>CM045988.1:111080072-111209460 GCA_025175895.1 Wurfbainia villosa | reverse complement strand
ACGAAGAAAAAATAAAATAAAATAATAGCCCTTGCTAATTGAGAATTAGCTCCTGGAATTTTTAGGAATTTTTCCGGATTAAAAAGGAGTTCAAACGAAGAAGGTAAAGCCTAATGGGAGATTGAGTTAACTAGGTTAGCTTGAGTCAAACTTGAGCTAGCCCAACCAAGCTGGTCGGCCTTTAAAGCCGATTTCTTCTGCGTTTTCCCCGTTCTTTTCTTATCGCGATTTTTCCTTTCCTCTGTTTGGCGCGATCCCTTTCTTCACTGCACGCCGATTTCTTCCTTGCTGCTTCCTCATTTCTCACGATTCGAGCTGCTCCTCGCCGAGAGCTCTCCGCCACTCCTTCTCTCAAGCATCGCCGGAGTGGTCGCCAGCTCCATCGAACGCCTGTGGCAGCCACGACCGATTTCCAACCGTAAATTTCACTGCTGCCACTCCTCGAACCATATCCCTATTTCTCTATCTCAGATTTTGCTTTTCTGTCATTTCTTTCTCTCCGTCGAGCACCGCAGCAGCTGGATGTGTCGGTGCCTCTCCAGCAGCTTCTTCCTTTCTCCGATCCAATTCGTCAGCCGCTGGATTGCATAGCCGCCTACCGTCAGTGAGCTATTCCTGTTGGGTTCCGTTCTTCTTCCTTACGCTTTCATCATCGCCAGCCTCGCTGCTCGAGTCGGATCTAAGCTGTGCAACGAGTAACTCTTCTTAGCACCGCTGTAGTGGCTTACCGTAGCTTTCCTCGCCGGTGAGCTGCCTTCACCGGTTGTTGTCGTAGCTAGGAGAGTAGATTGGAAGGGGAATTGGTGTGAGCTGCGTTGCAAGGTAGGTCTTGGTGTGATTTTGTTCACAGCAGCTAGTAAGCTGAATTTGTGGGTTGTCACGGCAACATTGAGTTTTATGGCTCTGTTTCCAGCAGGGTGAGGACATTCTGGCCAGCAGCTGGGATCTTCAATTTGGTTTCCTTGTGTATGTGATCGAGGTGGAGCTAAGGAAGGCTGGGTTTGTATCGACAGTATAAGGTAGGTGTAGATCTGGGTATTATGGAATGTGGGATTTGATTTGCAGTGTGTTTAAAACTGGTATAGTTGTATAGCTGCAATTAGAGGAAGAGGATGATCTGAGTTATGTTTTGCCTTAATTCAATTATTTGATGCAGATTAGGTACTCTAAAATGGGGCAAGAAGTGGTGCGGGTAAAATCAATCAAGGACTTTGATTGTGATGGATACATGGACGTGGAGATGGATAGCATGGATTACATAGCAGGTGGGTAATATCTACCTGGTCCGGTAGTTTTGATCAAATTCCAGTGCATGAAATTGGATATATGTTTATACCTATTTACCTTAAATCCACTCATGTTTAATCATATGCTTGTACTGCCTTTGACCTTTGAGATATAGACTCTGTTACTTTATTGATTATCTAGCACGGATAGGAACTATAAACCCTATTATATGTTAGCTGATGGATGTTCAATAAGTACAGGTGGTTAGCGTTATCCTTGTGACCTCAGATTGGATTACTGTGTTACATCACTAGGGTTAGGTGATAGTTTGGGTTATGAGGTCGAGTGTTGTATCATACACATGTTAGTTGTGCATCTATGGTGGATCTAGTTGTCCGTGCATAGATAAATGTGTGTGGTTGTTAGTATGTGGTTATGGACTAGAGGTCCTAGCATGATTGTATATCCATTATGGATCGTATATCTGTGTATGGTTATATGGATGGTCGATAGTATCTCACTACTGAGCTAGAGGTCTTAGCGTGGTTGACTGTCAGATGAGTATGACTCTTTGTAGGATAGAGAGAGTCTTGTGGATTGTAGACCTTGCATAGTTGACTTTTGGTTGACCAGGACTCCCCGTGAGATAGGGAGTGTTGCGAGGATACTTGTGTGGATCTATGCATCATTACATTTGCATGCATGCTGTTGACTGGGTCTCCCTTGTGGTTGAGACGGGTCGTCAGTCATCCTGCCTCCCCCGCCACTCGGGGTAGTGGTAGCAGGGTTGAGGGCAGAGCATTGGATGTGCCGCGCTCGGCCACTATGGATGGTGGTAGCTGGAGATGCGCACCTGGCCACTGAATAGAGTGGTGTTAGCACTCACCAACTATAGACGGTGGTTGTGTGACGTGCAGTTGTCCTGTGTGCAGAGCTCGTCTACTCATGGGTAGTGACGGAGCGACCAGCAGCAGGGACCCCCGGGGAGTAGTTAGATTTTTACGCTTATATGATACTCATTTATATTACCCAACTCGGTCACTCGAGAGTAGTGGCAGCTGGAGTCGGGCTAGTCGTCATGCCATGCCACCCGGGCCATACTGGGGTCGTGGTTGGACGGGTCCGCAGACATGACCATGCATATGCATTGCTGATATATATGTATGCATGTATTTGATATATGTTTTACATATGCCTATGAGATGCTGCATTTGATTGCTGCATATGTTTGTACATCATGATACATGTCATTTGCATATTTTATACTGTTATGTGTTGAGCATGATATATGTGTTGGTCCAGACTGTTGTATGTATTTGATTAGCGTCATGTCATAGTGTGGTATGGACCGGGATGTTATTATATGTGATTATATACTGTTCATATGTCTGAGTGTTGGTCAGGTAGGGGGATGACCTTGTACGTTATATGGGCTATGTTATTGTATATCTGTTCAGGATGATATAGCTTATGGTGTTGCAAACCATCATGTACGTTGGTACATTACTTCATGTTCAGTTGATCAGTTTAGTATATACATTGAGTATGACTATACTGTGGTTACTTGTTATTAGATTTGGATAGGATTGTATGTCTATTGGACTCATGCTGTATACCTGTAGATTTTCACATGTATACTTGTAGATTTCTATATCCTTATATGTTGTTCATGCACTTTCTATATATTACCCCTGAGTTTATACTCACCACCCTCGACTCGGGTTTCGTCGCCGATAATGTAGAAGATTTCTTGACGCTCGAGCTCGCCACCGATCCCATCTCACACCGAACAATTAAGGTTTTCCACGTATTTGCTTCCGCTGTTGTTTTGTATTATGACCATGTATAATCAGTGTTGTATTTGGCTGTTGGTTTGTATGTTGTTTTTGTGTAGTATGTTAGAGTCGCACGGCGCACCTTTGTGTTGTCAGAGATGTATTGTTTGGTATTGTCCATATATATGTCATATTGTTGTGGTCCTACGGGCCTTGTATTAACCCGATATGTTGCCACGTACAGGGGAGATGTCGTCCGTTTGCTTTGCTTTGGCACGATACTCTGGCGTGACATGACCAGCAACGATCAATGCCGTGGATGGCAATGATCGCAGCCATCGATCACGCTAGTCCATTTCCTGCAGTCGACTCCCATCAGTCGACTGACCATAATATCAGTCGATTGATAACCTCATCCATAAGATTTTAATCCCAAGTATGGTGCCCCCATACTTGTTAGACCACTCTTAGCCTAAACTTAAGCCTTCTAGCCACCTCCATCATTCTCACGCTTATTGGATCCCTCCAAATCATTCATGACTCGTTCATCCATACGCTAGCCTTTAGGTTCTTCCATCGGCTATTGTCATGCTAACGGTGTCTACACCACTTAGGCACATTGGACTTGCACTACCAAGACTCACGCTTGGACTTTACACAATCAACCATTGGACTTATGTTGCCAAGACTCCACCCTTGGACTTTACGCCGCCAATATTCCACTTAGACTTCTCAATTGCCAAGTACTCATGACTTGGACTTTCACCGCCAAGACTATACCCTTGGACTTACATGGCCAAGACTACACCCTTGGACTTTCCATGCCAATCTAATGTTGGACTTTTCAAATGTCAAGACTCAAGCTTGGGCTTTTCCTTTCCAAGACCCATGCTTGAACTTTTCATGTCAAGTACACAAGATTTGGACTTTCACAAATGCCAAGTGTCGCACTTGGACTTTCCATGTCAAGTACCCATAACTTGGACTTTCTTCATCACATGGTCAACCCTAGTCAACCATCAAAATACCCTCGAGTCAAACTCGATTCCGGTCAATCATGATCCGGGTTGATTGCACCAACAATCTCCCAAAACATTGTCAAATATCAATGTCAAATATCAAAACAATACTCGAGTCAAATTCGAGTATGGTCAATCGTGACCTGGACCGATTGCACCAACAAAGGGTTGAGGGCCTCTATTCTTAAGGACTAAACAATATTAGTCCCCTTCCCTAACAATCATTCTAATGACTATGTCGACCTCTAAATCTATCCTAGTGTTCTCAGTAGCCTCATACATGCCAATCAGGTCATATCCTAAGGTCATGATGATAGGAGCGATAACGCCACCAACAATAAATGTCACAACAATGGTACATGAAAAATTTCCTACTCAAACAGGAAAAAATATCTATGGCATGAACCTAATCCTAAGTTCCTCACATGGAAATCTAGGTTTAGAAATCTAGGATCCGCTGTAGAAAGCTGGGAGGTGTTGGCCTCAATCACCCTACATTTTAGGCTAAACAAGCATATAAATTGACAACATTAATTTAACTAAGTATTAATTCAAATAGAATTCATGTTAAAACCAATGAAATTATTGTAGAAAGCTTCAATTTAAGGGAGCTAAACATAAAATGAAATTGAGATATTTGAAAACAAATACGACCGCAACTCTAACTTAGGGGAGTGATAACTCAAATTTGGGCATGCTATTCCGATTTATTCCTCAATGTTTTAATCCACTGATACTTAATTCATCTTATTTATCATGTTTTACAAGCATTCACTACAAGAAAAATAGAAAATAACGACGAAATATTTTTGTCGCTAATACCAATTTTTCGCCGCTAAATAAATTTTACGATGAAAAACTTTCGTCACTAGAGTCGTCGTAATAAGTTTATCGCTAAGACACATTCGCGACGAAATTAAATATTTTCATCGCTAACATTACTGATGGAACTCAAAACATCGCTAATAAGAAAGATTTTGTCGCAAAATCTCGATGTCGGAAAATAGGAAATTTACAGATATTAGCGACGAAATATACAAAATCGTCGCTAACTATCAGTCGAGTGATGCAATTAAGCAGTCGACTGCTTATTTTTTTGGACCGCCATAAAATCGGTCGCTACTCGACTAGCGGCTCGACTGGAATATTAACGACGAAAATACCTAAGTTCATCGCTAACCTCACTGATCGACACAAGACAAAGAATGATCGTTTATTTTTGGTGTGCCATGTATGGGAGCCCCTCAATAGGCGCCTCGACTGGAGACACTTTTGCGACGAGATTTATAAAGTTCATCGCTAACATCCTACATCAGTTGAAAGTGTCGACTGGCGACTCGACTGATATGCCAAATCTAGGGACGAAACTATATAGTTTCGTCGCTAAACCTTAAAATCCTGAAGTCGTATATCGAACGTTAGCGACGAAATTTTAAAAAATTGTCACTAACCATTAAAATATAGATTTCAAAATTCATTTTATTTGTATTCAAAATCTTGTAATACAATATCAACCATAAAATTTAACTTAACAATATACAACTAAAATAATAAAACCAACATATACATTTAAAGACAACTAACATAACATCAAATTTAAAGTCTATAACATCCAATTTAATAAATTTATAGTATTAAAATGCAAACACACACTTAAATTCACAAGTTCACTAACTCTAAGATGGAGGAGGAGGTGGAGCTGAAGATGACTCATGCATCAATGAATATAATGCTCCAAGTGCAAGCCGATTCAGAATTGCTTCGAACATATCTTGTCTCAATCTCATTGATGCCAACTCATTTTCGATGCTAGCTAATCGAGCTTGAGTGTTTGCTAGTTCCTCTTAGATGGACTGAAGTTGTTCACACAGTGCTGTGTTAGTTGTTCTGGAGGAGGAGATGGCATATGAAGAAGTAGATCTAACTGGTTTTGGCCCACTTCCAAGTCCTCTGATATATCCAGAGTGAACACCGAGTACTCAATCACACACCTGATCTGCAACCTGAACACCATCGATGTCATCTCCAGTTTCTTGTGACTAGATGTGTTAATCTCGCAGTCTCACCATTTCACCCTAAGAATAATAAACACATTATCAATATGTTTACAAAGAATTGCTAAATTTTATGAATTATATCTTACGTATGCAGCCTCAACTCTCTCCTCACTCCATCCCTTTGATGAAGTACAGTGGGTTGTATTAAAGACAGTAATCCGACCTTTTCTGTGAGACTGATCGGTCTAAAAAATATTATAATGCATTAATATTAAAAATACCAGCCAATATACTGTACCACCTCGATGAAGGATTTTGAGCCACCTCGATGGGTAAATGGTAGTTATGCTCGATTTTGGGCATTTATTGTCGATCGTGTCTATAATATCAAAATTTGTTAAGATAAACCTTAAAACATGAGTTGCACATATTTTAATTTATATATAACTCAGATAATTGGTATAAATTAAGTTACCTGAAGTTTCTCTGATTCAAACAAATCGCATATATAATTCCAATCTTCTTGCGTCTCACAAAACTCGCCCGACATATGATGCCGGCGCTCGGTGGGAGGAAGAGGCAGTAGACTCTTATATATGGTGATTTAGGCCCAGGAATTAAAAGAGGCATAATCATATATGGTGGCTTCATCATTTTCCATGGTGGTAAATTATAATTCACAAGTATAACAGGCCACATACTATAAGCATTGAACATGTTTCCAAATGGATTAAACCCATCAGTAGCCAACCCTAAGTGAATATTTCGTGGATCACATGTAAATATTTCATTTGCATTTGCAAACTCTTTCCAAGCTTTATTATCAGTTGGGTGTCTTAATACACCATCTGTTTCAACTCGCTTTTCTTTATGTCATCTCATCTCTTTGATCGTATGCTTCAAAATAAACACCCTCTTAAGTCTCGGTTTCATAGGAAAATATCGAAGAATTTTGTGAGGATTCTTTTTCTTATTCATCCCTTTATACTTGTATCTGGGCTCCTTGTACACTGGACATGCATCCTTATTCTCATGCTCTTCCCAGAATAATATACAATCATTCTTATAGACATGTATCTTCTCATATGTCAATCCAAACTCTTTTAATATTTTTTTGGCTTCATAATAAGAGTTTGAAATCACATTCAATTTAGGAAATGCCTCTTGCAATAATTGAAGTAACATATCAAAATATTTATTGCTCCAGCCATTTAACACTTTCATATGCATTGGCTTCACCACAAAATTGAAAACTGAAAAAAGTAGTACAATTGGGATAGAGTTCTTTGTACTTCATCCAACATTGAAATATAACTTCATCTACAATCATTTGCAGATTGTGTTTACATTTATATCATCTGGTTGAGCCTTGTTATTGGTTATATTTTTTGCATTTTGTAAATCAGTAAATATGTCTTCAAAATCATCTTTGAAATCATCTACTTCAACATCA
Organism: Wurfbainia villosa; assembly: GCA_025175895.1. NCBI lineage: Eukaryota > Viridiplantae > Streptophyta > Magnoliopsida > Zingiberales > Zingiberaceae > Wurfbainia > Wurfbainia villosa. Next base: position 111,201,989 of record CM045988.1, on the reverse strand, counting down.
AAATCATTCTCATCTTGATTGACAATATTTATACTATTAGATGATGTAGAAGCTTCTCCATAAAAGTTCCAGACTTTATATAATCTATCAAAACCCCACCTATATAGATGTCCTCACACATAATCCAATTCATACTGAAATAAATTGCCACACCGTCGACATGAACAATGGATTTTTGATAAATTCAAACTGATCATATAATTCTCTGCAATATTTATAAACTGATTAAACCATTTATATATTCAGTACTAATTCGATTCTAAATCATTATCCAACTTTTATCCATATTCTTAAACCCTGGTTAAACATATATACAATAATTTTGGTGTTACTTTTCAATAAAAAGAATTTACCAACTCAAATTTAGTTATCACATACAAAATAATCACACAATTTATAATTTAAACCTCACACAACATAATATACAATTTGCATTATAACCTATGTTTATCATCGAACATTATAATCTAAAAATCAGAAAACCCTAACCTTATTCTCTAATCGTAAAATAATCCTAAAATCATCTAATTTACAATATATCTTCAAATGTATCAGCTAGGCAATAAGTTATTGCTTAATTATCATGAATACGTTCAAATCTTAATGATAAAAAAAATCTTAAATTCATCATCTCATCACTAATAAAACCCTACCAACCGTATATATAATCTACAATAACCTACAATAGCCCCCAGGGCAAACCCAGATGACTAGCGCAGCCATGTTAAGGCTTGAAAGGGCAAGAGGTCAATTCCTAGAGGTGACAACCAGGCTACCGATGACTCAGATTTCAAGGCTTAGCCACCTGACATCTGATTTACCCCCCCCCCCCCACCCTCCTGTGGTTCCATATTTTTTTTTACAATAACCTTAAACCCTAACAAAACTCTAATTTCATTGTCTGAGTATAACAAAATCCTAAATTTATCATCTAATCAAGAAAATCATAACAATAATATAAAAAAACCCCTAAATTTATTGTAAAACTTTGAAGAAAGAATTCAGATAAACCTAAGTTGAAGTTGTCGGAGATGGAGAAGAAGCCACTGAGGGAGTCGCCTGAAGAGGGAGTCGCGCCGAGGGAGTGTCTTGAAGAGGGAGTCACCGGAAGAGGAGTCGCACCGAGGAGACGTGCCGGAAGAGAGGAGTCGCAGGAAGAGGAGTCATGCCGGAAGAGGAGTCACACCGAGCCAGAGCCGGAGCACAGAGATGAAAGAGGATTCGCGTGGAGCTTGTCGCCGGAGAATCGTCGGAGAGTAGGGGAATCGTCGGAGAGCAGGGATATCGTCGGAAGAGGGAGTCGCATCGAGAAAATGGGGGAATCGAGTAGCGTCGAGGGTTTTTTGCATGATTATTAGAGACGAATTAATCATATCCGTCGCTAATATTTATTATAATAGCGATGAATTGATAAATTTCGTCGCTAATATTGATCATCAGTTGACTAATGGGATTGACGACTCGACTGCCAGTAATTTGGCCCCGTTCAAAGAATCGAGTTAACTTGACTGGCGGCTCGACTGAAATGTTTACGATGAACATTATAGATATTGTCGCTAATAGGCAATCGATTGGCGGGATTGATGACTCGACTGGCTGACATTTGGCCAGCCAAAGAATCCTGTTTACTCGACTGACAATTTGCGACGACTTTTAATCGTTCGTCGCTAAGAAATTATGATGAATATATATTTATTCATTGCTAAGTATTATTTTACGATGATATTTTATATTTCGTCGCAAATATAATATTATTTTGCGATGACATATTTATTCGTCGTAAATATCTAGTTTTAGCGATGAATTAGTAATTTGTCGCTAATATTTCGTCATTATTTTCCATTTTTCTTGTAGTGATTGTATTGTTTTAGTATTTGATGCAAATATATTCTAACTTGATATCCCTAGCATTGAATTTACAGTAGACACCAAGGTCAAACTATGGTGTGATCCACAACCAGACTGTGGTGTGAACCACGGTCATGGTCCTTGTTGCCACATCTAGGAGAGGTGCTCTAGAAGACACCATAGTCTAGTCATGGTGCCCACCATGGTGTGGGGTTGACGCAAATGGGGTAGCAGGGTGGGTGCATCCTTTCACACGTGGTGACACTAAAAGAGAGGTGGGCAGAGAGAATCGAAGGAAAAGGAAAAATGTTGGTGCAATCGGCCCAGGTCACGATTGACCAGGACTCGAGTTTGGCTCGAGTGATGTTTTGATGTGTTTTGATGTTTCGACAAAAACATATGACAATGTAATTGTCATGGTAAGTCCAAGTCTTGAGGTCTTGGCAATGTAAAAGTCCAACATGGGTTGGCAAGGGAAAGTCCAAGCATGGTCTTGGCATTGGTCTTGGCATTTGGGAAAGTCCAAGCATGGTCTTGGCATAGAAAGTCCAAGCATGGTCTTGGCATGGAAAGTCCAACATGGGTTGGCATTAGAAGTCCAAGGGAATTGATATTGGCGGCGTAAAGTCCAAGCGGTAGTCTTGGCAGCATAAGTCCAATGGTTGGCGGCGTAAAGTCCAAGCGGTAGTCTTGGCAGCATAAGTCCAATGGTTGGCGGCGTAAAGTCCAAGCGGAGTCTTGGCGGCGTAAGTCCAATGTGCCTTGGCGGTGTAGACATCGTTAGCATGACATAGCCGACGGAAGCACCTGAAGGCTAGCGCGATGGATGAACAAGTCATGGATGACTTGGAGGGATCCGAGAGGCGTGAGGCTGATGGAGGTGGCTAGAAGGCTTAGGTCTAGGCTAAGGGTGGTCTAGCAAGTATGGGGGAACCATACTTGGGTTAAAACCTCATGTTTGAGGTGTGCCAGTCGACTGGTGCCATGTGGCAGTCGACTGGACCGAGTCAACTAGGGTTTGACTATGGGTTATGGAGCGCCGATCGCCGAGATGGGCAATGACCGATCGATGGCTCGAGCAGTCGACTGATCGAGTGATCAGTCGACCGGTGCTTGAGAAATCGGCCACAGAATGGAGTCAAGACTCGACTGATCGAGTGAGGACTCCATCAGTCGACTGATGGTCACAATCAGTCGACTGATGAAGGTTCCGTTGGACTTATCCAGCGTGGATCTAGCCGTTGTCTCACGACAACAGTGGCATCAGTCGACTGATGGTCCCGATCAGTCGACTGATCGACTTTTTCCAGCACAGGTTGAAGCTATATATGGAGCTCGTGATGGAGGGAAAAAAAGGGTTCTTTGAGGCGATTTGGGGCGAGTTGCTGCTGCAATTCAGGGTCTCCAAGTGCAACTCGATCAACCTACCGATCAAGCATTCAAGAGCATTTGTAAAGTGTTTTTCTTTACTAGTTTTGCTTTGTATTTCATTGTATTTGCTTGTAGCTTTTGATTATTGTTGTAATCATCCTGTACGAGGTTTCTCCGCCTCCGAATTGTTCCGAGAAGGAGTGTTTATTAGTGTTTGCGTGTGCATCACTAGAGCTCGTAGAGCTCGATCCGTGGAGTAGGAACCTTGAGGTTCCGAACCACGTTATATCATCATGTTCGTGTGTGATTGTATATTTCGTTATTGCTTTCATTATCTATATTCCGCTGCGCTAACGAAATTGTAGACACAAACGAGAAAGAATTTCATCTACGCTATTCATACCCCCTCTAGCCGTTCCAATATTCCTAACAAGTGGTATCAGAGCCCGGGGCTCTTCTACGGACTAACCGCCCGGAGCTAAGACAAAAGGCTAGAGGGTGAAGATGGAATTCCAAGACAAGCTTGGATGGGATATCAATACTCCACCTCCATATGATCCAAGATTTTTTGCCGTGGAGAGCAAGAATGGAAACATTCTTGATGATGAACATAGAGGATTGGTTCATCCTCGTTGAAGGAATTGAACCCCCTAGGGATAAGAAGGGAAATGTCCTAAAATTGAAAAAGTGGACCCAAGAGAAACACCAAAAGCTCAAGACCGAAATTAAGGTAACGAAACTTTTGGAAGATTTAATCTCTAATGATGTTTTGTGCAAGCTAGGGGATTACATGTATGCCAAGGAGCTATGGAGAAAATTGGCAAGATTCCATGAGGAGAGTTCATCCTCAAGTGAAAGTGAGGAATCGGAAGTTGAGATGGAGTCAACTTCCGGATCGGAGAAAGAAGAAGTAGAAGAGATGGAAGAAGCATCTACTTCTAGGATTGAGGAGGAGAGACCATCCTCTACACCGGAGCAACCTCAAGAAGAGCCTTCAACATCCGATCAAGATGAGGAAGCTCAAAATTCAACTTCGGCACCTACCACCACCCTAGGTAACCCAAACACTTTATCTTCCAATAAAAATCATATTATGTGTTTTGAGTGTAGGGAATTTGGGCACTATAAGAGCAAGTGCCCAAAGAAGATTAGGAAAGCTCCACCGGCACCAAAAGTCAAGGATGCCGGTTCCCCAACACCTAAAGGCAAGGAGCACATCATATGCTTCAAGTGCAACTCAAAGGGACATTATCGGAGTCAATGTCCAAGGGGAAAGAAGAAAGGGCAAGAAGGAGCAACACAAGTAGGGGGAGCCTCCAAGGCAAACCCTAAGGTAAAATTTATTAATGCACCTTCAATTTCTAGGGATAAGAAGCATGCTAGGAATAATTTTAATAGTCTTGCTATTGTGCATGAAAAGCATGCTAGAAATAATAGATATATTTGCCTAGGAGCTAAGAGTGTTCACTTAGGAAATAAGAAGAAATTTGGGACTAATGTTCCTAAAAATATATTACCTAAGGAAAGCATTAAGAAAATAGGAGAACATCTAGGCTTTAATGCTAAGAAATCTAGACATATGCCTAGAAATAAAAATATCTCAAGAGAAAATGAAAAATCAAAATTGAGATATTAGAAAGGAAAATCAAGCCTTGAGATCAAGGCTTGAAAAACTTGAAAAGACCCTTAAGGTTATGCAAAATCAAATACAAGGGTCAATTAGTCAAACTTCTAGGTCCAAAAGTCAAAGTCAACACCTAGGACCTAAGAGTCAAAAGTCAACCAAGGGCAAGCAAGGTTTGGGTCACAAACCTAAGCCTAAGGTGGCTTACCATAGTGTTCCATTTGATTATGGAACACAAACTAGGTCTAGGAAGACTAAGGTCAATAGGAAAGTCATCCCTAGAGTTGACCAAGGGTTGTGCCTAGTGGCTAAGGTTTCTAGGAAACCTAGGGTGGCCACTAAGAAGGTTGCAAGGGGAGTTACCCCTAGAGTCAACCTAGGTAAGACCCAAATGACCAAGGCTAACAAGCCTAGGAGGGTCATTAGGAAGGTATCTAGGGAGGTTATCCCTAAGGAATACCTAATTAACCCTAGGAGCTCAAATCGGTTTTGGGTTCCTAAGAGCGTGATTGATTCATGCTAGGTGGGCTTAGGGTGTGTCAACCTTGATTGGATGGGTAGTTAACTCAATCATGGTAAAGGTGACACTTTAGGATATTTTCAAGGTTATGGTTACCTTGAAAATAGATTTGAATCAATATCCTAAAAGATTTTAGGATGTGCCAATGCACTTTTGAAATTAAGAAAAATCAATTAAATTGACACAATTTAGGTTTAGAGGTTAATGTGTCATTTTGGGTTTTTGGCACACTAGGGAGATTAGGTTAATATGGCAAAATATGATTAATCCCAACAAATGGCAATTAATATTAAAATTTAGGTATTATTATACCTATATATTTTATATGTCATGCTTTGTTTGCCATATAACATGCCATGTCATCGTGTTTATTTTAATCATTTTATATGTCATATTCATGTTTAGGATTAAGGTTTCAAATGTCATGTGTTTTTAGATTTCATCTTATGCCATGACATCATGATTATGAGCATATGCTTATTTATATCATCTCTAATGCCATAATCACTCATGCATTTAAGATAAAATTGATTTAAGGACAATGACATGACTTGGAGTCCCATTTATAAGGGAATCAAGTAGGGTTGCTTTAGAGAATGCATGAAACCCTAGATTAGGATGAACAAAACCCACATCTCACATTAAAATGACATGTATGTGTATTTTATACACCTTAGATACATGTGAGATGCTAGGATATGAGTTGAGTTCAAAGTGCATAGTTTTTGCATCTAGATGAACTAAAACTCATCTAATTTCAAAGGTGGATCATTGGGAGAGCTTGTGTACAAGTCATGTACATAGAGCCCAAGGAATATGATCCAAGATAAGGTTTTGAAAATATTTTAAAATCATTTTGAAAAACCTTGGTGAAGTCTATCCTTTGATAGCAATCACCATTGATGAAGTTGATACAAAGTAGGGCCAAAACATTGAAAATTTCAATGGTTTTGAACTTTGTGCCAATTTCACTATTTTATAGGTAAAATATTTTTAAAACATTTTTCACCCATTATATTGGTCATAGGTATTATACATACCAAATTTCGTGATTTTTCGATATGCGTATAATTATTTATGATTTTTTGAAATTCAACTCTGATAATTGAAATTCGAAATTTGATTATCGATCGCCATTGGTGGCGATCGATGGAGTGCCAATGAATTTCTGAATCACTGATCGTAGCCTGATTTCGGGGTAACCAAGGTTGATTAACCCGATTTCAGCCATGGTAAAGGTCCCTAATCACTCCTAACCCTAGGATATGCTTTGGGAAGCATTATAAAGGGTGAAAATCCATTGGATATGGATTAGGAGAGTTGTTTAGGGTTTGTATCAATGTTAAGGTGTTGGAAAGTTCAATGTTGAATTTCTAACCTTAAGTTTGATGGTTTAGAGTTCCTATTGGCTTAGGGACTTCCCAAGGACATTGTTGGTGCAATGGTCAAGGGGGAGCAAGCCTTTAGGGGGAGGTATCCATCTTGGGATGATGGATGTGTTTTTCTCCTTGAAGAGGAGAAGTTATTGGAAGAATATGACATCAATTGGGAAATTGATGGGACTTTTGAGAGACCCAATTTGGAAATTGGGAGAGTAAATGGGATTGCCTCTCTTGAGTGATATTGGACTTATCACTAGGAAGATGGTAGGCATCCTAAGTATTTTTGGACCAAGGGGGAGATTGTAAGATCTCATTGGGACATGAGACATTGTCCCTCTTGGGGAGACAACCTTTTTGATGTTAGTCAAAAACAGGGAGAATGTTTGGGGGAGAACATTTGGAGAGTATTTACCAATTTGGGATAATTGGTAAGGGATTTGAGTTAGTGTTCTAACTCAATAATTTATTTGGTTTTTGTCAAACATCAAAAAGGGGGAGATTGTTGGTGCAATCGGCCCAGGTCACGATTGACCAGGACTCGAGTTTGGCTCGAGTGATGTTTTGATATGTTTTGATGTTTCGACAAAAACATATGATAATGTAATTGTCATGGTAAGTCCAAGTCTTGAGGTCTTGGCAATGTAAAAGTCCAACATGGGTTGGCAAGGGAAAGTCCAAGCATGGTCTTGGCATTTGGGAAAGTCCAAGCATGGTCTTGGCATTTGGGAAAGTCCAAGCATGGTCTTGGCATAGAAAGTCCAAGCATGGTCTTGGCATGGAAAGTCCAACATGGGTTGGCATTAGAAGTCCAAGGGGATTGATATTGGCGGCGTAAAGTCCAAGCGGTAGTCTTGGCAGCATAAGTCCAATGGTTGGCGGCATAAAGTCCAAGCGGTAGTCTTGGCAGCATAAGTCCAATGGTTGGCGGCGTAAAGTCCAAGCGGTAGTCTTGGCAGCATAAGTCCAATGGTTGGCGGCGTAAAGTCCAAGCGGAGTCTTGGCGGCGTAAGTCCAATGTGCCTTGGCGGTGTAGACACCGTTAGCATGACATAGCCGACTGGAAGTACACGAAGGCTAGCGCGATGGATGAACAAGTCATGGATGACTTGGAGGGATCCGAGAGGCGTGAGGCAGATGGAGGTGGCTAGAAGGCTTAGGTCTAGGCTAAGGGTGGTCTAGCAAGTATGGGGGAACCATACTTGGGTTAAAACCTCATGTTACCGACCGAGTCAACTAGGGTTTGATCGGGTTATGGCCTAGCGCCGATCCAGAGATGGGCAATCGACCGATGGCTCGAGCGATCGACGATCGTGTGATCACCGATCGGTGGTGCTCGAAAATCGGCCAGAATCGGAGTCAAGACTCGACCGATCAGTGAGGACTCCATCGGATCGGTGATGGTCACAATCCCGATCGATGAAGGTTCCGTTGGACTTATCCAGCGTGGATCTAGCCGTTGTCTCACGACAACAGTGGCATCAGTCGACTGATCGACTTTTTCCAGCACAGGTTGAAGCTATATATGGAGCTCGTGATGGAGGGAAAAAAAGGGTTCTTTGAGGCGATTTGGGGCGAGTTGCTGCTGCAATTCAGGGTCTCCAAGTGCTACTCGATCAACCTAGCGATCAAGCATTCAAGAGCATTTGTAAAGTGTTTTTCTTTACTAGTTTTGCTTTGTATTTCATTGTATTCGCTTGTAGCTTTTGATTATTGTTGTAATCATCCTGTACGAGGTTTCTCCACCTCTGGATTGTTCCGAGAAGGAGTGTTTATTAGTGTTTGTGTGTGCATCACTAGAGCTCGTAGAGCTCGATCCGTGGAGTAGGAACCTTGAGGTTCCGAACCACGTTATATCATCATGTTCGTGTGTGATTGTATATTTCATTATTGCTTTCATTATCTATATTCCACGGCTTAACGAAATTCTAGACACAAACGAGAAAGAATTTCATCTACGCTATTCATACCCCCTCTAGCCGTTCCAATATTCCTAACAAGTGGTATCAGAGCCCAGGGCTCTTCTACGGACTAACCGCCCGGAGCTAAGACAAAAGGCTAGAGGGTGAAGATGAAATTCCAAGACAAGCTTGGATGGGATATCAATACTCCACCTCCATATGATCCAGAAGATTTTCCGACGTGGAGAGCAAGAATGGAAACATTCTTGATGATGAACATAGAGGATTGGTTCATCCTCGTTGAAAGCCTTGAACCCCCTAGGGATAAGAAGGGAAATGTCCTAAAATTGAAAAAGTGGACCCAAGAACAACGCCAAAAGCTCAAGACCGAAATTAAGGTAACGAAACTTTTGGAAGATTTAATCCCTAATGATGTTTTGTGCAAGCTAGGGGATTACATGTATGCCAAGGAGCTATGGAGAAAATTGGCAAGATTCCATGAGGAGAGTTCATCCTCAAGTGAAAGTGAGGAATCGGAAGTTGAGATGGAGTCAACTTCCGGATCGGAGAAAGAAGAAGTAGAAGAGATGGAAGAAGCATCTACTTCTAGGATTGAGGAGGAGAGACCATCCTCTACACCGGAGCAACCTCAAGAAGAGCCTTCAACATCCGATCAAGATGAGGAAGCTCAAAATTCAACTCCGGCACCTACCACCACCCTAGGTAACTCAAACACTTTATCTTCCAATAAAAATCATATTATGTGTTTTGAGTGTAGGGAATTTGGGCACTATAAGAGCAAGTGCCCAAAGAAGATTAGGAAAGCTCCACCGGCACCAAAAGTCAAGGATGCCAGTTCCCCAACACCTAAAGGCAAGGAGCACATCATATGCTTCAAGTGTAACTCAAAGGGACATTATCGAGTCAATGTCCAAGGAAAGAAGAAAGGGCAAGAAGGAGCAACACAAGTAGGGGGAGCCTCCAAGGCAAACCCTAAGGTAAAATTTATTAATGCACCTTCAATTTCTAGGGATAAGAAGCATGCTAGGAATAATTTTAATAGTCTTGCTATTGTGCATGAAAAGCATGCTAGAAATAATAGATATATTTGCCTAGGAGCTAAGAGTGTTCACTTAGGAAATAAGAAGAAATTTGGGACTAATGTCCCTAAAAATATATTACCTAAGGAAAGCATTAAGAAAATAGGAGAACATCTAGGCTTTAATGCTAAGAAATCTAGACATATGCCTAGAAATAAAAATATCTCAAGAGAAAATGAAAAATCAAAAATTGAGATATTAGAAAAGGAAAATCAAGCCTTGAGATCAAGGCTTGAAAAACTTGAAAAGACCCTTAAGGTTATGCAAAATCAAATGCAAGGTTCAATTAGTCAAACTTCTAGGTCCAAAAGTCAAAGTCAACACCTAGGACCTAAGAGTCAAAAGTCAACCAAGGGCAAGCAAGGTTTGGGTCACAAACCTAAGCCTAAGGTGGCTTACCATAGTGTTCCATTTGATTATGGAACACTAACTAGGTCTAGGAAGACTAAGGTCAATAGGGAAGTCATCCCTAAAGTTGACCAAGGGTTGTGCCTAGTGGCTAATGTTTCTAGGAAACCTAGGGTGGCCACTAAGAAGGTTGCAAGGGGAGTTACCCCTAGAGTCAACCTAGGTAAGACCCAAATGACCAAGGCTAACAAGCCTAGGAGGGTCATTAGGAAGGTATCTAGGGAGGTTATCCCTAAGGAATACCTAATTAACCCTAGGAGCTCAAATCGGTTTTGGATTCCTAAGAGCGTGATTGATTCATGCTAGGTGGGCTTAGGGTGTGTCAACCTTGATTGGATGGGTAGTTAACTCGACCATGGTAAAGGTGGCACTTTAGGATATTTTCAAGGTTATGGTTACCTTGAAAATAGATTTGAATCAATATCCTAAAAGATTTTAGGATGTGCCAATGCACTTTTGAAATTAAGAAAAATCAATTAAATTGACACAATTTAGGTTTAGAGGTTAATGTGCCATTTTGGGTTTTTGGCACACTAGGGAGATTAGGTTAATATGGCAAAATATGATTAATCCCAACAAATGGCAATTAATATTAAAATTTAGGTATTACTATACCTATATATTTTATATGTCATGCTTTGTTTGCCATATAACATGTCAAGCCATCGTGTTTATTTTAATCATTTTATATGTCATATTCATGTTTAGGATTAAGGTTTCAAATGTCATGTGTTTTTAGATTTCATCTTATGCCATGACATCATGATTATGAGCATATGCTTATTTATATCATCTCTAATGTCATAATCACTCATGCATTTAAGATAAAATTGATTTAAGGACAATGGCATGACTTGGAGTCCCATTTATAAGGGAATCAAGTAGGGTTGCTTTAGAGAATGCATGAAACCCTAGATTAGGATGAACAAAACCCACATCTCACATTAAAATGATATGTATGTGTATTTTATACACCTTAGATACATGTGAGATGCTAGAATATGAGTTGAGTTCAAAGTGCATAGTTTTTGCATCTAGATGAACTAAAACTCATCTAATTTCAAAGGTGGATCATTGGGAGAGCTTGTGTACAAGTCATGTACATAGAGCCCAAGGAATATGATCCAAGATAAGGTTTTGAAAACATTTTAAAATCATTTTGAAAAACCTTGGTGAAGTCTATCCTTTGATAGCAATCACCATTGATGAAGTTGATACAAAGTAGGGCCAAAACATTGAAAATTTCAATGGTTTTGAACTTTGTGCCAATTTCACTATTTTATGGGTAAAATATTTTTAAAACATTTTTCACCCATTATATTGGTCATAGGTATTATACGTACCAAATTTCGTGATTTTTCGATATACGTATAATTATTTATGATTTTCTGAAATTCAACTCTGATAACTGAAATTCGGAAATTTATCACGACGCCATTGGTGGGATCGATGGAGGTGCCAGATCGATTTCAATCACTGATCGGTAGATCGATTTCGCAACCAAGGTTGATTAACCCGATTTCAGCCATGGTAAATGTCCCTAATCACTCCTAACCCTAGGATATGCTTTGGGAAGCATTATAAAGGGTGAAAATCCATTGGATATGGATTAGGAGAAGGATTTAGGGTTTGTATCAATGTTAAGGTGTTGGAAAGTTCAATGTTGAATTTCTAACCTTAAGTTTGATGGTTTAGAGTTCCTATTGGCTTAGGGACTTCCCAAGGACATTGTTGGTGCAATGGTCAAGGGGGAGCAAGCCTTTAGGGGGAGGTATCCATCTTGGGATGATGGATGTGTTTTTCTCCTTGAAGAGGAGAAGTTATTGGAAGAATATGACATCAATTGGGAAATTGATGGGACTTTTGAGAGACCCAATTTGGAAATTGGGGGAGTAAATGGGATTGCCTCTCTTGAGTGATATTGGACTTATCACTAGGAAGATGGTAGGCATCCTAAGTATTTTTGGACCAAGGGGGAGATTGTAAGATCTCATTGGGACATGAGACATTGACCCTCTTGGGGAGACAACCTTTTTGATGTTAGTCAAAAAGGGGAAGAATGTTTGGGGGAGAACATTTGGAGAGTATTTACCAATTTGGGATAATTGGTAAGGGATTTGAGTTAGTGTTCTAACTCAATAATTTGTTTGGTTTTTGTCAAACATCATAAAGGGGGAGATTGTTGGTGCAATCGGCCCAGGTCACGATTGACCAGGACTCGAGTTTGGCCCGAGTGATGTTTTGATGTGTTTTGATGTTTCGACAAAAACATATGACAATGTAATTGTCATGGTAAGTCCAAGTCTTGAGGTCTTGGCAATGTAAAAGTCCAACATGGGTTGGCAAGGGAAAGTCCAAGCATGGTCTTGGCATTTGGGAAAGTCCAAGCATGGTCTTGGCATTTGGAAAAGTCCAAGCATGGTCTTGGCATAGAAAGTCCAAGCATGGTCTTGGCATGGAAAGTCCAACATGGGTTGGCATTAGAAGTCCAAGGGGATTGATATTGGCGGCGTAAAGTCCAAGCGGTAGTCTTGGCAGCATAAGTCCAATGGTTGGCGGCGTAAAGTCCAAGCGGTAGTCTTGGCAGCATAAGTCCAATGGTTGGCGGCGTAAAGTCCAAGCGGAGTCTTGGCGGCGTAAGTCCAATGTGCCTTGGCGGTGTAGACACCGTTAGCATGACATAGCCGATGGAAGCACCTGAAGGCTAGCGCAATGGATGAACAAGTCATGGATGACTTGGAGGGATCCGAGAGGCGCGAGGCTGATGGAGGTGGCTAGAAGGCTTAGGTCTAGGCTAAGGGTGGTCTAGCAAGTATGGGGGAACCATACTTGGGTTAAAACCTCATGTTTGAGGTGTGCCAGTCGACTGGTGCCATGTGGCAGTCGACTAGACCGAGTCAACTAGGGTTTGACTGCGGGTTATGGCCTAGCAGTCGACTGCCAGAGATGGGCAGTCGACTGATGGCTCGGCGAAATGGCCCGATCGTGTGATCGATCGACCGGGTGCTCGAAATCGCCACGTATCGGAGTCAAGACTGGTCGAGTGAGGACTCCATCAGTCGACTGATGGTCACAATCAGTCGACTGATGAAGGTTCCGTTGGACTTATCCAGCGTGGATCTAGCCGTTGTCTCACGACAACAGTGGCATCAGTCGACTGATGGTCCCGATCAGTCGACTGATCGACTTTTTCCAGCACAGGTTGAAGCTATATATGGAGCTCGTGATGGAGGGAAAAAAAGGGTTCTTTGAGGCGATTTGGGGCGAGTTGCTGCTGCAATTCAGGGTCTCCAAGTGCTACTCGATCAACCTAGCGATCAAGCATTCAAGAGCATTTGTAAAGTGTTTTTCTTTACTAGTTTTGCTTTGTATTTCATTGTATTCGCTTGTAGCTTTTGATTATTGTTGTAATCATCCTGTACGAGGTTTCTCCGCCTCCGGATTGTTCCGAGAAGGAGTGTTTATTAGTGTTTGCGTGTGCATCACTAGAGCTCGTAGAGCTCGATCCGTGGAGTAGGAACCTTGAGGTTCCGAACCACGTTATATCATCATGTTCGTGTGTGATTGTATATTTCGTTATTGCTTTCATTATCTATATTCCGCTGCGCTAACGAAATTCTAGACACAAACGAGAAAGAATTTCATCTACGCTATTCATACCCCCTCTAGCCGTTCCAATATTCCTAACAAGTGGTATCAGAGCCCGGGGCTCTTCTACGGACTAACCGCCCGGAGCTAAGACAAAAGGCTAGAGGGTGAAGATGGAATTCCAAGACAAGCTTGGATGGGATATCAATACTCCACCTCCATATGATCCAGAAGATTTTCCGGCATGGAGAGCAAGAATGGAAACATTCTTGATGATGAACATAGAGGATTGGTTCATCCTCGTTGAAAGCCTTGAACCCCCTAGGGATAAGAAGGGAAATGTCCTAAAATTGAAAAAGTGGACCCAAGAGAAACACCAAAAGCTCAAGACCGAAATTAAGGTAACGAAACTTTTGGAAGATTTAATCCCTAATGATGTTTTGTGCAAGCTAGGGGATTACATGTATGCCAAGGAGCTATGGAGAAAATTGGCAAGATTCCATGAGGAGAGTTCATCCTCAAGTGAAAGTGAGGAATCGGAAGTTGAGATGGAGTCAACTTCCGGATCGGAGAAAGAAGAAGTAGAAGAGATGGAAGAAGCATCTACTTCTAGGATTGAGGAGGAGAGACCATCCTCTACACCGGAGCAACCTCAAGAAGAGCCTTCAACATCCGATCAAGATGAGGAAGCTCAAAATTCAACTCCGGCACCTACCACCACCCTAGGTAACTCAAACACTTTATCTTCCAATAAAAATCATATTATGTGTTTTGAGTGTATGGAATTTGGGCACTATAAGAGCAAGTACCCAAAGAAGATTAGGAAAGCTCCACCGGCACCAAAAGTCAAGGATGCCGGTTCCCCAACACCTAAAGGCAAGGAGCACATCATATGCTTCAATTGCAACTCAAAGGGACATTATCGGAGTCAATGTCCAAGGGGAAAGAAGAAAGGGCAAGAAGGAGCAACACAAGTAGGGGGAGCCTCCAAGGCAAACCCTAAGGTAAAATTTATTAATGCACCTTCAATTTCTAGGGATAAGAAGCATGCTAGGAATAATTTTAATAGTCTTGCTATTGTGCATGAAAAGCATGCTAGAAATAATAGATATATTTGCCTAGGAGCTAAGAGTGTTCACTTAGGAAATAAGAAGAAATTTGGGACTAATGTCCCTAAAAATATATTACCTAAGGAAAGCATTAAGAAAATAGGAGAACATCTAGGCTTTAATGCTAAGAAATCTAGACATATGCCTAGAAATAAAAATATCTCAAGAGAAAATGAAAAATCAAAAATTGAGATATTAGAAAAGGAAAATCAAGCCTTGAGATCAAGGCTTGAAAAACTTGAAAAGACCCTTAAGGTTATGCAAAATCAAATGCAAGGTTTAATTAGTCAAACTTCTAGGTCCAAAAGTCAAAGTCAACACCTAGGACCTAAGAGTCAAAAGTCAACCAAGGGCAAGCAAGGTTTGGGTCACAAACCTAAGCCTAAGGTGGCTTACCATAGTGTTCCATTTGATTATGGAACACAAACTAGGTCTAGGAAGACTAAGGTCAATAGGGAAGTCATCCCTAGAGTTGACCAAGGGTTGTGCCTAGTGGCTAAGGTTTCTAGGAAACCTAGGGTGGCCACTAAGAAGGTTGTAAGGGGAGTTACCCCTAGAGTCAACCTAGGTAAGACCCAAATGACCAAGGCTAACAAGCCTAGGAGGGTCATTAGGAAGGTATCTAGGGAGGTTATCCCTAAGGAATACCTAATTAACCCTAGGAGCTCAAATCGGTTTTGGGTTCCTAAGAGCGTGATTGATTCATGCTAGGTGGGCTTAGGGTGTGTCAACCTTGATTGGATGGGTAGTTAACTCAACCATGGTAAAGGTGGCACTTTAGGATATTTTCAAGGTTATGGTTACCTTGAAAATAGATTTGAATCAATATCCTAAAAGATTTTAGGATGTGCCAATGCACTTTTGAAATTAAGAAAAATCAATTAAATTGACACAATTTAGGTTTAGAGGTTAATGTGCCATTTTGGGTTTTTGGCACACTAGGGAGATTAGGTTAATATGGCAAAATATGATTAATCCCAACAAATGGCAATTAATATTAAAATTTAGGTATTACTATACCTATATATTTTATATGCCATGCTTTGTTTGCCATATAACATGCCATGCCATCGTGTTTATTTTAATCATTTTATATGTCATATTCATGTTTAGGATTAAGGTTTCAAATGTCATGTGTTTTTAGATTTCATCTTATGTCATGACATCATGATTATGAGCATATGCTTATTTATATCATCTCTAATGTCATAATCACTCATGCATTTAAGATAAAATTGATTTAAGGACAATGGCATGACTTGGAGTCCCATTTATAAGGGAATCAAGTAGGGTTGCTTTAGAGAATGCATGAAACCCTAGATTAGGATGAACAAAACTCACATCTCACATTAAAATGACATGTATGTGTATTTTATACACCTTAGATACATGTGAGATGCTAGGATATGAGTTGAGTTCAAAGTGCATAGTTTTTGCATCTAGATGAACTAAAACTCATCTAATTTCAAAGGTGGATCATTGGGAGAGCTTGTGTACAAGTCATGTACATAGAGCCCAAGGAATATGATCCAAGATAAGGTTTTGAAAATATTTTAAAATCATTTTGAAAATCCTTGGTGAAGTCTATCCTTTGATAGCAATCACCATTGGTGAAGTTGATACAAAGTAGGGCCAAAACATTGAAAATTTCAATGGTTTTGAACTTTGTGCCAATTTCACTATTTTATGGGTAAAATATTTTTAAAACATTTTTCACCCATTATATTGGTCATAGGTATTATACGTACCAAATTTCGTGATTTTTCGATATACGTATAATTATTTATGATTTTCTGAAATTCAACTCGATAAAAATTGGAAATTTGGTTATCGATCGACCATTGGTGGCGATCGATAAGTGCATCGATTTCTGAATCACTCGACTGGTAGCCTAATTTCGGGGTAACCAAGGTTGATTAACCCGATTTCAGCCATGGTAAAGGTCCCTAATCACTCCTAACCCTAGGATATGCTTTGGGAAGCATTATAAAGGGTGAAAATCCATTGGATATGGATTAGGAGAGTTGTTTAGGGTTTGTATCAATGTTAAGGTGTTGGAAAGTTCAATGTTGAATTTCTAACCTTAATTTTGATGGTTTAGAGTTCCTATTGTCTTAGGGACTTCCCAAGGACATTGTTGGTGCAATGGTCAAGGGGGAGCAAGCCTTTAGGGGGAGGTATCCATCTTGGGATGATGGATGTGTTTTTCTCCTTGAAGAGGAGAAGTTATTGGAAGAATATGACATCAATTGGGAAATTGATGGGACTTTTGAGAGACCCAATTTGGAAATTGGGAGAGTAAATGGGATTGCCTCTCTTGAGTGATATTGGACTTATCACTAGGAAGATGGTAGGCATCCTAAGTATTTTTGGACCAAGGGGGAGATTGTAAGATCTCATTGGGACATGAGACATTGACCCTCTTGGGGAGACAACCTTTTTGATGTTAGTCAAAAAGGGGAAGAATGTTTGGGGGAGAACATTTGGAGAGTATTTACCAATTTGGGATAATTGGTAAGGAATTTGAGTTAGTGTTCTAACTCAATAATTTGTTTGGTTTTTGTCAAACATCAAAAAGGGGGAGATTGTTGGTGCAATCGGCCCAGGTCACGATTGACCAGGACTCGAGTTTGGCTCGAGTGATGTTTTGATGTTTCGACAAAAACACATGACAATGTAATTGTCATGGTAAGTCCAAGTCTTGAGGTCTTGGCAATGTAAAAGTCCAACATGGGTTGGAAAGGGAAAGTCCAAGCATGGTCTTGGCATTTGGGAAAGTCCAAGCATAGTCTTGGCATAGAAAGTCCAAGCATGGTCTTGGCATGGAAAGTCCAACATGGGTTGGCATTAGAAGTCCAAGGGGATTGATATTGGCGGCGTAAAGTCCAAGCGGTAGTCTTGGCAGCATAAGTCCAATGGTTGGCGGCGTAAAGTCCAAGCGGTAGTCTTGGCAGCATAAGTCCAATGGTTGGTGGCGTAAAATCCAAGCGGTAGTCTTGGCAGCATAAGTCCAATGGTTGGCGGCGTAAAGTCCAAGCGGAGTCTTGGCGGCGTAAGTCCAATGTGCCTTGGCGGTGTAGACACCGTTAGCATGACATAGCCGACGGAAGTACCTGAAGGCTTGCGCGATGGATGAACAAGTCATGGATGACTTGGAGGGATCCCCACGAGGAGTCGAGTCCGACTCCATTCTGTGCCCGATGCCAACTTGATTAGTCGACTATCGTTACCCGACTCTATGCAGTCGACTGATGGCTTGCTTTCTCAGCTGCATCAGTCGAGTATCCTATCAGTCGATTGCTATGGCATATCAGTCGACTGATATTAGTCAAGTATGAGTAATTCATACTTGAATTCACTCCCTAGACCTAGACTCAACCTTCTAGCTCTTCCTTTAGCCTTGCACCTCCAGGATCCCTCCAAGTCTGCGACTTGTTCATCCTTTGCGCTTGCTTCTAAGAGCTTCCTTCGATTTCATCATGTCTTGGGTTTCCCTTTGCCAAAGTACGCTTGGACTTTACGCTGTCAAGACTACATGCTTGGAATTACGCTGCCAAGACTTGCCTTTGGACTTCCTTTGCCAAGGTCCACTTGGACTTTACGCTGCCAAGACTCCATGTTTGGACTTACGCCACCAAGACCTTTCCTTGGACTTCTCTTGCCAAGATCACACTTGGACTTTTCTTTTACCAAGTCTTCATACTTGGATTTTTCTGTCACTTAAACATGTTCACAATTAGATCACAAAACATTGTCTAACTATAGATGATTATCCAAACATCAAAACATATAAATGCTTGGGGCATTGTTGCACCAACAACCTCCCCCTTTTTTATGTTTGGCAATCATTTAAGTTAGGTCTTAACATATGCACATAATGAAAACATCATATTTCCAATATGAATTCTAACTTAAAGTTTCCTTCTCCCCCTTTGACATACATCAAAAAGAGAAGGATTCATGCAATGATAAGTTCATGAAAGAATTAAATTGATTATGTCTTGAACTAAGGTATAAGATAGGTGTGAGGCTCCCCTTTAATCCAAGACATGGTTCATGATGTGTGAATAACATGTGGAGCAAAGCATAAACAAAAGATATAAAGTTATGTCCTAACTTTGTACCAACAATATAATTTTAGAGATGAAAAGATTTCACTATGAAGCTCCCCCTAAAACAATGCATTAATTAGTCCTATACCCTTTTAATTACTTGAATTATCATACCATAGGGTTAGAATACTTAAGAATACACTTAAGACCAAGGAATAAGGCTGAATTGCAGAAAATTTAGGGTGGCAGTCGACTGCCACACCTGAAACGGCAATTTCAGCTAATTTCAGCCCAACTTCAAAAATGCGCTAAAATTTCCAGAAACATTAAAAAATCACGAAATTTTGTGTATGTATTTCTGAAATCATTGTCTATCAAGAAAAAATAATTTGAAAAATATATATTTTTAAATTTCGAAATTGATATAAATTTGAAAACTAGCAAAAGTTTTAAGTATTTTGCAAACTTTGTATCACTTTTGCTTAGCAATTGAAAACTGTTTTTCAAAGTATGATAAACATAGTTTAAAATATATTTTGTTTAACATTTCCAATCATATTCTTTGAGCTATATGCACATCAATTGTACATAAGTCTTCCCAATGATTGGTCCAATGAAGGATTAATGTCTCTAGATAATATTTTGGTTCATAGTAATGCATCATAACAAGCATGATGAACCTAATACATCTTCCTAACATCTCACATATTGTCTAAGTGACTCAATACAAAAATCATGGTTTCTTAGGTCTTTTGTGAGATGCTTAGAGGTATAAATCCTATAATTTCTATAGGATCATGCAAACCTAGACCTCTATTCTACTAAACACATTCTAAGTTTTCTCCTAAGTGATGAAAATTTTGTTTTGGGGAGAGCCTTGGTGAATAGGTCGATTAAGTTGAACTTAGATTCTTTGTAATTAAGTTCAATGTCCCCCTTAGCCACATGATCTCTAATAAAGTGATGCTTCACTTCAATGTGCTTAGTCCTAGAGTGATGTACCGAATTTTTGGTCAAATTTATGGTACTCACATTATCACAATAAACTTTGACATTGGAGTAGTGTAGCTCATGATCTTCTAATGTGTGTCTCATCCAAAGTAATTGAGCCACACATCCACCCATAACCACATATTCGACCTCGATGGTTGACAAAGCAACACAAAGTTGCTTTCTACTACTCCAACTCACTAGGGAAGATCCAAGAAATTGACATCCACTGCTAGTACTCTTTCGATCCAACTTGCAATCCGCGTGTATGACTTACGCTCTGATACCAATTGTAGAGAATCTCGTGATCGCTAGAGGGTGGGTGAATAGTGCGTATGATGTAGATGCAGGAAATCTTTCGTGATTGCGTGCTTGCTACAAATTGATTAGTGCACAGCAGAAATAATAAAGCAATAATAAAATACAAACACGCAAATATAATAATATAACGTGGTTCGAAACCGAATGGTTCCTAATCCATGGATCGAGCTCTAGCGATGCGTCCACACACCACTAATCCAATAAACTCCTTGGAACAATCCGGAGGTAGAAAAACCTCTTACAAGATATTACAATAGTAATACAAGTAAACAACAAGCAAATACAAATGAATACAACAAAAGAAAGCCAAGAACACTTTACAACAATCTTTTGGAAGCTTGCTTGTTGATTGCCTTGGACTAGCCTTGAAGACCCTGATTTGCACAAGTAAATCGCTCCAAATCGCCCAAGAAAATCATGCCAAAATCCCTCCTTCCGAGCTTCCTTTATAACCTGCATTTGGGCTGGATTTTGGCTAGCAGTCGACTGATCGGGACCATCAGTCGACTGCTCCTGTAGTCGTTGTGAGACAGCGACATGTGCCACATTGGATAATTTTCAATGGATAGAACATCAGTCGACTGATCATACCCATCAGTCGACTGATGGTTCAATGAGTCGAGTGGTCGGACCGATCACTGACCGAGAACCTTCGTGGTCCGAGATCCCGAGTATCACGACTAATCTCCGGATCGATCACCGATCTCGTGCCATCACCAATCACAAGACATTTCCGCAGCCAAACCCTAGTTGACTCACCACCGATCGACTCATAGTCTCAGTCGACTGATACACCTCAAACATGAGATTTTAACCCAAGTATGGTGCCCCCATACTTGCTAGATCACCCGTAGCCTAGACCTAAGCCTTCTAGTCACCTCCGTCAGCCTCGCACCTATCGGATCCCTCCAAGTCATCCACGACTTGTTCATCCATACGCTAGCCTTCAGGTGCTTCCATCGGCTATTGTCATGCTAACGGTGTCTACACTGCCAAAGCACATTGGACTTACGCTGCCAAGACTTCCGCTTGGACTTTACGCCGCCAACCATTGGACTTATGCTACCAAAACTCCCGCTTGGATTTTATGCCGCCAATATTCCCCTTGGACTTTCCAAATGCCAAGACTCAAGCTTGGACTTTCCTTTGCCAACCCATGTTGGACTTCCCATGCCAAGACCCATGCTTGGACTTTCCTTTGCCAACCCATGTTGGACTTTCCCTTGCCAAGACCCATGCTTGGACTTTACATGTCAAGTACTCAAGACTTGGACTTTCCCAATGCCAAGTGTCCCACTTGGACTTTCCATGCCAAGTACCCATGACTTGGACTTTACCATGATAATCACATTGTCATACGTTTTATCGAACATCAAAACATCGCTCGAGTCAGACTCAAGTTCGGTCAATCATGACCTGGGCTGATTGCACCAACACACCTCTCCTGCTCGAATTAGAGGGGAGAGTCTGGCCATCCCCAAAGAAATTTAGATGATCTCCATCGGTAAATTCAACTCTCTTTTGTCATATTAGGAGAGGAGAGTACATCTTGTTGGATCGAAAGCGTCGCTAGAGGGGGGTGAATAGCGAGTATAAAATCTTTTTGTTCGTTTGATTAAAACACAGAGATGCACAGTGAAAAAATAAATAACACAAGTTTGTTTTTACTTGGTTTACAACAACAGCTAAATTCAAGGCCCCGCGATCCTTGACCATGTACGAAGGGGCAATCAACTATAGAGTCTCCTTCTCGTTGGAGGTAGGAGACAATGATCACAAAAACCGAAAACACGAGGATGAGGCAACAAGCCTACCTCACCTCATTACAATTAAAACCATGAATACAATAAATAAAAACTAATACTTGTTGTTGTCGACAAAGAGATTCTAAACTTGGCGTTGCATCGATGTTTTGACGGCGTTAGAGATTTAGCGTTGCGGGAGCACTTTGAGAGTAAGATGGATGATGTTTGGGTTGGAGTCCTCCCCTCCTTTTATAGACTTGTCCCTTGGAATAAGTCTAGATGCAAATCTTTAACTTTTGGAACTTATCACGAAGTGACACCTTATCTTATCGCAAAGTGGCGACGTCAAACGTTATCCTGTTTGACCTAGTGCAAAAGGTTGATTCGTTGCCATCAATTGACTGATGCCCTTTATCAGTCGACTGATGGGCAGCAGTCGATTGCCAATAGGCAGCAGTCAACTGCCAACCTGGCCACTTCCCTACAGTAAGAGGTTAGCACAAAAAATGATAAATGTGATGGTTTCTTACCGTCTGATCTCGACCTAGACCTTCCACTGGAAGTCTTAGTTGGATCGCCACCTATGGTCATCCCCGTACAGAGGACATGACCTTACTATCTCTCTTCGCACTCGTGCTTACCTCTGGTCCTTTATGGTCTATCGCTTTGATTCTGGTCTTTACCTGGGTTCTTCGACTCCCATGAAGTTCTCCCGGTGTCGCCCGACCACCAAGGTTTCCCGACTCGGGATTCTCTGGGTATCGTTGACCTTCGGTTTAGCTTAACCATTTCTTGCACACTTAATTCAGCTCATGAGATAACAATATGACCTTAACTTTGGATCTTTGCCATAATCAAAACTTAGGTTCGATTATCTGGTGCCCCTACACCAACAATCTCCCCCTTGTTGGATCGAGAAGTGTCGCTATAGGGGGTGAATAGCGAGTGTAAATCTTTTCGTTCGTTTGTTCGATACACAAGTAAGCACTGTTGGTGTAGGGGCACCTAAGTTGAACCTATATTTTGATTATGGCAAAAGACGCAAAGTCAAGGATATATCGAGTGTGCAGAAAAGTGCTAAAGCTGAAGCTGAAGGCTAGCGACACCCGGAGGAAGCTGCGGTGGTCAGGCGACACTAGAGTGACTTCGGAGGGAGATGAAGAAATCGAGTGGAAGGATGAAAGCGAAAGCGACACAGTAAGTATCGAGGTAAGCTCGTGTGTGTGAGCGTAAGTGAGGTCGTATCCTCCTTACGGGGATGGTCTTAAGCGTAGATCCGACCAAAGACATCCCATGGATGGTCTAGGTCCAGATCGGATGGTCGACAACCATCAAAATAATATTTTTGTTAAGCTAACTTTTGATTTCAGCTAGCATCAGTCGACTGCCAACTTGGAGCACTCGACTGTCGTCAATCAATCGACTGCCTGTGGTCAGCACTCGACTGATGGTCAAGGATCAGCTTCGAGGAGTCAAGCTTTATCACCTCATTCCAAGGAGGTTTTGTTCCCATTTGTGATTGGTTGAAGACCCATTCGATGAGGGGCTCAAAAGCTATAAAAGGAGGGCTTGTCCTAGGGTTTTTCATCAATTTAAAAGCTTCCAAGTGCTTCCGATACGCTACGAGTCTCCGACATCCCTATGACGAAGCGCTGCCGAGACGACGACTCAAGCTCTAAGATTCAAGTCTTCAAAAGTCGTCGGTATAAGATTTAATTTGTATAAGTTGTTCTTATTTCGAGCTTTAAATCATATCAAGGAGAGGGGGAGTGTCCCTCTACCTTGAGTCTTTATTGAGTTTTGTATTCGTTTAACTCCTACCTCCAACGAGGAGGAGTTCATTTAGTGTTTTTCCCTCCGTGCGTGGTCAAGGACCACTAGGGCCTTGGAGTAGTAGCCTTCAGCTACGAACCAAGTAAAACCCTCGTGTCTATTGTTTCTTATGTTTTATCTTCCGCTATGTCTACTCGTGTTTTACCGAACGAATTCGAAGAAAAGGTTTTATCGCTATTCACCCCCCCTCTAGCGATCCGCTCGATCCAACAAGCACAGCGGAAAATAAAGAGACACATTTATTTTTACTTGGTTCACAACCCAACGGTTTCTACTCCAAAGCCCTAACGGTCCTAGACCGCGTATGGAGGGCAAAGCACTATAACGTCTCCTCCTCGTTGGAGGTAGGAGACAACGATCACAAAACTGAAAGTACGAGGATGAGGCAACAAGCCTACCTCACCTCATTACGAATAAAAACAAAGAATACAATAGAATATGTTACTTGTTGCTGCTGCCGACGAAGAGGATGAGAACTTGTCGTCGCATCGGTGTTATGACGATGTTGAAGCTTTAGCGTTGTAGGAGCACTTGAGAATAAATTTGATGATCTTTGGAGTTGGAATCCTCCCCTCCTTTTATAGATTTTGGCCTCTGAATATGTCTCTTCAGAATTTGGAATAGATCACGAAGTTGTATAAATTTTATCGCGAAGTGGTCATGTCAAACGTTATCCATTTTGACCTAGCGCAAAGGCTGATTCGTCGCCATCAGTTAACTGATGCCTCCCATCACCGATCGATGAGCATCACGATCGATCGCCCAATGTCCACTACCGATCGTCACCGCCACTTCCCTACAAAGAAGAGGTTAGCTCAAAAATGGTTTAAATCGTCGATCTCGACCTAGACCTTCCATAGGAAGTCTTAGTCGATCGCCACCTACGGTCATCCCCGCATGCAGGACACGACCTTACCATCTCTCACTCACACGAGCTTACCTTGATACTTACTGTGTCGCTTTCGCTTCTGGCCTTCCACTTGATTCCTTCGGCTCCCTCCGAAGTCACTCGAGTGTCGCCCGACCATCGCGGCTTCCTCCGGGTGTCGCTAGCCTTTAGCTCCAGCTTTAGTACTTTTCTGCACGCTCGATTTAGCTCGTGAGATAACGATGTAAACTTAACTTTGTATCTTTGCCATAATCAAAACACAGGTTCGATTATCTAGTGTCTTTGCACCAACAATCTCCCCCTTTTTGATCTATGGCAAACCAACACAAAGTTAAGTGCAATTAAAGCATAAAACAAGTATAGTAGATGATGATGAATGTCATTTCTAAAAACTCCCCCTCAACCAAAACTCCCCCTTAACAAACTCCCCCTTAACCCTAGGTGAGTTTTGAAAGAGATAATTTAATTTTCAAAATTAAATTTTATGTTACTCCCCCTTGACTTTCGCTCTTCTCCTCCTTTTGCCATAAATCAAAAAAGAATGTTGGGGTTGTTACATAAAATAGGGGTTGAAAAACAACATCGTATATGCATGCATCTAGATAAATCAAATATGAGTCCAAGCATGCGTCTAGCAGTAGTTAGATAGATTAGTTCGAGGTGTGTCCCTCTGCACCAATAATCTAAAGGTTTGTAATATAACCCTTAGGGTTAGTTTGCTTTCCCCCTTAGTCAAATATATGAAGTATAAGAGATGTAGGGGGCGCTAAACTTTAGCCTAAGAGTTGTTAAGTACAATAGATGAGAAAATAAGTAGTATTTTGTAGAGGTTATATTTCAATTATCCTTAACATCTCACCCATTCTATGTGTCTCAGAATTTGTTCACCTTATATTTTTTGTGAGATGATTTTAAATTGATTAAAGATAGTTAACCTTGGGTTATATTCGGATTTAACCTTTAGATCGTTAAGTAACTTTTCGAGAAACTGGTTTCCAGGTCGTGGCGAGGCACAGGGGCTTTCTTTGATCGGAACAATGACCACTTCCTTAGACAAAGCTAAATTCAAGAAAATATCACTTAAGTCACTTAGGGTTACTTCCTGGTTTAACTAGTTTAGGATACGGTGAGGTAGCTTCAGCTAGTTCCACTCGGTCAAGTGCACCAAGCTAGATACGCCTTATCTAGCTCGAATATATGAGACTTTGTTTCCCTAACGTACTATCATCTCGCCGCGTCCTGATACTATGTTGTCAAGAGTTGACTAACTATTTTCCCTATCTATCCATTCTAAAAATTAAAATAAAATATGCAATGGTTTTGCTAAGTAAGCGGGTATACTATTTTAGTGTTAACTCCCCCTAGACTATTGAACCAATATGGTCTATTCAAATAATGAACTTGATCCTGAGGAATCCAAAACTTATTAGTCCTTATATGTGAGTTCAATAAAACCTTTGGGACTCATGCTTGGACTCTTTGATGACTACGATTTACGATAGACATATAAGACCTATTCGTAGTCATTGACCTAAATCTGAGTCTGACTTTGTTGTACACAGCTCTTTGGGTTTCAAGTAGTCGGTTAAGGTTCTTAGATCCCAATGTGAACCTTTCCAACCTAGCCTCAACCTCTTGAACTCGGTCTTTCAAGAGAGAATTCTCCTCCTCAAGTTTTTCAATTTGAGTTGAGTTTCCCTCTTGAACTTGACTAGTTGAAGAGGTTAGAGTAGCCTCTTGCTTGAGGGTTTCAACCTCCTCAAGTAACGACACAACCCTAGACTCAGACTTAGTTAATTTTTTAGTAAGCATTTTAATTGTATTGTAAAGTGTATGAATTAGTGAGCGGCTAACCTTAATTTTCTCTTTTGGTCTGGCTTTGAGTTGCTTCTCAAAGTAGTCCTCGAGTTCGGAGTCGGTGTTGTAGTTGGACTCGGCTTCGGATTCTGACTCGGACTCCTCCGGTCTTGCCATGTAAGCTATGTCTTCTTTGTTGTCCTAAGTTGCATGGAAAGCCTTCTTTTGATTTGATTTGAATTGTGCCCTCTTTTGGTTCTTTAGTAGCCTCCTTTCCCTCCGAACGATCTTCCGCACTACGTTTACTATTGCTTCCACCTCTTCGGATTCGGACTCTGATTCGTCTTCGGGTTTGAGTCCATCTTCTTGCCTAGTAGGTGGCTTGCTTCTTTGTCCTACAAGTAGAGCAATACCTCTCTCGGCCCGGACCATGTTAGTTTGCTCGTGAAGTTCAAACTCGGAAAATAATTCGTCTAACCTAAGCTTCGAAAGATCCTTAAGGACCTTGTAGACATCGACCATGGATGCCCACAAGGTAGTCCTAGGGAAAGCATTTAAAGCGTACCTTATAAGGTCTCGGTTCTCTACGGCTTGCCCGATCGAGTGAAGACCGTTGACGATGTCTTGGATCCATGCATGTAATTGGGTGGTGGTCTCATGATCCTGCATCTTTAGATTGTACAGTTTATTTAAAAGTAAATCTCTTTTACATACCTTAGCATCGGGCGTCTCTTCATGTAGATCAATCAATTTGTTCCAGAGGTCTTTGGCGCTAATGAATGGTCGGATGCGGTTGAATTCCTCCTTGGACAAGCCGCATTGTAATATTTGGGTTGCTCTTGAATCGGCTTTGATTTGCCTCTTGGTTGCATTTGTCCACTTGTTAAAACCCAAGGGCTCCCCTTGATTATTGGTGGGTAGAGCAAAGCCAGTTTGGATTATTATCCAAGTCTCAACTTGTGTTTTCAAGAAACACTCCATCCGACCTTTCCAATAACGAAAATCATTTCCGTTAAAGAACGGAGGTCGGGTGGTGCTATACCCCTCAATGTGAGCCATTAAGTATCTTACAAAATACGAATAAAACCAAAGAGAATTCCAAGACTTGGTCTTGGATTAGTAGTGCAAGAAATAATAGGAAATAAACAGAAATAAATAAGAAGAATAAGAAACTAACAAAAACTAGAAACTTACGACCTTCGATGTCTCCGAAAGGGTATTAAATGTTGGTTTTTGGGGCTGGAAACAGCTTGCTACGAGGGTAAACCCTCATAAGAAATGTAGATCTCTCATAGAGCTTCGATTTGGTAGGTAGATCATTTTGTGAGTCCACTTGTGCGAAAAGATATGGTCATTTTACCGTCGACTACTCCAAAATAGAATACTTGCAAACACACAACCAAAAGAAGCGTACCAAGACTTCGTGTTGGATTAGTAGTGCGGAAGAAAAAAAAACCTAAAAAAAAACACGACTCAAAAAATACGAAAACAAAACCAAAAAGTGCTAGATTGGTGGTTTTACCAAATCTTAGCGCCCTCGCTCTGATACCAATTGTTGGATCGAGAAGCATCGCTAGAGGGGGGTGAATAGCGAGCGTAAATCTTTTCGTTCGTTCGTTCGATACACAAGTAAGCACAGCGGAAAAGAAAGAGACACGTTTATTTTTACTTGGTTCACAACCCAGCGGTTGCTACTCCAAGGCCCTAACGGTCCTAGACCGCGTACGGAGGGCAAAGCACTATAACGCCTCCTCCTTGTTGGAGGTAGGAGACAACGATCACAAAATCGAAAGTATGAGGATGAGGCAACAAGCCTACCTCACCTCGTTACGAATAAAAACAAAGAATACAATAGAATATGTTACTTGTTGCTGCTGCCGACGAAGAGGATGAGAACTTGTTATCACGTCGGTGTTATGACGGTGTTGCGCAGCTTTAGCGTTGTAGGAGCACTTGAGAATAAATTTGATGATCTTTGGAGTTGAAATCCTCCCCTCCTTTTATAGATTTTGGCCTCTGAATATGTCTCCTCAGAATTTGGAACAGATCACGAAGTTGTACAAATTTTATCGCGAAGTGGCCGTGTCAAACGTTATCCATTTTGACCTAGCGCAAAGGCTGATTCGTCACCATCAGTCGACTGATGCCTCCCATCAGTCGACTGATGAGCATCAGTCGACTGCCCAATGTCCAACAGTCGACTGCCAGCCTGGCCACTTCCCTGTAGTAAGAGGTTAGCTCGAAAAATGATAAATGCGACGGTTTCTACCCATCCGATCTCGACCTAGACCTTCCACAGGAAGTCTTAGTCGGATCGCCGCCTATGGTCGTCTCCGTACAGAGGACACGACCTTACCATCTCTCACTCATACGAGCTTACCTCGATACTTACTATGTCGCTTTCACTTCCGACCTTCCACTCGATTCCTTCGGCTCCCTCCGAAGTCACTCGAGTGTCGCCCGACCACTGCGGCTTCCTCCGGGTGTCGCTAGCCTTCAGCTCCAGCTTTAGTACTTTTCTGCACGCTCAATTTAGCTCGTGAGATAACGATGTAAACTTAACTTTGTGTCTTTGTCATAATCAAAACACAAGTTCGATTATCTAGTGCCCCTGCACCAACACCCCTTTTTGATCTATGACAAACTGACACAAAGTTAAGGGAAAAATTAAAGCATAAAATAAGTAGAGTAAATGATCAACGTCCTTTCAAAAACTCCTCCTTAACCCTAGGTGAGTTTTAAAAGAGATACCTTGAATTTTTAAAAAAATTAAATTTGTATTCCTCCCCCTTAACTTTCGCTCTTCTCCTCCTTTTGTCATAAATCAAAAAAGGCGTCAGGGTTTTTATATAAAATAGAGGTTTAAAAACAACACGTGTCTAAAATTATTAAAGATAAATCAACTATGAGCCCAAGCATGTGCCTAGTAGTAGTTAGATAGATTAGTTCGAGGTGTGTCCCTTTGCACCAATAATTTAAAGGTTTATAATAAAACCCTTAGGGTTAGTTTGCTCTCCCCCTTAGTCAAATATATGAAGTATAAGAGATGTAGGGGGCGCTAAACTTTGGCATAGAGAGTTTTAAATATTCATTAAGTACAATAGTTGAGAAAATAGGTAGCATTTTGAAAAGGTTATATTAAGTGTATTTCAATTATCCTTAACATCTCACCCATTCTATGTGTCTAAGAATGTGTTCACCTTATATGTTTTGTTAGATGATTTGAACTTGATTAAAGATAGTCAACCTTAGGTTAGATTCAGATTTAACCTTTAGATCATTAAGTAACTTTTCGAGAAATTGGCTTCCAGGTCGTGGCGAGGCATAGGGGCCTTTTTTTATCAGAACAACAACCACTTCCTTAGACAAAGTCAAATTCAAGAAAATATCACTTAAGTCACTTAGGCTTACTTCCTGGCCTAACTAGTTTAAGATACGGCAAGGTAGCTTCAGCTAGTTCAACTCAGCCAAGTGCACCAAGTTAGATACGCCTTATCTAGCTTAAATACACGAAATGTTATTTCCCTAATGTACTATCATCTCGCCGCGTCCTGATACTATGTTATCAAGGTTGACTAACTATTGGTCCTATCTAACCATTCTAGAATTTAAAAGAAGAATTTAAACATGCAAAGATTCTAAGAGAGTGGGTACACAATTTTAGTACTAGTTCCCCCTGGACCATTGAACCAATATGGTCTATCCACAAAGTGGACTTGATCCTGAGGAATCCAAAACTGATTGGTCCTTATATGTGAGTTTAATAAAACCTTTGGGACCCAAGCTTGGACTCGTTGATGACTACGATTTACGATAGACATATAAGATCTATTCATAGTCCTTGACCTAAATCCGAGTCCAGTTTTGTTGTATACGGCTCTTTGAGTTTCAAGTAGTCAGTTAAGATTCTTAGATCCCAACGTGAACCTTTCCAACCTAGCCTTAACCTCTTGAACTCGTCCTTTCAAGAGAGAATTCTCCTCCTCAAGTTTTTCAACTTGAGTTGAGTTTCCCTCTTAAACTTGACTAGTTGAAGAGGTTAGAGTAGCCTCTTGCTTGAGGGTTTCAACCTCCTCAAGTAACGACTCAACTCTAGACTCAGACTTAGTCAATTTCCTATTTAGCAACTTAATTTCATGATACAAGTTTGCAATTAATGAATGACTTAACTTAATCTTTTCTTTTGATTCGTCTTTTAGTCTTGGCTCGAATTCATCCTCAGAGTCAGAGTTGGATACGTAGTCAGCTTCAGACTCAAACTCGGACTCTACCGATTTCGCCATGAATGCCAAGTCATTATTTTGATCTTCTCCCTCCTCCCACGTTGCATGAAAAGCTTGCTTGAGTTTCTTGTGTTTTGGCTTCATTTTTGGGCAGTTTGACTTGTAATGTCCCTTCTTGTTGCACCCATAGCATGTGTATGTTTGTGGGGGTTTCTTGCTCTTCAATTGCTCCCTTTTCTTTTTAATGATTCTCCGAACTAGATTGACTAGTTCGGCCTCCATCTCCTCTTCGGATTCCGATTCGGATTCACCTTTGGATTCCGATTCGGATTCTTCTTCTTCAGGAGGTATCTTGCTCTTTGCTTTTTGTCTTCGTCCTACAAACAACGCTACATCTTTCTTGACCGAGACCGCATTAGTTTGTTCATGTAACTCAAATTCTGAAAAAAGTTCATCTAACCTAATCTTAGATAGATCTCTAGATACCTTGTAGGCATCAACCATGGATGCCCACAAGGTGGTCCTAGGAAAAGCATTAAGGGTGTACCTTATTATATCCCGATTGTCTACTTTTTGTCCGATGGCATGTAGACCGTTCAAGATGCGCATGGAGTTGCGAAGCGGTCTCGTGATCCTGCATCTTTAGATTATATAATTTATTGAATAGTAAATCTCTTTTGCATACCTTGGCATCGGATGTCACTTTGTGTAGCTCGATTAACTTGGTCCAGAGGTCTTTGGTGCTAATGAACGGTCCAATTTGGTTAAGCTCCTCCTTGGACAAGCCGCATTGCAACACTTGTGTTGTTTATGCATCGGCTTCGATTTGCCTCTTGGTTGCATTGGTCCATTTGTCAAAATCCAAAGTCTCCCCTTGATCATTGGTGGGTAGAGCAAAGTCGGTTTGGATTATTATCCAAGTCTCGACTTGTGTTTTCAAGAAATACTTCATCCGACCTTTCCAATAACGGAAATCATTTTCGTTAAAGAATGAAGGTTGGGTGGTGCTATACCCCTCAATGTGAGCCATTAATTATCATGAAAAACATGAATAAAACCCAAAAGGAATTCCAAGACTTGGTATTGGATTAGTAATGCAGGAAATAATAAGAAATAAACAGAAATAAACGAAGAAAAATAAAAAACTAAACAAAAACTAGAAACTTACAACCTTTGATGTCCCCAAAAGGGTACTAAATGTTAGTTTTTGGGGATGAAGATAGCTTGTTACGAGGGTAAATCCTCATAAGAAGTGTATATCTCTAAGAGAGCTTCGATTCGGTGGGTAGCACGTTTTGTGGGTCCACTTGTATGAAATGTTATGCCCGTTTTACCGTCGGCTACTCCAAATGCGAATAGTTCGATCGATACTTGCAAATACACAACCAAAAAAGGATACCAAGACTTCGTCTTGGATTAGTAGTGCGGGAGAAATAATAAGAGTAATTCATGAATCAAAAAATATAAAAATAAAGCCAAAAAAGTACTAGATTGGTGGTTTCACCAAATCTTAGCACCCCCGCTCTAATACCAATTATTGGATCGAAAGCGTCGTTAGAGGGGGGTGGGGGGTGAATAGCGAGCATAAAATTATTTCGTTCTTTCGTTCGTTTGATTAAAACATAGAGATTCACACCAAAAAAATAAATAACACAAGTTTATTTTTACTTAGTTCACAACCCAACGGTTGCTAATCCAAGGCCCCGCGATCTTTGACCGCGTACGAAGGGGCAATCCACTATAGAGTCTCCTCCTTGTTGGAGGTAGGAGACAACGATCATAAAAATTGAAAACACGAGGATGAGGCAACAAGCCTACTTCACCTCGTTACGATTAAAACCACAAATACAATAAATAAAAACTAATACTTGTTGTTGTCGACGAAGAGATTCTGAACTTAGCGTTGCATCAGCGTTATGACGGCGTTAGAGCTTTGGCGTTGCGGGAGCACTTTGAAAGTAAGATGGATGATCTTTGGGTTGGAGTCCTCCCCTCCTTTTATAGACTTGTGCCTTAGAATAAGTCTAGATGCAGATCCTCAACTTTTGGAACTTATCACGAGGTAGCACCTTATCTTATCGCAAAGTAGCGGCGTCAAACGTTATCCTGTTTGACCTAGTGCAAAAGGTTGATTCATCGCCATCAGTCGACTGATGTGTAGCAGTCAACTGCCAGCATGGCCACTTCCCTTCAGTAAGAGATTAGCATGAAAAATGATAAATGTGATGGTTTCTTACTGTCCGATCTTGACCTAGACCTTCCACTGGAAGTCTCAGTCAGATCGCCGCCTACGGTCGTCCCTATACAAAGGACACAATCTTACCATCTCTCATCGCACTCATGTTTACCTTTGGTCCTTTATGACCTGTCGCTTTGCTTCGGTCATCACCTGGGTTCTTCAACTCCCACGAAATTCTCCCGGTGTCACTCGAACACGACGATTTCCCAACTCGGGATTCTCCGGGTGTCGCTGACCTTCAGCTTAGCTTAACCATTTCCTGCACACTTAATTCAGCTCATGAGATAACAATATGACCTTAACTTTGGATCTTTGCCATAATCAAAACCTAGTTTTGATTGTCTGGTGCCCCTGCACCAACACATCTCATTTTCGACGACATTCTCTGAGCTCAAACGGATTAGGGATAGCTCGAATTCTCCACCAAACTTTAAGATTATAGAACTTGTTTTTTCCATCATCGTTGTCCTTCATCCGCGAGAATCTTCTTAAGCATCGACAAGCCCTTGTCTGGATTAAGAAAGGCACTTTCATTTTCATCCATCTGCATCCACCACCAGAAGGAGAGATCTCCACTTATATTTTAGCCTTAACTTAGTTTATTTTCTTGCATGTCATATGTTTGTTAAATTTCCTCTTACATTTGTGTTAACTTTACTTAGTGTTTTTAATTGTGCTTGTTATACTTTCTTTTGCATTGTTGATGCACATAAACTATTTGATTTACTTCCTACAATGCTTGTTTAGTTTGAATGCTTTTGTTTTGATACAAGTAGGTTAGCTTAGATTAGATTTCATTAATTGCTTGGTTGTTTCGTTAATTTACTTCATGTTTACGTTTATTTCATTTCCCTCGTAGGTTTAGAATCTGAATTCCAAAACCCCCATTTACAATAGAAAATCAAATTCAAGCAATAAAAAATAATCCTAAGACTATCATTCTACTAATTACATTAGTTGAGAGATAACCCGAGTCATCTCTATACTACATTAGTGTAGAGAGGGGTCGATAATTAAATTGTTTGATACTGTGGTATGACACATATGGTCTGTCAAAAATGGCACCGTTGCTAGGGAGTGTTAATGGTGTTTGATAATCTTAGGATTATTTTTCAATCTTTCTAAAAAAATTTAGAAAAAAATATTTTTGCTTAGGCACCTTAATGCTTGTGAATCCATGTATTTTATCATGTCCATTTCCTTTATTTTGTTTATTCTTTTTTTTCTTATGTTTCAAGATAAGAATAGGAGATTTCTTTTGGCAGTAAACATGAATCCTTATTCTCTATGATTTGGAGGCTTTAATCAGACTTATGATTTGGGGATTGCTAGAACAATCCACACTCTATAGAGATCTCAGAGGGATTTTTTTTTTTACAATTATATCTATAGTTCTTCGGATCTTGTGAGCAACATGAAAATCAAAAACAATAGAACCGTCAGGGAACTCACAACATTGGATGTAGCTTATCAATCTTTTTTGCATTCAATATCTTGAGTTAGATGCTAATTTTGAACTATCTGGAATCATACATTTGCTTCCTAAATTACATGATCTTGCAAGCGAAGATCCAAATAAGCACTTACAAGAATTTCATATTGAATGCTCAGCAATGAAGCCACAGAGTATATCAAAGGAGGATAGTATGCTCAGAGCATTTCCCTACTCTTTATCAGACTTGGAAAAGGATTGGATTTATTGGAATGACATGTAGAGAGCCTTCTTGGAAAAATTATTTCCTGCATCCAGGACCATAGCGATTCGGAAGATTACTCATGGTGTGGAGCAAATGCCAAGAGAGACTCTATGCGAGTATTAGGAGAGATTTAAAAGACTTTGTACTAGTTGCCCCTAACACTAGATTAGCAAACAACTACTTATTTAGTATGTCTATGAGGAATTGCTTCCCATGGACAGATGTATCATTGATGCAGCTAATGGAGGGGTCTTAGTCAACTAGACTCCTACTCAGACTAAAAAATTTATTGAGATCATGACTACAGATTCACAATAATTCAAGAGTCGATTAATGATCACCAAATGATTCAAAGAAGCATGTGTGGTTAGTATCAAGAAATAGCAGAGTACGTATGACCCTATGTATAATACCTACAATCCAAGGTGGAGAGATCATCCTAATTTGTTGTACGAAAATGCACTGCAACAGTCTTAATAGCCCCCACCAACATTCCAGAGGTCTCCGGCTAGGTTCCAAAACAACCTAATGTTTAATAACCCACAGTAGTCCAAGTAGATGCAAGCACAAGGCACTAATTAATTTCTCTCAGAGACCATTTCTATTGATGTACTTGAGGAGATGGACTGTAGAGTTGGTGATACACTCATCTCAACTTATACCACTCTACAGGACTCCTCAATTGCTTTGTGTGGTGATGACATAGTTGATGATGATCCGGACACCAACGAACTATTGTTGTATTTCCAACTACTCCTATTATTGATATTATTGTAGATGAAGCAGTATCCCCAGAATTATTTCTTTCAATTGTGCAACCATATGATATGCAATTATAGCCTCTTCCTGATTCTTTTGAGTATGTATGATTAGAGGAAGATAAGCAGATGCCAAATAGCAGTGCCTAGAGTTGCCAGCCAAACTAAAAGATAAGTGGGATAGTGGTAGCAAGTAGATATGATGATCTGACCACTATAGGAGTGAGGGATAGATGGAAGCCTCTAGACTAGACACTTGCGATTAAGACAAAGTCTCCAACAATTGTATTGAGAAAGGCTTTGACATCAATTGTAATAATCTAGCCCCCGAGCTGGATAGTTCTGATGAATCACCTTCGATTGTTAGAGAGAACATATAAAAAGGTGATAATATTGGAAGGAGGGACACTCAAAGATGTTGACCATATAAGAAAAGAGCACCTGCAGTTGGTCCATCCCATCCTCGACATGGATATTATGTCTGAATCGTCTTTAACCATCAAGAAGAATCTTCTCTTGGACCATGCCACTCCCGCACTAGCTTCTATTACTGAACCGTCTTCGACCACCAAACATTAAGGGGAGTTCATTCCATCCCACTACTTTTTCTTTGTATATAAATTCCTTTTCTTTCTTTGTTTTAGTTGTTTTGGTTGTCAAGTTTTTGTTTTATTAGGTTTTGAGTTGAATTCTTCTTAGAAGTCATAAAAGTTAGTTAAATTTAATTGTTGGGTTTTAGGATTTATTATCATGAATAGATTTTTTGAATGCATGTGGTTACTAATTGGTGATGAATTTTATGTTGATAAATTGGGTTGATGACTTTTGTATGCCTAGTGAGGATTGAACTGATTTTTCTTGCTTACTTGTGGTGCACTTATGATTATTATTACTCTAGAACTTACTTAAATTCTTTCAATATCACATTATTATAGGATTGCATGATTATGATGAAGGTCACCTTGTTTTCATTTGCTTCTTTTGTCACTATACGCTTGTTGAATAACATGCACATCATTTCTTTTCCTTATTCAATCTATTATTCTCCATTGTTCCTTGGGATGTGAGAATTTGGATGTTTCATGATGAGTATTTTGCCTGAGATGGATAAAAATTTAAGTGTGGGGGAGAGAAGTAGCTTAGAAGAATTTAGAGGAAGCGTAGACAAGTCATGCTTGAGCACCACTAGCAAGCCATGCCCTTTATCTTTTTAGATGAGTTTGATGATGAAGCATAGGGAAGTGCACTATATGTCAAGAAGAAAAAATAGTTGAAAAAAATCAAAAGAAAAAAATCAAAACAACAACAAAATAAAAGAAAAGGAATAAAAGAAGAGAGAAAAATAAACATTTGGCCTAAGGAATAAAGGTAACAAAAAGAAAAAAAGTGACATGTTGTGAAACTTTAAATTCAAGTGTGACAAAATTGTTTGCATTATTATGAATTGTTTGAAAATTGGATAGAATTGTTTACATGTTTTAGGATGATGATAAATCATTGTTTATATGTTTATTGGGTTGTTGGAAAGTTGAATGGAAAACTTATAGGGCAATATTTCCTTATACTCATTTATATAACATTCTAATATTTCCATATCTTCCTCCATTACTTTAATCTTTTTCTTTATCTCTTTCATTTCTTTTCTTGCACACATATCATTATTTGTTTTGACTCTTATTTCCCTTAATATCCTAATAAGCCTTTGAAATTGTGCATTCTTATATATATGATAGTGGTGAAGAGTAGAAGAGAAGCAAGCATATGGTAGTGTATATACCATGAGTATCTCGAGTGAACTCTCTCATTACATATATATGAATGAGAGAGTCACCACCACTTACCTTGTGAGACTTAATTATTCTCAATTTATTCAGAATGAATTGAAGTCACCATACTTATTAATCAAGGTAAGAATTGAGTCCATGAATGTTTGAGTCTTTGATAATTGGCAGTCCAAGGTAACTCTCTTTTATGATCTTCTAAGTGTGATTGAGAATTGTTAGGGGAATGCATCTTTGTTTGTTTTCTTAGTTTTATTTAGTTGTATGAGACGTGCAAGAATAAAGTGTGGAGGTGTGATAACTCACATTTTAACATGTTTTTCTAATTTATTCTTTGATATTTTAATCCACTGATATACTTAATTCATCTTATTATCATGTTTTATGGGCATTGAGTTGTTTAAGCCCTTTGATGCAAATATATTCTAACTTGATATCCTAAGCACTGAATTTATGTATACTTTATTTTGTAAGGTATTTGAGGAGCAAATTGAGGATTATTAGAGAAAAGACCACTAGCTAGACTATGGTGTGAACCTCAATCATGGTCCTTGCTGCCATAGCCATGAGAGGCACTCCAGAAGCCACCAAGCCATGGTGTGGGGTGAAGTCCCATTTGGGGGGCTATAAAAGTTTTTTAAGGGCTCTATTGTTGGGTATCTCTCCTTCACCTCTTGCAATCGCCTCCATCGCCTCTCATGATGGGAGAGGCTCCATCCAAGCATTCTTCCTCTCCTTCTCCATCCCCTCATCCACCTCTTTCTCATCCTCTCTTCCACCAAATTAGGAGGAAGGGAGTCCACCTCTACTATTCAGATTTGAGGGGAGAGTCTACCCATCCCCGAAGAAATTTTGATGATCTCCATCAATAATTTTCCCTCTCTTTTGTCAGATTAGAAGAAGAGAGTACATCCCATCTTTGATGACATTCCCCCAGCTCGAATGAATTAGGGAGAGCTCAGATTCTCCATCAAGCTCCTATATTACGACGCTTGTTCTGTCCATCACCACCGACCTTCATCGAGGATGTTCTTCCGCACCAACAATCCCTTGTCTAGATTAGGAGAGGTGTTTCCATTTTCATCCATTCGCATCCACCACTTAAGAGAGAGATCTCCACTTATATTTTAGCCTTAGCTTAGTTTATTTTCTTGCATATCATCTGTTTGTTAAATTGCTTCTTACATTTGTGTTAGCTTTGCTTAGTGCTTTTAATTGTGATTGTTAGGTATTTGTTATAATTTCCTTTACCTTGTTGTTACTCTATTTTGATGTATGTAAGTTGTTTAATTTAATTCCTACAATGCTCGTTTTGTTTGAATGCTTTTATTTGGATGCAAGTAGATTAGCTTAGATTAGGTTTCATTATGTGCTTGGTTGTTTCATTAATTTACTTCAAGTTTACGTTTATTTCATTGCACTTGTAGGTTTAGAATCCGAATGCTAAATCCCCATTTACAACATAAAATTAAACCCAAACAATAACAAGTGATTCTAAGACTATTATTTTGTCGATTGCACTCGTTGGGAGACAATCCGAGTCATCTCTATACTACATTAGTATAGAGGAGGGTCGATAATTAAATTGTTCGATACCATGGTACGACACACATGGTCTATTTGGGGTCCAAAACTTATTTAACTTAGATTTGATTTACAAATTTAGTATAGGACTCATGTTTCACTTTTTTTTTCTCTATTATATATGTTTTCACTTATTGTGAAATGGACTTAGCCTAGTTTCTACTATATAATTGTATTAACTTATAAACCTAGGCAACCTTTACATCTCATAAATATATTAGGATTAACTATTTGCCTATTGAATCACATAGAAGTACATGAGATGCTAGGATTTCACAATTAGTTCCAGATGCTTATTGCAGTGCATCAACATTAACTAAGGTTTTTAAATTACATTGATCACTTAGATGATCAACTAATTGAAGGCTTATGTTCTATAGACATCAAGTTGGACATTTTAAAATGTTTTGAAAATTTGATTTTAAAAATTATGTTTTTCTTAGAAAAATCTATTTTCATGCGATTAAATTACCAATATTAGTTATTTTTTGGCCTAAAGATTAAGGTTCCAAACAACAAACTTAGGATTAAAACATAGTTGACCAATTTTGACCAAATCCAATTGCCTAGATCCCTTTTGCGCTCCTGGATACGAACCAACACCGTCAATCTAATTCCTACTTAACAATGACATATAAGAGACATAATTTTGACTTGAGTTAAATCTAAGTCTAGTTTTGTTATGCAAAACCCATTGAAACCCAAGTATCATATCAAGGTACCTAAACCCCAATGAAAAATTTTCCAACATAGACTTTATCTTTTTAGCTTGAGTTTTCAAAATAGAATTCTCTTCCTCAAGTTGTGATGCTTGAATTGATACTTCATCTTGAATCTTAACAAATGATGAGTCAAAGTTAGTCTCTCCCTTAAGTTTTTTGACCTCCTTAAGAAGTGACTTAACCTTGGACTTAGACCTAGCTAAAGCTTTAGTCAAGTAAGCAATTGTAGCACGTAACTTATAAGTTAAGGGGTTCATTACCTCATTAGTGGAATCATCTAAGTCGTTGATTTTTTTCTTAATGTTCTATCTCTGAATCTGGCTCTAACTCTAATTCGAACTCAAGTGTGGAGGTTCCATCCTTAGCCACGAGTGTCAATCAATTGATATGATCTAAATTTGACTAAGATTATTCTAATAACTTGTCCCAAGTTGCTTTGAGTGTCTTTCTTCTCTTTGCTTCTTTGGATTGCCACATTTCTCTAGTTCCTTTGATTGAGGACATTTTAACTTGTAATATCCCTTCTTATTACTGAACATTTGCCTTATTAGGTGGATCTTTCTTTTGAATCTCCTTCATGACTCTACTTTTGGTTAAGTTTTTCTCCTCATCATCTTCTTCACCAAGTTAGCTATCTCTGAGGACATGTCTTCTTCATTAGTACATTATTTGGACTTGGATTCAAACTCGAACTCAACTTTGACTTTGACTTTGACTACATCTAATCTCCCTACAACCAAAGTTATATTTTTTTCATATTGATAAAAGTTAGTTTGCTCATGGAGTTCAAATTTATAAAATAATTCATCTAATTTAGTGTTAGATAAATCCCTAGACACTTTATATACAACAACTATGGAAGTCCCTAAATTAGTCCTTGGAAATGCCTTAAGTGCATACCTAATTAGGTCACAGTTTTCAATCCATTCTTTGATTGAGTGTAGCCCATTGAGAATTTCCTTGAACCTTCCATGGAATTGACTTATTGATTTCCTTCTTTCATTTGAATATTTTGTAGTTGACTCTGAAAAATATCTCTTTTAGCTATTCTAGAGTCAACTATCCTCTCATAGAGTTTGATCAACTTCTTCCATAGCTCCTTTGCACTTTGGAATCGACCAACTTTGCAAAGTTACTCTTGAGCTATGGCACATTGCAAAGTGATTGTGTCCTTGACATTTGCTTGAGCTTTATTTTTGACATAACTCATCCATGTTTCAAAACCTAGGGGTTGATTATTTCTATCTCTTGGTACATTGAACCCAATTTTAATAATGATCGAGTTTTCGATTTTCATTCAGCAAGTAGTACTTTATCCTACCTTTCTATTAGGCAAAGTTATTGCCATAAAAAATAGATGGGTGATACTATATCTTCCTACAAACACATTAGAGCAAAATTCTCCAAGACTTGAAAGATAATCTTCTAATATTCTTGGGTAAGTAGCACAAATACTAAATGCAAAACAATTAGGGTTGATTGTAAGGTTTTAGGCTCAAGCATGGGTTACAGTTTAGGTTAGGTTTGGGATAGGGTTTAGGGTTAGGCTTGGCTTAGGGTGAGGCTAGGGTTTAGTTTGGAGTTAGATTTTTAGAATTAAGATTTAACCCACTTTGGATGTAAGCTCAATTTAGATTAGATTTAAACTTAGCTTTGGATGCATAAAAAAAGTATTTTTAGAATAAGCTTCTAGGTTGTGGCAAGTCTCAAGGGATCTTCTTAAAATAGTCACATGTCTTAGATAGAACTTCTCCAAATCAACAATCCTAAGGGACTTAATACAATATCTTGATGTCACTAGTTTAGAGTAGGGTGAGATAATTTTAGCTAGTTCCACTCAGTTAAATGTGTCAGATAAAATTCTCCTTATTTAGCTTAGATATGCATTAATAGAGCTTTCCTAACGTACTATCATCTCAACCTGCTTCGATACCAATTAATATGATCGAGATAACATCAAAAGGGGGGGTAAAAAGCATTATGCAAAATTTTATGAATGATAGTAAAACAATAAAAAATTAATCAAAATAATAATCACAGTGAAAAATAAAATAATTATTATACATAGTAGAAATAATTAAAGTAAATGCACAAATAAAGACAATGATTTGACATGGTTTGATTTCCCTCTGAGATTCTTATTACGTCGTATATGATCCATCAATTGGATCAATCCTGATATAACCTTCTATATTTTCTCCTTTGCAAAAAGTTTATGGAGGTAGAGAAACTTCTTGCACTATTTGATTACAAGTATGAAATCTAGAGACAAAAACGAATGCTAGTAAAGTAAACAAGACAACTTTAAGATATTGAAAATGAAGCTCGGAGTTCTATATGAATCTTGGAGTAGACAGAGCACTTAGAGTTGTGATTGAATGAATTCTGAGTTTCTTGAGTGATTCTTAAGTAATCTAGAAGGTTTCCCTTTAACCCCCCCCTTATAAAGTGTTCTTTAGATAAAATTTATAACTTAACTTTAAACATTTATGTTATACATTAAATCATAGATTTGATAATGTGGTGCTCCCTGCAATAACAAATAACACGTAGTGAAAAAAAAAAATATATATATTGATGCGGGTATGGGAAAAAAATTGGTCGCTCCGTTTTCAATGCAGTGGAGCACTGAGGGAGGTCCCAGAGGATTCTCCCCGGCCGTAATCAGTAAAGAATACGAGAATGAAGTAGATGAAACGCAAGAAACTGACGCCAGCAATCGAGATTCAGACACAAGATGTAACGTAGTTCGGAATAAGGATTCCTACTCCACGGAGGTGAGTTTTCTCACCAGATGCGATGCCCAAGCACTTTCACTATGAAGGTCCTCCTTTACAGAAAGCAAGTTTCCGCAGGTGGAGGAGAAAGACCTCTTACAATGATATTACAAGACGAGGAAAATACAAGAGATATAGCAATGGCCGATCTCCGTCCTTCTTCTCCGGCGAGATGATTGTTTCCTTTTTTCCTTCTCCTCTTGCCTCTTCTTCTCTCTTGCTGCGTCGGAATGATTGCGGATCCTTTTTACTCCTTGCTTCCTCCCCTTTTATCTCTTTTTCCTTCCTTCATCGTAACGTCGTAGGTTATCTCCATCGTACACGTGACCACCACCTTTCCCTGGAGAATAATTCTGTTACAGATATCAGGAGTGAAGACTCCTTGGAATATTATGTGGGGCCTCCCAGGCCGTTGCCTAACACCCTTTCCTCTATTTTTCGGGAAACTAGGCTAGACTATCTCCCTCAACCTTCCGTGTTGAGGGAAGCTAGTTTAGGTCTATAGCCCACGGGTGACCTAGCCCTAAGGCTTTTTATCAACCCGAACCAACTCCTCTTTTCCCCATGTCAAATTCCCCTTGTATTGATCAGATTGGACTGGCCTCTTGGCGAAACGCCTTCCGCCTCTCCTTTGCCGTATCAATTGCTTTCATTAACTCTCCCGTACCAATGGCTTTCAATATTTGCCCGTACCGATGGCTTCTGATGTTCGCCCGTGCCAATGGCTTTCAATATTCGCCCGTGCCAATGGCTTCTGATGTTCGCCCGTGCCAATGGCTTCTGCGTTTCGCCCGCGCCAATGGCTTCTGAGGTTCGCCCGTGCCAATGGCTTCTGCGTTTCGCCCGCGCCAATCTTCCTTTCCTTTCTTAGCTGAGCCGTGTATTTTGGATCGGATCTTAGGTCACCCGCTAACCCCTCTATCGGGGATTATGTAGAGAAGGTACCAGTAGTATCATTAGTCAACCCCGAAAAATAGTCAAGCGAAGTTATAAGCTTGACTTTCCTAATGTACATAAAGTTTCTGACCTATTCTTCATTTCTCGACTTAAATCCATCCGTTCCCTTATAACTCCCCCCAGTATATTGAAGGAGGCCCGCTGGGCCCATGGGCTCCGCTTCTCCTTCTCCTTCTGTGCAGCTGAATCGTCGCGGAAAACCCTATATAAACCCTCGCCTTCTTTTTTTATTTTAGGTATCGTTTAGTATGCTT
Organism: Wurfbainia villosa; assembly: GCA_025175895.1. Classification (NCBI taxonomy): domain Eukaryota; kingdom Viridiplantae; phylum Streptophyta; class Magnoliopsida; order Zingiberales; family Zingiberaceae; genus Wurfbainia; species Wurfbainia villosa. The sequence goes on along the minus strand of CM045988.1, from coordinate 111,158,522 downwards.
GATAATCCAGTCTGTTCTTCTTCTCCCGTGATTCTCACCGGTGGCGTTGCGGCGATCCAGTCCTTCCTTTCTCACACGATTCTTCCTTATCCTCCGAGTAAGTGTTCTGCTTTGTTCACACCCATGGCTCCTAGGACCCTCTCTTCACCCGCCTGGTATGAACATACCATAACTCAGTTAGATTGCAACCATTATTTCTTTAACCTGAAGAACAACTACATAGACCCTTCTATAAAATGTTGTTTCACGACCAAACTGCATCGGCCTCATAAACCTCCTCCCGGCTTGACATGCTTTTTCTATGAACAATTTCTTAACTACTATCCTGCGGTACCACAGGTCTATTTGGACCTCCTAAACTTCTACGGACTACCCCTGAACCAATTCACCCCCAACTCTTTTCGGATTCTGTCGGGAGCCCACATAGTGTTCCAACATTTGAACCTCTCTTTGACCCCCGAAATATTCCATTGCTTCTTCCAGTTAAAGTCTTCTAAGGCAGGCCTCTTCTATTTGTCTAGTCGTTCAGACTGCCAATTCCTGGTGAACCTGCCTACTTCCCACAAGGGTTGGGAAGCCTTTTATTTCTTTGTACAACTTCTAGAGTCTTTACATTACTCTGATACTTGGAAGGTAGACCATCCTGAATTGCCTTCTTTCCGGGAAATGAGGACCAAATGTCCCTTCCCGGAAGTGTATAGAGTCTTAGGAGAGCTACATTATCGCTCAAACCATCCGATAGAAACTCCTCTTAAGCCATTTTGGATTGTCTCCTCTACCTTTGACTTTGCTATAGGTAGGGTGACATTTATCTGCAATGTGACTTCCTTTTAGGGCATTCATCTTTCTTACCAAGATATCTTGTAGATAATCTGATGCGTAAGGCTTTGGTGGAAGGGGAGTTGATCGAGGTCCAAGAAGAAGAAGACCTCGACTAAAAGAGGCAAATCCACAAAGAAATTGGCTATCTCCTCAAGAAGTCGCGGCTTATCAAGAAAGGAGCTTCAAGTTCATCACTCTTCTTCCCTTGTCTTCCCACTAGCCGGAAGCTCGACCCCTAATCATCTATGAACCCAGAAGGGAAGGCAACACCTCTCCTGCCTCTTCTTTAGCTCCCCAAGGAGGAGATTCTCCCTCCCACTTCGCATTCTTCCCCCTCCGCATGAATTCACCCACCGCCTTCTCATACGGAATCCTTCAAGCTCCACTCCTATCCATCTTCGCTGCATTACAGGCCCCCATCTTCTTGGAAGGAGAAGATCCTTCCCTTCCGGTTCCTCCGAGGGCCACTCTGGGATCTTTGCTGAAGATTCGGCACCCTTCGGAGGTAAAATTCTTTAACCAGTCGGGTATACAAGGCCCATGTGAGCAAGTGAGCAAATTGCTGGCAGAGGTATTTACTCCTTCTTCTCCTCCTCTTTGCTATGGGTATTTACCTATACTGATGTAGGCTGATAATTTTCCTCTCCTTTTAGGCCTCCACCCAACATAACAACATGGTAGCACATCTAGCCCGATTCCAATCTAGTGTGGAGACTCGCCATTTTTCCGCCGTGTCGCAACAGAAAGAGCTCGCACGACGGTTAAACGAGCAAGAGGAAAAGGAGGCGAACTTTAGGGGCCAGTGCGAAGATGCCACGATGCAACTAGCCTTGGTTCGAAGCGAGAATGAGGAACTGCAACGAAAAAATGAGGAACTAGAACAACGCCTCTTTTTGCAATCTAGCGAGTTGCAACAGGTAGATATCCTGACTCAGGAACTGAAAGAGTATAAGAGATATCTTATGGATGTCATGATCAAGGATGTTGATTCTTCGGCTACTATCACACAGCTTCAACAAGAACGTCATCATTTTAACCTAGAGCGTCAGGCCTGGGCAGTCACCAGGGAATCCTGTGCGAAGAAGTGTCAGGAGCTTTTCTCCATGGTAGCGGCTATTCCCCGAACCTTATCATCGGTGGCTCAGCAGCAATCCATCCTTCACCAAGAATACTCCGAAGCCCTCTCGACTCTGGGTAGGCAGGCCATCCAAGCAGCCGCTGAAAAAGATGCTCTAGCGGCTGAACTGGCGAAAAGTCGAGCTCAACTAGCCCAATGCCGAGATCAGATGAAAGAGCAGGAGACTGATCTTAAAAGACGCTATGTGAAGAAGGGGGTAGATTTATTTGTATTAGGCTTTGAGGGGTCCTCGGCTCAAAACGCCGAGCAGGGATACCCGCCCCCCGGCGCGGACACTAGTTATTTGGATCCAGTAAGGGCGTTAGCTAAGTGTTCGCCCGATCTCTTTGAACTGTAACTTATAACATTCTCTTTTTTAGTAACTTTCCTGAGGGCTTCTCGCTTGCTTCTGAACGATACCTTTGTCCCTATAACTAGTTATCATCCTCTTGTTATGCTCCTTGAGGGATTGGGAACTCTGAACCAATTTTAACTTGGTCTCGCTCTACACTGTTATCTCTTTCCCGTGTAGTACGGTGCAATAACCTTATCGGTTCGGGTTTATCGGAGAGATGTAGAATACCGTTATTCCCCTCCACCCTAATTTTGGTTCGGGGATTCGCTTGAAAGGTCTCTGCCTGACATCATTCATACCCGTCCCGATTCTGGTTCGGGCGACGCTTTAAACAGCTCTTGCTTGTTGATCTTCCCTATCTCTCTTACTGCTTTGGAAATGATATCAACCTCTTCGTCTTCTTTCCCTTTCCCAGAACCTCTGTTGCCCCTTTCCTTCCATTATAAATCCTTCGTCCCCTATGTCTTCGTCCTGCTATCTTTCTATCATGGCTTCAGCGGGGCATCCCATCGAAGTTTCTTCAAAGTCAGAATCTTTTGAACTACAAGACTGGGTCTCTGAGGATATTGAAGATTCGGAGACCCGCTCAACTGCCACTTCAGCCTTCCGCCCCCTTCCGTTTCTGCCTCTCCGTCCATCTCCCACCCCTCCGGCAGGGAGGTCCTTCCGCGCTCCTTTCCCCTCCTTCCGCAACCGAGTGTGGAATCCTCCCTTCACGTGGGAGTATACAGTGGGAGATCCTCGTGTTGCCGCTGAACTTCCCCCACTTCCACCAGCACTGGCTTTCGTCCCAGTTCCCCCGACGAGGACTCATCCTTCCTCTTTCGATGAAGGTCCATCAATTCTTCCTCCCCCTCAAGGCGAACGCTTCAAAGTCATATTAGCTCCTTCTCCCCCCAAAGAGACATCTCCCGTTTCATCTGTTAGGAGTAATCATGGAAAGTCTTTATAGATCAAGCTAATGTAATCATTTCAAATATGTTAATAAAAAATAAGGGAGGAAAATGATATCTGTTTTTGTCTTTTTCCTGTAGAAGTAAAGTTTCTGTCTTCCAAAAGGACGGTAGTCTGATCCGAACATACCTTCCTCTATCATTTCTCGGGGATTCGGACCCTCTTAATTACAATTGTAGTCCCGTCGACCTTCCCACTACTGCCCCCACGTTTCCTGTTCTTTACTGGCATTTATGGTCGCTACTTATCCCACCAATAAATGCACTATTCCCCTTCGTTGCCATAAAAACCCCCGACCTTTACCTGATAGCTTCCATCATTCTCCTTTTTCCTTTGCTTGCCATGGACAGGATATCGGAACAGGGTAGCAGTTCCTCGCCTTCTAAAGAACAGATAAATGATCGCCGATACATAGCTATCTTGGAGGAACAAGTGAAGTGTTTACAAGAATACCAAGGAAACTTACGCCAATAATCGCTCCTCGCGCCAACAACTCGTCGGGTCCTAAAAGGAATCGTGCCAAGACCTTCTGCAAAGAATCCTATCGGCGTCAACTATGGTGCCAAACTCAACCATAAAAGGGAACTCCCTCTGTCCCTCCTAACAAAGAACTGTAATGCCTGGAATATATAAGGGCTGTTGTTTGTTATCTTCCCTTGTAGATGACTCAGAATATGTAATTCTCTCACATTAATGAACTTTCCTAGTTTATCTCCTTTCTCCAGTATCTTCTGAGTTGTATATTTCGGCTCTTCCGTCTTTTCAATCTGCCGGGTATATGGAACCCTTAAATGAGTCAACCCTGCTATTTCACAGGAATACAACAATACAAAGTTAAACAAGAATTTCAACTCCCCCCCCCCTTTACGGGGACAAAAAGTGATATACAACTGAGAAAGTCCCAGTTCTCCCGTTCCACCACCGCACGGGGATATCTCCCGCTTTGCGGGGATAGAAATATATATATATAGAGTAAATAACAACCGAAGGATATCGGTTCTTCCGTTCCACCACCACACGGGGATAGCTTCCGCTCTGCGGGGATAGAAATTTATAGATAAAGTAAATAATAACCGAAAGATATCGGTTCTTCCGTTCCACCACCACACGGGGATATCTTCCGCTCTGCGGGGATAGAAATTTATATATATAAAGTAAATAATAACCGAAGAATATCGGTTCTTCCATTCCACCACCACACGGGAATATCTTCCGCTCTGCCCTGCGGGGATAGAAATTTAGACATAGAGTAAATAATAACCGAAAGATATCGGTTCTTCCGTTCCACCACCGCACGGGGATATCTTCCGCTCGCTTATGGGATAGAAATTTATAGATAAAGTAAATAATAACCGAATGATATCGGTTCTTCCGTTCCACCACCACACGGGGATATCTTCCGCTCTGCCTTGCGGAGATAGAAATTTATACATAGAGTAAATAATAACCGAAGGATATCGGTTCTTCCGTTCCACCACCACACGGGGATATCTTCCGCTCTGCCTTGCGGGGATAGAAATTTAGACATAGAGTAAATAATAACCGAAAGATATCGGTTCTTCCGTTCCACCACCACACGGGGATATCTTCCGCTCTGCCTTGCGGGGATAGACATTTATAGATAAAGTAAATAATAACCGAAAGATATCGGTTCTTCCGTTCCACCACCACACGGGGATATCTTCCGCTCTGCCTTGCGGGGATAGACATTTATAGATAAAGTAAATAATAACCGAAAGATATCGGTTCTTCCGTTCCACCACCACACGGGGATATCTTCCGCTCTGCCTTGCGGGGATAGAAATTTATACATAGAGTAAATAATAACCGAAGGATATCGGTTCTTCCGTTCCACCACCACACGGGGATATCTTCCGCTCTGCCTTGCGGGGATAGAAATTTAGACATAGAGTAAATAATAACCGAAGGATATCGGTTCTTCCGTTCCACCACCACACGGGGATATCTTCCGCTCTGCCTTGCGGGGATAGAAATTTATAGATACAGTAAATAATAACCGAATGATATCGGTTCTTCCGTTCCACCACCACACGGGGATATCTTCCGCTCTGCCTTGCGGGGATAGAAATTTATACATATAGTAAATAATAACCGAAGGATATCGGTTCTTCCGTTCCACCACCACACGGGGATATCTTCCGCTCTGCCTTGCGGGGATAGAAATTTATATGTATAGCGCCAAGGCCATCAGCATAAAGGAGGCAACGCCTTCATATAATTCCTCTTTTGGCTCTCCTCCTGAAGGGGGAACGCCTATGTCCGCCCCTTCCCCTGCAGATGGGGGGCTTTTAACACATAATGGGCCATTTAGAAATATAAACCCTTCTTTCCCTTTCACCACAGACGAGAAGCCCACTAATGGTCTAACCCATTCTTCCCTTTTATAGGGGGTTCTTTTGTCTTCGTTTCTTCTGCCATCTTCATCCCTTCGCCTTTTGGTCTCCTTTTTCTTCATCTGCTTGCTCCTCCGCCGCCAAACCTCGTTTCCTCGATCCTTTCTTCCTAGCCCCTCTTTTCCTTTTATTTTTAGACCCCCAAGATGCATTCCAACTTCTTCCAGGAGATAGCGGGCCGCTACCCGAATCGCAAACGGGATGCTGGTCAGCCTTTCGCTTCTTCTTCCTTTTCACCTTCTCCGATCACCACCATATCAGATTCACCTCGTAGTTCTCCCTCTCCTCCTCCCACTCCACCTTCCATCCCAGAGGAAGCTGTGGTCATTAGTCTCTCCTCACTTCCTCCGGCCTCTTTACAAGCCCTAACTTTCCCACTCTTTCTCCTTCCGCCAACGACGCTCGAGAATCGCCTTCTTCTTCCCGCAACTGGGATGAACTCGGGAGGATGTATTCCCATGTCACCAATGACAGAGGTCGGATCACCCCGCTTCTCTTTCCCTAAGACGTCATTCCTTTCAACCCATGGTGTTGATATTCCTTCACCGCCAACTTCCCCTTCGCTCATCGCTCAAGAATCCTTCTCCTCGTGGACCCGACTGGTCCTCTACTTGCATCCCCATCGAAGGCTCCTCTAGCCCAATGCTCATCGCCTCGCCTTCTCAAGATCCCTCCTCCGATCACCTCCTTCCGCTTTTCCTTCCGAACCCAACCCCAACCAGCGTGACACATATTCTCCTCAAGAACTCCTGGATATGCGCCTCGACTACCACCTCAGGGCCGTCCAATGATACTCCTCCTTCTTTCCATTCTCAACCAATGGATACCGCCCCATTTTCCCTTTATAAGCAAGATTCCTCTTTGGCATCTTCCGTCTCGTCTTCTTCCCTTTCTCCCGAGTCTTGGATTACGAACTTAGAGAAGTGGTTCCTCGCATGGAAGGCTGCGTCGTATGCTCTGGACTTAGTATGTTTTCTTACTCGGCTTCCTTAGCTTTGTCTAGTGACCAATTTCTTTTCCATAATCGGTATGTAGGCCCACGACCAACCATCAAGAATTGGATCGCTCTCTTCATCAATACTGGGCTCGAAGCCCAAGAATGGGAGCGACAACAGCGGAAGGCTTGGCGAATGCTCGAATCGAGAACGACTCTGTTACAACAATTGCACTGTGTCAAGAGCAATTAGCCGGCTTCGCCCAAATTGGAAGGATCGACGACTATTGCGGCATTAAAGGAGCAACCACGTCAGTGCGAGCCACTTGTCCCCGAAGTCGGTCGGCCTCTCTTGACACAGAATCTTCCTCGGCTCAAGAGTTACTACGTTTTCAAAGGCATGTAGCAGAACTCCTCCAGGGGAAGCAACAGGATTCTGATGTCATCGCTCGCCTTCAGGTTCAATATCAGCAAGCACAAGATAAGATAGGGGACCTTCGCACCCGCTTGTGCAAGGAGGTACAAGAAAACTCATCCCTTATAAATTCTCGGGCGCATGCTCATGCCCGTCTACGCAGGCAAGAAACTTCCCTCCAGAGGATGAGCACTGAACTTGCCCGAACCAGATCGTATTCCGAAGTAGTGGAGGGGATTTCAGCTTCCATGCGTCAAAATATGGTGGAGATGACGCACCTTGTGCAGTAGGACCAAAGTTCCCAAGCCGATGATGTCTCCATCTTGGCCGATGCTATTATGGAGGTGTCGCGGCGCTATGTGGACGTGCGTCGAAATCTTCAAGAGCAACAAGAAACATGCGAGAGGCTGCATCGAGAGCGAAGCCCTGACCGTCCGAACCGCGAGGAGCGGCTCATCATTTTAATGCGCGCCACCTATCAAGACGAATTTAATGACGCGGTTCAGCAGTATGCTGCCCAAGGATTACCTCCTCCCACTTATCCTTCATTTTCTTTAAATTGGGAGGCTGGTTTTCGACGTTATCCTCCCGACCGGTTTAAGCTGTAATTTAATATCCCATTTTGACACGGGAATTTCCTTTCTATTTTTCTTTTTCTTCTTCAAAATGTATTATAATACCATATTGCCCTTATAAATAACCCCTTAATGAAATTTGGAGAATACTTGGCATCTAATTAACGCAATCAATTCAAGAAGCACCCCTTGAGTTTCATAATTTCCTTCTTCTATTCCATGTTTCATACATGTGAAAGAGTTTTAAATGAAGGGCATTCCAAGGTCGTGGAAGCTCTTTGCCTTGATCATCTTTCGGATAATATCTTGACCACCTTTCACAGCGTTATTTCATAGGGTCCTTCCCTTGGGAGCCACTTTCCGGGTCTAGGATTGACTTTACGCAAAACCCAATCCCCTTCTTGAAATCTCGAGGCATCACTTTCTTATTAAAGGCTCATTGCACTCTTTGCTTGTAAAATTCCGCTCGCCTCAGTGCCATCTCCGCCTTTCCTCCACCAAGTCCAATTGTGCTTGGATAAGTTAGTTGATTTGGTTCGTATGCCTTTATCCGCTATTCAACAAAACCTCGGCCAGGAATAACGGCTTCCGCCCCATATACCAAACTAAAGGGAGTTTCTTCTGTTGCTGTCTTGGGTGTGGTTCGATAGGCCCACAGGACGTCAGGTAACTCTTCTACCCAGTTTCCCCTCTAAGCACCCAACTTGGTCTTTAATCCTTGAATGAGGATCCTGTTAGTTACCTCCACCTGCCCATTTGCGAGGATGGGCTCAGAAAGTAATCTGTTGAATGTTGAGACTTTGGCACCATTCTTGGATCTTTTTCCTTGGGCGTACGTCCATTGTCACGACTATTTTCGAGGATACCATACCGACAAATGATATTTCTCCATAAGAAGCGTATTATGGCATTCTCGGTAATTTTGGCTAAGGGCTCTGCCTCCACCCATTTGGAAAAATAATCCACTACCAATAAAACTTCCTCTGTAAAGGTGCCGCCGGCATCGGGCCTACTATATCTATTCCCCATTGATCGAAAGGACAAGAAGAGATTACGGCTTTCATTAACTCACCGGTGCTCGTTGAGCTATGCTTCCGACAAGCGGCGCAGTTTGCACTATATGAGCAGCATCTTGCTGAAGAGTAGGCCAAAAGTATCCTGTCAATAAGGTCTTTCTTGCTAAAGCTCTCCCTCCTAAATGATTGCTACAGCATCCTTCATGGATCTCCCGGAGTACCCATTCCGCATCCTCGTTTCCCAGGCATTTTAACAAGGGTCGCCCAAAAGAGGTCTTGTATAGGTCTTCATTTAAGAGGATGAACCATTTGGCTCGGTTTATTAAAGTGGATGCCGTTATTTTCCCTTCAAAAATCTTCCCGTGCCGTAAATAAGCTATGATGTCGGTCCTCCAATCAAGAGTTAGGCTTGATTCAGGTACGTCTCCCTCCACGCTGCATATTGCTAAGGAAGTATGAATTCTCGTATGGATCGCTTCCGAGGATTTTATTCCTCCCATAGCGCTAGCCATCCGAGCCAATTCATCTGCCTTCCCGTTGTGCTCCCGCGGGATTTGCTTCAAGAGGACCCGACGAAATTGAGCTTTTTCTTTCTCAAAAGTCTTCAAGTACTTACGCAACCTTTCCTCCCGAACCGCAAAAGAACCTTGAAGTTGTGATATTATCAACTGGGAATCCGAGTGGATCACAATGGAAGAAGCCTCCACCGCTTTAGCAACCTGCAGTCCCGCTAGAATGGCTTCATATTCCGCTTCATTATTAGATGTCCGATATTCCAGGCGAACTGCTAATCGAGTTTCTTCACCCTCCGGGGAAATTAATAAAATACCAACGCCGCTGCCTGTAGATCCTGAAGAACCGTCTACGAATATATTCCATGCCTCTGATCCCTCCTCCTTTGTTGTCGAACCATCTTCCACGCCGCAAGGTACCTCTGCCAGAAAATCAGCGAGTGCTTGGGCCTTGATAACCGTTCGAGGTTGGTAGTGAATATCATACTCGCTTAGTTCTACCACCCATTTGGCCAATCTTCCAGAGAAATTTGGCTTAGTGACGACCTTACCCAATTCGCTGTGTGTTAGAACGGTGATGGGATGAGCCAAAAAGTACGACCTTAATTTGCGGGCGGTTAGTACTAGGATATATGCCAACTTCTCTAGCTCCGTATAACGGAATTCCGCCCCCTTCAGGATATGGCTGGTATAATAAATAGGTTGCTGGTGAGAACCTTCTTGTTTCAATAATACCGAACTAACGGCTCCCTCCGAGACGGCCAGATACATCCATAATGGTTCTCCAGGTATTGGTTTGGCTAGCAGGGGGAGTCCAGCCAAATATTTCTTCAACTCCTGGAAAGCCTGTTCACATTGATCATCCCACTGAAATTTAGCAGCCTTGCGCAAAATCTTGAAAAAAGGCAGCCCCTTGTCCGCCGATCTGGCTATAAATCGGGATAAAGAAACAATCCTGCCCACCAACCTTTGGGTCTCTCATAGATTAGCAGGTGATTTCATGTTGCATAGGGCTTGCACTTTCTCTGGGTTGGCTTGCAGCCCCTTCTTCATTACTATGTACCCCAAGAACTTGCCACTCTTTACCCCGAACAGGCATTTGTTAGGGTTTAGCTTCATATTGAACCGCCTTAATGTAGCGAAGGTTTCATGTAAGTCCTTGACTAAATCCCGAGTGGCTTTCGATTTGACTAAGATGTCATCCACGTAGACCTCCACATTCTTCCCTTTCTGCTCCGCGAAGATTTTGTCCATAAGGCGCTGATAGGTGGCTCCTGCGTTCTTTAGTCCGAACGGCATTACCACATAAGCGTATAACCCCCTCGTAGTCACAAAACTAACCCTCTTTTGATCTTCTTGGGCCAAAGGTATTTGATGATACCCTTGATATGCATTCATTAGAGACACCACTTCATATCCCACAGTAGAATCCACCAATTGATCAATACGAGATAAGGGGTAGCAGTCTTTAGGGCATGCTTTATTCAAATCACGAAAATCGATATACATCCTCCATTGCCCCGAAGGCTTGGGGACCAAGACTACATTAGAAACCCATTCGGGGAACTGGATTTCCTTTACATGACCCGCTTTTAGTAGTTTGTCCACTTCTTCTGCTATGACTTTGTCCTTTTCTAGTCCAAAATGTCGCCTCTTCTGTTGGACGGGTCGGGCTCCTTTAATGATATTGAGATGATGTTCCGCCACTTGAGGATGGATCCCCGTGAGATCATGCACATCTTTTGCAAAGATGTCTTCATTCTCCTTCAGGCAAGCCACCAGCTCTTCTTTGACATCCAGCTGTTGTGCTATCCGTGTGGCCTTTCCTGGAGCGATTTCCACCAGTTCTCCCTCCTCTATTTTATCAACTTTGGGGGGAGATTCCTCCAGGACGCAGACATCAGTGATGATGACAGCTTTGCCCTTTAGGTCCTCGGTTCGGGATTTCTTCTGATCGTCCCGAACCATTTGCACGTAGCAGCTCTTAGAGGCCTTCTGTTCTCCACGAACTTCGCTCACCGATTGACCTACTGGAAATTTCAGCTTCTGGTGGTATGGGGAAGCCACTGCCTGAAAAAGGGTGAGGAAAGGATGCCCAAGAATAGCGTTATAAGTGGACGGAGCATCCACAATAAGGAAAGGAATTATACTGGTTTTTTGGTTGGGTTTTACACCCAGAGTTAAAGGCAATGATATCTGTCCCTTTGGGTGAACCATGTGCCCTGCGAATCCGAAGAGGGGAGTGGACACATCTTCTAATTGGGTATTTCCCAGCTGCATTTGTCCGAAGGTTTCCTGGAAAAGGATGTTAACAGAGCTTCCCGAGTCAACTAGTACCCGGGTCACTTCATAATTGGCCAGGGATATACGGATAACCAAGGCGTCCGTGTGGGGCAGCAGGACACCTTGCAGATCTTCTGGCCCGAACAAAACGGGCGGTGCAACTTGAATAGTCTGGTCAGCGACGATGGCCAAACTCTCCATGAGACGGGCATACGACTTCCGTGCCCGGTTGGAGTCCCCGTCGGTAGGTCCTCCAGCTATAACATGAATAATTCCCCGTGTGGGAATGTCATCTAGATTGGATGAAGGGCCCTCACCTGATGGACCTTCTTGAGAGACAACCTCCTGGGATGGCGTTTGGGGGAAAGTGACCCGGGGTTGTTGATTATACGGCCCTGGACGAGTTACATTAGGTCGGGGGCCTCGCCGCGCCGACCCTCCTACCTGAAACCTTACCTGCGGATATGCAGTATGGAGGCGATCCAATTCTTCTTGTAACTTGAAACATCGACCACTACTGTGGCCGTATTCTATATGATATTGACAAAAGAACGAGTGGGGGTTACGCGGATCCTCGTGTCCCAAGGGTCGTTGTAGCAGACCCTGCTGGTCGTAAAATTTCATTTCACGTTCTTTCTATCTCCTCACAGGAGGAAGCGCTTCAGCGGCCATGATTTGTAATGGCGGGGTGGGGCGAACACCTTGCAGCATTGGACGAGGCCTCGGAACCTCCTATCGAAAAGGTCTTGTATACTCCCGCCGAGGGGGTGCTTGAGGAGCAGCGGGACGAACTCTTCGATTGAGAGCTCACTGGCTCCTGTTCCCTCCGCATTTTTAATCCTTCTTCTTGCGGATAAATCGCTCCGCACGGCTCAAGAGAGCTCTTCGTAACTATCCATAGGTTGTCTTAACAAGGCGAGGAAGGGGCCTCCTCACCCATCTTTGAATAAGCGCCTCTGAAAGATTCAGATCGGGTGGTGGGGATTCCCCTGGCTGCAAAAGTGAATCGATGAATATACCCCCTAAGGGATTCCGAAGGTCCCTGGGTGATATGCATTAACATAGAGGCGTCTTGTTTATACGCCTTGCAGCTGACAAATTCTTGACTGAACATTCTTTGGAAGTCAGCAAAACAGGTGATAGACCCCGGGGGCAGAGTAGTAAACCACTTTTGCGCCGAGCCAGTCAGGGTGGTTCGGAAGACTTCGGCTTGAGAGCGCCAAGATAACGATGAAGCGAGGCCGCTCCGTCAGAATTGAGATATGTGATCTTAGGAATCCGTCGAACCATCATACTTATTGACATGAGGATTCCGGAAGTAGGATGGAGGGAGCTCAGTGAGAATGTCCATCGTGAAGGGACTAGGCTCGTATACTTTCGGAGGTCTGGTTGATTGACTTTCACCCTGTTCCTCTCTGCGCGTTTGGGTGAAGGGCATAGTATTCTAAGGCGTTCTTCCCCCAAGTCCGCCTCCAAGCAATACTTCCCCATTGGCGACTGTACGAGAGGGAGGAGGCATTTCTGGGGGTGGGCCTCTGGAAGAAGGTTCCCCGGAGTGCGGATGCAGATATCCGATCCTTCTCCTTTCCCTGGCGAGGGCTTCTGTAATAGAGTCATCCATCAGGGCCTTCAGCTGCGATGGTAGAAGGGTGATGGGGCGCTCCTCGCGCAAGTATCAGTTCTTGTCAGTATTTCTTCAGGTTGCATCTCGACGTCCAACTCAAATGTTCCCACAGACGGCGCCAACTGATGCGGGTATGGGAAAAAATCTGGTCGCTCCGTTTTCAATGCAGTGGAGCACTGAGGGAGGTCCCAGAGGATTCTCCCCGGCCGTAATCAGTAAAGAATACGAGGATGAAGTAGATGAAACGCAAGAAACTGACGCCAGCAATCGAGATTCAGACACAAGATGTAACGTGGTTCGGAATAAGGATTCCTACTCCACGGAGGTGAGTTTTCTCACCAGATGCGGTGCCCAAGCACTTTCACTATGAAGGTCCTCCTTTACAGAAAGCAAGTTTCCGCAGGTGGAGGAGAAAGACCTCTTACAATGATATTACAAGACGAGGAAAATACAAGAGATATAGCAATGGCCGATCTCCGTCCTTCTTCTCCGGCGAGATGATTGTTCCCTTTTTTCCTTCTCCTCTTGCCTCTTCTTCTCTCTTGCTGCGTCGGAATGATTGCGGATCCTTTTTACTCCTTGCTTCCTCCCCTTTTATCTCTTTTTCCTTCCTTCATCGTAACGTCGTAGGTTATCTCCATCGTACACGTGGCCACCACCTTTCCCTGGAGAATAATTCTGTTACAGATATCAGGAGTGAAGACTCCTTGGAATATTATGTGGGGCCTCCCAGGCCGTTTCCTAACACTCTTTCCTCTATTTTTCGGGAAACTAGGCTAGACTATCTCCCTCAACCTTCCGTGTTGAGGGAAGCTAGTTTAGGTCTATAGCCCACGGGTGACCTAGCCCTAAGGCTTTTTATCAACCCGAACCAACTCCTCTTTTCCCCATGTCAAATTCCCCTTGTATTGATCAGATTGGACTGGCCTCTTGGCGAAGCGCCTTCCGCCTCTCCTTTGTCGTATCAATTGCTTTCATTAACTCTCCCGTACCAATGACTTTCAATATTTGCCCGTACCGATGGCTTCTGATGTTCGCCCGTGCCAATGGCTTCTGATGTTCGCCCGTGCCAATGGCTTCTGATGTTCGCCCGTGCCAATGGCTTCTGCGTTTCGCCCGCGCCAATAACTTCTGAGATTCGCCCGTGTCAATGGCTTCTGCGTTTCGTCCGCGCCAATCTTCCTTTCCTTTCTTAGCTGAGCCGTGTATTTTGGATCGGATTTTAGGTCACCCGCTAACCCCTCTATCGGGGATTATATAGAGAAGGTACCAGTAGTATCATATATATATATATATACAACAGAGTGACGTAGTGATTTAATGTGGTTAACAATATGCAAAGTTGCTATTGCAGTACGGCCTAGTGATCCGTTAGATGGATTGAGCTACAAAATAATTCATTATATATATATTTTTAATGAAAACCTTTAAAAGGTGAAGAAATCTCTTATACAAACAGTTGATACAATAGTGTATCTAATGAAAATCTAATAAATACAAATAATTTATAAACAAAACAAGGTAGCTAAATTAGATATACCGAAGTTGAAGAGTAGAGCTGTCTATTGAAGACTTTTGACGAGCAAATCACTTAGAACACTGCGATCAAATGATCTTCAGTAAAAATGGAGTGATTGAGAAAAATTAACCTTCTTCTCTAAAATTCAAACTTTAATTCTCATCTCTTTCATCTGAGCTAACAGTTCATCGTTTTGAGCTAACAGTTCATTGATCATAGTTTTATTGGTAGCAGCTGCAATTTCAAGCTCTCTGATTCGGTCATCCTTCCGGAGGCTCTCCTGCAAGGAGTCCACTTTTCTCAATTTCAATCTAAACTGTTCTTGATGCCAATCGACATCCTATCTCGTGCTGTATTGTATTTCAGATCTGTAAAAAAAAGGAACAGTGATCACTGTTTGTAAGAGTTTCTCCGATGATAAATCTTCATACAATAGATTTTTTTTTTTTTTTTTTTACGTTGGAAGGAACTTCATGCATGCACCAGACTTTTTTTTTTTCAGTTTAAAAGTAATTGCTGGATTAACTTTATAATGACATTTACCTACCAATTTCATAGGCATGCCTGTGGATCTACCGAAGTCTGTGCTTGTCAACTTAAAAGACATTGAAGATGCAGGATTTAATGAAGGCAATGAAGTTTCATTGCAATCCTTGAAAGCAAAGGGCTTGATATATAAATTTCATTGGGATCCTTGAAAGCAAAAGGGCTTGATAAACCCACCAAGCAGGGAGAGAGTACGATTGTCATTAAAAGTATTGAAAATGCTTTATTTTCATTCTTCTTTGTGATTTTGAATTTCTTTTTCCCCATGGAAACAATCAGTAACAAGAATTTCTTTCATGTAAATATCGGATTTTTCCATGCTACCCTTTGTCATGCTTCGAGTTTATAGATTGTTGTCTTCACAAGGACGGCGCGATGATAAGACAGGGTATTATTTACAGAATGAGTAGGGTTCGATGTCGGATGAAGGGTCTAAAATCTCTCCGATTTGGATGACTCCTCCTGCTTTGCCATATCGAGGCTTTGTCCTCGTAATTTATCCTCCTCTCGTGATATCTTGGGACGGATGACAGAGGACTGTTAGTTGGACAGATTCTCAACTTTTGTAGAGTCTATAGACTGTATACTTTTTTCAATAACTAAGTGCCACAAAATTTGGATTTAATCTTCACTAGTCACCTTTATTGAGCTTGTGACTTTGCTATAATAAAATAAGGTTGAAAATGACAGAATTTGTTGGTTAAGCTAAGTACTTAGAATGACCTACCATTGAAACACCAAACGAACTTCATGATATGTTTCATGGGTAATTAACGAACCGGTTGGAAACAAAGATGTCACAAGAATGAGCTAAAATTTCATCTTTAACAGAGTGTTTATAATCTTCAAGGGATCAAACATTTTATAGACACTCTTTCTTTACGTCCAGCAAATTACTTTCTCTTGCAATTGCAATTGCAGAATAAACAAGCTTGAGAAACCAACATCGGAGAGCTGACCAGACAATGACAAGCTAGCCACTTGCAGCCTCAAATATTATTATATGTATATACAATAAGTTTGATTTTGATCTGTCGGGCGGTCGGAAGGACTTCTCAGTTTTCAGTACAACGGCTGGACAAATCGAGAAAGAGACTTTAAAAAGAACTTGAAAGTCCGAAGAAGATAAAAACACACTCTAGATATATTCATTCTGTTCTTCTTCGTTGTGCATACAATAAGATTGATTTTGATCTACTTTTCTATGCCTTGCCTTGTTGCAGATATTGAATCGAGTCATAGCCAGCCGTGCTTAATTCACTTGTTATGGCCGTCGTTGCATGTCCTAATCATGAAATTTTGCAGTTTCACGTTCAGTCAAAAGCACCGTCGTACGTAAAAAATTCCCTGCACGTGGACTCATGTGGCAAAGGACCCTTGGACACACAAGCCGAAATGATTGAGAGCCAGGCAAAAGGGCGACACTGATCTTAAGACACTCTTATCAAGCAGTCACAGGTCAGCTGTAAAGTTCCTGAACAGCGAAGCCTGAGCCAGAGGATGCCATTATGGATGGCTTGCCTTGTGAGTTTGGTCCTAAAGCTCTCATTTTGTAATTTTGTATAAGTGAACTATAAATAATAAATTTACAGGAATGGATTTGATTTTATTCTCTATTTGATTAATTTGAATTGCTATCTGGAAATTTGAAATGCAACGATACTTCTGTTTCAAAGTCTCCTAAAATTGTTCCCACAAGAATAATGTGGTGGCTAAGGCACGGCGGTGCTTGCAAAAATGACATGGATTGATTCTGAAGGAGGTCTAAAGTCCTTTTCTGGATTCAGATAATCCCTACGTATCTTGACTACCACGTCAAGATCCATAGTGCCCTCCGTGATTTACCTCCCTCACAATGATGTAGGACAGACCAGTGGGAACCGCTAGATTGGTGGTTCTAACCTTTTGCAAAAAGTCTCCGAGAATTAACTCTTCAAATCTTTGATGAAATTCTTTTTTATAAGATTACTGTCGTCCGCCAATCAGTCGACTATTTTCAACCATCAATCAACTACTTCATTATAGATTTGAATGTTGTTCTAACTTGTCAATTTAACGACTTCAACCACCTCGGCATCATTTAATTGTTCCTCATTATCAGTTGACTAATGTCTATCGAGTTGAGTCCCACAATTAAATTTTGAATTTTATGTTCGTTTCAATAGTATCATCAGTTGAATGATCTATTCTATTAGTCGACTAATTCCGATTAGACGAGTGGAACAATTAAGTTTGAAACTCACTAATCACTCAAACAATAACATCAATTGATCACACCTAAAAATTCGTAAAACCTCGAACATAGAGTTTACGATTTATTGGTCAGCTATTATACCCTATCAGTTAATTGATACCTCAGTTTCAATTTTAATCGAGATTAAAATTTACTTAGTATCTAATTGACTTCGACCTACTAAAACTTCTCTTATCTAATATCTGATCACTCTTGACTTGTCGGGACTTCACTTGTCACGCCCCGAGAGTATGCCGTGCCGAAAAGCAAACGGACGGCATCTCCCCTGTACGTGGCAACATATCGGGTTAATACAAGGCCCGTAGGCCCACAACAACAATATATAAATGAACAATACCAAACAATATATCCACAATAACACAAAAGGTGCGCACCGGTGCGACTCTAACATACTACACACAACAACGTACAAATCCACAGCCAGATACAACACTGATTATACATGGCCATAATACAAAATAACAGCGGAAGCAAATACGTGGAAAACCCCAAATGTTCGGTGTGAGATGGGATCAGCTGGCGGTGCTCCAAACATCCAAGGAATCTTCTACCTGTTATCTGGGCGACAGAAAACCCAGGGTCCAGGGGTGGTGAGTATAAACTCATGGGTAATATATAGAAAGTGCATGAACATATAGGGTAAAGAAATCTACAAGTATACATGTGAAGATCTACAGGTATACAACATGAGTCCAATAGACATACAGTCCTATCCAACTCTAATAACAAGTAACTACAGTAAAGTCATACGCAATGTATATACTAAAGCGATCAGCGAACATAAAGTAATGTACCAGCGTACACGGCGATGCAACACCATAAGCTATATCATCACAGTGATTTACAATAACATAACCCATATCGTACATGCGAGTCAATCCATACGACAATACTCCAACATATGAACAGTATATGATCACCTGTACTAACAACCAGGTTTGTACCACACAATGACATGATGCTAATCAAATGCATATAACAGTCTGAATCAATGCATGTATCATGCTCAACACATAGCAGTAAATAACAATGCAAATGACATGTATCATGATGTACAAGCATGTGCAACTATCATAGCTCAATCAAATGCAGTATCTCACAGGCATATGTAAAACATATATCAAATACATGCATACATATATATCAGCAATGCATATGCATGGTCCTTGTCTGCGGACCGTCCAACCACGACCCGAGTGGCGGTGGTACGACAAATGACAACTAGCTCGACTCCACCGCCACCATGCTCGAGTGGGTTGGGTAGTATGGTGAGTAGCGTATAAGCGTAAAAAGCTAACTTCTCCTAGGGGCCCTGCGCGAGCCACCTGTCACTACCCATGAGTAGACAACGCGCGTGCGGGATAACGACACCTCACACAACCACCGTCTATAGTGGGCGAGTGCTAACACCACTCTGCCGGTGGCGGTCAGCGTCTCCGGCTACCACCATCCCTAGTGGTCGGCGCGGCACATCCAATGCTCGCCTCAACCTGCTACCACTACGAGTGGCGGGAGGCGGGATGGTGACGACCGTCTCATCCATAAGGGAGACCGATCGTCAGCATGCATGCAAATGTAATGATGCATAGCTCCATACATGTATCCTAGCGACACTCCCTATCCCACGGGGAGTCCTGGTCAACTAAAAGTCAACTATGCAAGGACTACAATCCACAAGACTCTCTCTATCGCATAAAGAGTCATACTCATCTGACAGTCAACCACGCTAAGACCTCTAGTCAGTAGCGATATACAATCGATCATCCATATAACCATACACAGGCACACAATCCATAATGGATATACCATCGCGCTAGGACCTCTAGTCCATGGTCACATACTGACAACCATACACTTATCTATGCACAGACAACTAGATCCACCATAGATACACAACTAATATGTGTACGATACAACGATCGACTCCATAACCCAATTCATCACCTAACCCTAGTGATGTAACACAGTAACCCAATCTGAGGTTACAAAGATAACCCTAACCACTTGTACTTACTGAACATCCATCAGCTAATACATAATAGGGTTTATAGTTCCTATCCGAGCTAGATAATCAATGAAGTACCAGAGTTTATATCTCAAAGGTCAAGGCAGTACAAGCATATGATTAAATAAGAGTGGATTTAAGGTAAACAGGTATAAACATAAATCCAAGATCATGCACAGGAATTTGATCAAAACTACCAGACCAGGTAGATATTACCCACCTGATACGAAGCTCGTATAATCCTCACGGCCGCGGGCCTGCTTCGTATCCCAAACCTGCACAATAGTAGCAACAATGATTAAGTACCAGTATCCAACAAATGTAGGAACTAAACACTACATCGTTCCTATACTCACATCGTTTCCTCGTCTATGAGGTAGAAACTCCAATTAACCCAATTCGTAACACCATAACCACACTCACAATAAATCACCAACATCCAAAGATCCATTAGGGTAATTAGATCTAAACACCACTCACAATAGGGTTGTAATAGAAGCTTACCACAAGATCTGTCTACCACAACTAATAAATCCAATACATCCACCGAATAGATCAATCGGACACAGCCACAACACCGAATTTATTATACCTATTCACTTGTGGACTGAACTCCTCAACTTCAACCCAATCGGCACTAACAACATCACCAACCCGAACAGTCAATCTAACAGAACAACTCCATATCAAATCAGCTATATAGACAAATCATGCACTAATACCTCAATCTGCAATCATAACAACATCCCTTATCATCTATAATTACAAGAAATCTGTACAGAATCATCAATCAGTACAACCAACAATTCACACAAAGATTTAAGGATCCAACTACACCCTAGATGAAACACATAGCTCCATCAATTCTCCACTCACCCACAGTCGAGCACACTCTCAACCACAGTCATGATCCATTAACAGAAAACACATTCGATCTCAACCACACCGTCACACCACCAAAGGCAGCAAATACACATGAGAAGAAAAGGTAATCAAAGCTTACCGGGCTCAAATCTCCACCGGAAAACCTTACCTCCCCAATTGCAATGGTAGCTTCATTGAAATCACAGAAATCCCACCTAGAAATCACGAAGACACAGCTAACATCAAACTCTCAATCAACTAAATCGAGCAAAATAGGAAGCCAATGAAATGCTACCAGGAAAAACCAGCGACATTCTGATCATCTGGATGCAAAATCAGGGATGGACTCATGAACAGAGAACATCGACGACAATCCCCTCTCGCAGCGACCCATTGTGCGCCTGCCAGCTATCCCCAGTGACGATCCGAATCAACCACGACGATGCAGGCAATGGCTAGGGCACAGCAGCATCAGCGAGTTGCTCCGGCGAGGTTAAGCTCTCAGCGATCGAAAGATCGTCTACCAGGAAGAAAGAAATCGACCTGCGACCGATTTGAGTAACTACGAGTGGTGCGATATGCGTGGCTATCTGCAACCACGAGGATGTAAATGACGAAAAAACATCGGCGATCTGGCGAGCGGAGCGGAGGAGAGGAAGAAATCGGCAGATGATGATCGGGAGGAAGAGCGACGACGGTGATCTCGGCGTCGGCGATGGCGATCATCCTTGCGGCCAGCGGTAGGCGGCGACAGCGACAAGCTAAACCCGGCAATGAAAAGCGGCGCGCATCGGTTGGAGGCCTCGCGGCCGGTCGGCGAGTGGAAGAGCGGGGCCGCCGACTAGAGGCGACAAGGAGGATTCAACGGGGTTGGTGACCCAGAGTCAAGCTCGGTGGCCGTGAGAGCGCGATCGAGCGCGGTGAAGGTTGCGATGGGGAGCTGCTCGAATCGGGAGAGATGATGGAGATGAAGAAAAAAAAAGGAATCGCGGCTGATCGGAAAGAATTGATCGGGATTGGTTTTTAAAGCTAATCGGTCAATTGGGTTGGCTCAAGTTTGACCCAAATCTAACCTAGGTTAAGTCCGGGTTAACTCAAGTCGACCCAACATCCATATAAGCTTTAATCCTCCTCGTATGGACTCGTTTTGAATCCGGAAAAATTTCTAAAAATTTCTAAAAATTCCACGAGCTAATTTCCAATTAGCAAAGGCTATTATTTTATTTTATTATTATTATTTTTTTTTCCGTATTTTACATTCTCCCCCACTTATAAAAATTTGGTCCCCAAATTTCTGACTCATGTACGAGTACGAGATGTCACAATAATCATCTCAAGTATCCGGAGTAAAGTCACACATCCAAGTGACTAAGTGGCGTGCTGAGCTCGAATATTATATTCCAGCTCTTATATACACTCAGCCAATCTATTAAGAGGTCAATTACTGTACCAGAGTAGAGCTCTATACCCGTACCCGATGGAAAACTTTGTCAGAATCGTAAGGTGAATCATGAATCACTATCAGAAATAATACTCAAGGATACCCCATGAATATAATTCCATCAAACGATCCAACAAAATCCATCTTACGACTCGGAAGAAAATGAGCGGACCTAGCTAATCGATCATCGACTACCCAAATCCTATCAAGTCCTTTCCGAATTCTAGATAATCTCCCAACACAGTCTAACGTACTAGGCTCCCACTTCATCACGGTATGTAACCCTACAGGTCACTAATATTCCACCTTTGCTTGTTGGCACACCCATCGACAAATTACGAGATCAACCATATCCCATATATAGTTCCACCAACATGAACGTCACAAACTCGCTATTTCCGGATACACTCCGAATAAATCATCACTCTCGAGTGAAGAGTCTTCTGAACACCTCTTCCTAAATCGAAATACAATTCTTGGAACCACTATCCTTCCCAGAGACAGAGATTTATTCTCACAAGAGAAATTAATCTAATGTCCAAAATTCACTCCGTAATGAAAGTAACTGGAAGACAGTAATAACTAATCTCGCTAGTTTCTCAACTAGCACACACATAATATACGTCCCATTCAACTGCATCGGGATCACTCCTAATCCCTGTAAGGATGCATCTACGTACAATACCCTTCCATCCATATCGGACGGATTAACTAACACTGACACAAAAGTCAGCCACCTTCTAGGCCCTGAAACCTAGCTTCACACACTTTCGACCAGGTGATTTCCATCACCTTCTTGGTCCAATAAGTCGACGGTATAGTATTGCTAAAACATCATATCCTAATCTATGGTAAATACCACATCAATCTAGGAAAACCACAACTTCCCTCAAGATTGGGAATATATCCATAAATATATCCTCCACAGATATGATGACAATCGATCTCAAATACTCCAAGAGTACTTGATTCCTCAAATCCATGAACGACTAAATCGTCGATAAGTCTAACAACATTATCAATCAGCTCTACACACCTGAATCCTTTTACCCTACGCTAATGATAGCTCAATCATCACACCGACAATGATAATTGTACGACACTAAGTCACTACAATATCAAACCTCCAGTCGTAGGCCAACCCTAGGATATACACAGGTGTCATTTAGCTGATCTAACAGATCCTCTATCCACAACGAAGGATACTCATTCTCAACTATTGCGTTCAAATCATCGATAATCGATGCATAAACTCAAATGTCTGTCTCTCTTTTAACAAGAGTTACGAGTCTTCTCAAGAAGAAACACTAGGAAAGATAAATCTCCCATGGTGTTTAGCAACACTAATACCAATAAAATCATCTCCCGGTATGAGGTCCCCAATATCAGGACTATTCCCGAAATCACCTCAATCGCATATTCCACTTGCCCATGCAGTGGCAAGCCTAGGAGTTTATCCAAAACTATATCCGAATACTCTTGAATTATAGGTACATCCGAGAGTCCTAGTATACCAACGCTCCAACAATCCAACTATCCATAAGGATATGTCTATAGTGGAGGTATGTCTAGCAAAGGCTAAGGGTATCCCTTGACTTCTTGGTTGTCGATCAACATCTCACCTAACGGTAGAGAAAAAAAAAATCACCAACCCACAAGTCGATAGGAACCCTTCGAACCCTATCAAAGAATGTTCTAGACAAAGATACCTGTAAACTACCAGTATCTCTCGATATATCCGTAAATAGGATAACCTAAAGTAATACCCCGAAGGACCGATCCTTCGGTCTTCTATACTTTTTCTCGAGTAATCATGTAAACTTGTCCAACATCTGTTCTGGACGACTGAGCTCAAGTAGCTACAAAAATCTGCCATGGAGGAAATGAAATCAACTGCTGAAAACGGAGGTACAAACTGAAACAACTGCAATGGAGATGGTAAACACTGTTGTACTGGCAAAAGATATACATCCGGCTGTAAAATACTGAAGAATTGTCAACATCGTAGCACGCTCCAACTCTGCGAAAGGTACACGAAGAATACGCATAGATCGACCATCGTATATTCTCTCTCCTCTGAACAAATCATAACTACGCGGAAGGTACTTGTTGTTATCAGATATGCGAATCTTACGAGATGTCTTGGTGTCTCGAGTAACTTACTTCTTCCGGATAAAGGTATCAAAGAACTCCAACTAAATCTGATGTAATAGACCCCTGCTGCTGTGATAACCCAATCTTCTGTAATGATCTCAGCTTTCGAGGTTGTGGATCGTCCGCTCGAAAGCATCATCCATAGTCTTCAACTGAGTCTTCAAAATCATTACTCTCTCGTAGTAGAAACAAATACAATGGTCCATCGGATAATCTGACTCTGTGTCTCGTCGTAACCTGCACTGCACACACATAATCTCCTTTCGGAGTCTTTCCTCTGAGTTCACTGATAAACATGAGAAGCTGCTGACAATATGCAATCGGTCTTCTATGATCGAAAAACTCTCCAATAGTTGCTCGTGACTCATGACTTTAATCTTGCTCCTTTTATCCAACATTTGGAGACTTCGGATTCCAATAATTTGACTCGCAAAATCTGCTTATCAAATCTTCAACTCTTAAAACATTTATTACGGAGTCATTTCTATCCACATGACTCGGTCTAAGGACTTCCGGTAGGATCTAGTAGGAGATCCAAACATCCTGATCAAGATGTCAACCGATAACCCCTGGGTGGTCCAAACCAACCCAATCACATTCTTGGGCTATTAAATGGTCGTAACTTTTGCAAGTCTAACGACTCTACATGGTACTTCCATTACCAAACGATCACTCGACCTAAAGCCCAAGAATTCCTTGACAATGAGTCAAAGAAGATGACGTGGGAAAATACTATCTCACAACATCACTGAACTGTGACTAAGTGATACGTTATTTCCCGTAGGTTATTTCCTATATCTTACACCAAGTACCGGCTAAATCCGGATAATGGTATTCCACTAACACTACTATCTTCGTATAACCCGAGTCAAGTACTCCAAAGTACTCCCAATGTTATACAACCTAGAACGATCAGTCCGAGGATCAAAATCCCCATGAATATCATCAAACTAATCCTCTACTATCTACATCAGCAATAGTTTACTCACGCAGTTCATTACCCCATAGGTAATGATCTGACTAACATAATTAGTGAAAATCTTAGGACCGTAATCCTTGATCTCCACAAGATATGTGACTACCTAACCCCTGCTTTCCGACTCGGTATCAGTCGACTCTCAAAGGTAATTACCTTTTCGATAGCAGGTACATATCTAATAACCTCAACATATCATTCCCGTGGTCAAACTCAAACCACGGTTACGAATACTAACCAATATCCTACAAGTCATCCATGTTATAAGCAATTAAATGCATAACCAATAGAAGGATATGTAATAACAATTAGCATACCTTAATCCTTGTAGCTCGGAGATGTCATGTGCCCATATCCCGAACTCACAAACCAAGACCGAGTAAAGCAAAACTTCGATGTCAGACGAAATAAAATCCGAAAATGGACTTCATGACCTAGGGCTCGATACCGATAAAATTGTCACGCCCGAGGTATGCGTGCGAAAAGCAAGCAGACGGCATCTCACATGCGTGGCAACATATCGAGTTAATACAAGGCCGTAGGCCCCACAACAATATATAAATGAACAATACCAAACAATATATCCACAATAACACAAAAGGTGCGCACCGGTGCGACTCTAACATACTACACACAACAACGTACAAATCCACAGCCAGATACAACACTGATTATACATGGCCATAATATAAAATAATGAAGCAAATCGTGAAAACCCCAAATGTTTGGTGTGAGATGGGATCGGTTGGCGGTGCTCAAGCGTCAAGGAATCTTCTACATTATCTGGCGTGAAAACCGAGTCGGGGTGGTGAGTATAAACTCGGGGTAATATATAGAAAGTGCATGAACATATAGGGTAAAGAAATCTACAAGTATACATGTGAAGATCTACGGTATACAACATGAGTCAATAGACATACGATCCTATCAACTCTAATAACAAGTAACTACTGATGAAGTCATGCAATGTATATACTAAAGCGATCAAGCGAACATAAAGTAATGTACCAGCGTACGGCGTGATGCAACACCATAAGCTATATCATCACAGAGTTTACAATAACATAACCCTATCTTGTATGCGAGTCAATCCCATGCGACAATACTATAACATATGAGCAGTATATGATCACTGTACTAACAACCGTATGCATGCCACACAATGACATGATGCTAATCAAATGCATATAACGATGAGATCAATGCATGTATCATGCTCGACCATAGCAATAAATAACAATGCAAATGGCATGTATCATGATGTACAAGCATGTGCAAGCTCAATCAAATGCGATCATCTCACGGGCATATGTAAAACATATATCAAATACATGCATACATATATATCGTGATGCATATGCATGGTCCTTGTCTGCGGACCGTCGACCACGACCCAGTGGCGGGGTGGCACGACATGACAACTAGCGACTCGGTGCCACCGCTCTCAGTGGCCGAGTTGGAGTAGTATGATGGTAGCGTAGATGTAAAAGCTAACTACTCCTAGGGGCCCTGCTGCGACCACGCTATCCTACCCATGAGTAGACAAGCGCGCTGCGGGACAGCGGCACCTCGCTGACCCGCAGTCTATGGTGGCGAGTGCTAACACCACTCTGCCGGTGGCGGTCGCATCTCCACCACCATCCCTAGTGGTCGGCGCGGCACATCGATGCTCGCCCTCGACCTGCTACCACTACGGGTGGCGGGAAGCGGGATGACGACCGTCTCATCCACAAGGGACCCGGTCGTCGGAATGCATGCAAATGTAATGATCGTAGCTCCATACATGTATCCTAGCGACACTCCCTATCCCACGAGTCTGGTCAACTAAAAGTCAACTATGCAAGGACTACAATCCACAAGACTCTCTATCGCATAAAGTCATACTCATCCGACGATCGACCACGCTAAGACCTCTAGTCGATGGCGATATACAATCGATCTATAACCGTATAACCATACACGCACACACATCCATAATGGATATACCATCGCGCTAGGACCTCTAGTCCATGGTCACATCTTGACAACCATACACTTATCTATGCACGGACAACTAGATCCACCATAGATACACAACTAATATGTATGCGATACAGCGATCGACTCCATAACAATTCATCACCTAACCTAGTGATGTAACACGATAACAATCACGAGGTTACAAAGATAACCCTAACCACTTGTACTTCGAACATCCGCTAATACATAATAGGGTTTATAGTTCCTATCAGAGCTAGATAATCAATGAAGTACGAGTTTATATCTCGAAGGTCAAGCGGTACAAGCATATGATTAAATAAGAGTGGATTTAAGGTAAGCGGTATAAACATAAATCCAAGATCATGCGCAGAATTTGATCAAAACTACGGACGGTAGATATTACTCACCTTATCTGGCTCGTATAATCCTCACGGCGGGCTGCCGTATCCCAAACACACTAGCGTAAACAATGATTAAGTACCGGTATCCAAATGTAGGAACTAAACACTACATCGTTCCTATACTCACATCGTTTCTCGTCTATGAGGTAGAAACTCCAATTAACCCAGTAACACCATAACCACACTCACAATAAATCACCAATGACATCCAGATCCATTAGGGTAATTAGATCTAAACACCACTCACAATAGGGTTGTAATAGAAGCTTACCACAAGATCATCTACCACAGCTAATAAATCCAATACATCCACGAATAGATCAATCGGACACGGCACAACACGAATTTATTATACCTATTCACTTGTGGGTGAACTCCTCAACTTTAAATCGGCACTAACAACATCACCAACCCGAGCAGTCGATCTAGCGAACACTCCATATCAAATCGGCATATAGACAAATCATGCACTAATACCTCGATGCGCATAATCATAACATCCCTTATCATCTATAATTACAAGAAATGCATGCGAGAATCATCAATCGGTACAACCAACAATTCACACAGATTTGGGATCAACTACACCTAGATGAAACACATGGCTCCATCGATTCTCCACTCACCCACGGTCGAGCACACTCGACCACGATCGTGATCCATTAACAGAAAACACATTTGATCTCAACCACCTTTGTCACACCACGAAGCGTGAATACACATGAGAAGAAAAGGTAATCAAAGCTTACAGGGCTCGAATCTCACCAAAAACCTTACCTCCCCAATTGATGGTAGCTTCATTGAAATCACGAAATCCCACCTAGAAATCACGAGACCACGGACATCAAACTCTCAATCAACTAAATCGAGGCAAAATAGGAAGCCAATGAAATGCTACGGGAAAAACCGGCGACATTACGATCATCGGATGCAAAATCGGGGATGGACTCATGAGCGAGAGAACATCGGCGACAATCCCCTCTCGCGGCGACCCATTGTCGCCTACGGCTATCCCGGTGGCGATCCGAGATCAACCACGGCGATCACGAGGCAATGGCTAGAGCGTGACATCTGGGTTGCTCCGGTGAGTTAAGCTCGGGATCGAAGATCATCTACCAGAAGAAGAAATCGACCTGCGGCCAGGATTTGAGTAACTCGGTGGTGCGTAGCTATCCGAGGATGTAGACGAAAAAAACGATCAGCGAGGCGTGGAGGAGAGGAAGAAATCGGCCAGAGATGATGATCGGGAGGAAGAGCGCGACGGTGATCTCAGCGTCGGCGATGGCGGATCGTCCTCGCGTGGCGAGCAGCGGCAACAACCGGCTGATGAAAAGCGTGCGCATGCGTGGTTGGAGGCCTCGCGGCGGTCGGCGAGTGGAAAAGCGGCGTCGACTAGAGGCGACAAGGAGAGCTCGTGATGGAGATGAAGAAAAAAAAAAAGGAATCGCGGCTGATCGGGAAAGAATTGATCGGGATTGGTTTTTAAAGCTAATCGGTCAATTGGGTTGGCTCAAGTTTGACCCAAATCTAACCTAGGTTAAGTCCGGGTTAACTCAAGTCAACCCAACTTCCATATAAGCTTTAATCCTCCTCGTATGGACTCGTTTTGAATCCGTAAAAATTTCTAAAAATTTCTAAAAATTCCACGAGCTAATTTCCAATTAGCAAAGGCTATTATTTTATTTTATTATTATTTTTTTTTTTCCGTATTTTACATTCTCCCCCACTTATAAAAATTTGGTCCCCAAATTTCTGACTCATGTACGAGTACGAGATGTCACAATAATCATCTCAAGTATCCGGAGTAAAGTCACACATCTAAGTGACTAAGTGGTGTGCTGAGCTCGAATATTATATTCCAGCTCTTATATACACTCAGCCAATCTATTAAGAGGTCAATTACTGTACCAGAGTGGAGCTCTATACCTGTACCCGATGGAAAACTTTGTCAGAATCGTAAGGTGAATCATGAATCACTATCAGAAATAATACTCAAGGATACCCCATGAATATAATTCCATCAAACGATCCAACGAAATCCATCTTACGACTCGGAAGAAAATGAGCGGACCTAGCTAATCGATCATCGACTACCCAAATCCTATCAAGTCCTTTCCGAATTCTAGATAATCTCCCAACACAGTCTAACGTACTAGGCTCCCACTTCATCACGGTATGTAACCCTACAGGTCACTAATATTCCACCTTTGCTTGTTGGCACACCCATCGACAAATTACGAGATCAACCATATCCCATATATAGTTCCACCAACATGAACGTCTCAAACTCGCTATTTCCGGATACACTCCGAATAAATCATCACTCTCAAGTGAAGAGTCTTCTGAACACCTCTTCCTAAATCGAAATACAATTCTTGGAACCACTATCCTTCCCAGAGACAGAGATTTATTCTCACAAGAGAAATTAATCTAATGTCCAAAATTCACTCTGTCACACAGAACTGAAAGTAACTGGAAGACAGTAATAACTAATCTCGCTAGTTTCTCAACTAGCACACACATAATATACGTCCCATTCAACTGCATCGGGATCACTCCTAATCCCTGTAAGGATGCATCTACGTACAATACCCTTCCATCCATATCGGACGGATTAACTAACACTGACACAAAAGTCAGCCACCTTCTAGGCCACAACCTAGCTTCACACACTTTCGACCAGGTGATTTCCATCACCTTCTTGGTCCAATAAGTCGACGGTATAGTATTGCTAAAACATCATATCCTAATCTATGGTAAATACCACATCAATCTAGGAAAACCACAACTTCCCTCAAGATTGGGAATATATCCATAAATATATCCTCCACAGATATGATGACAATCGATCTCAAATACTCCAAGAGTACTTGATTCCTCAAATCCATGAACGACTAAATCGTCGATAAGTCTAACAACATTATCAATCAGCTCTACACAGATCCTTTTACCCCTACGCTAATGATAGCTCAATCATCACACCGACAATGATAATTATGCGACACTAAGTCACTACAATATCAAACCTCCGATCGTAGGCCAACCCTAGGATATACAGTGTCATTTAGGTGATCTAAGCGGATCCTCTATCACACGAAGGATACTCATTCTCAACTATTGCGTTGAATCATCGATAATCGATGCATAAACTCAAATGTCTGTCTCTCTTTTAACAAGAGTTACGAGTCTTCTCAAGAAGAAACACTAGGAAAGATAAATCTCCCATGGTGTTTAGCAACACTAATACCAATAAAATCATCTCCCGGTATGAGGTCCCCAATATCAGGACTATTCCCGAAATCATCTCAATCGCATAATCCACTTGCCCATGCAGTGGCAAGCCTAGGAGTTTATCCAAAACTATATCCGAATACTCTTGAATTATAGGTACATCCGAGAGTCCTAGTATACCAACGCTCCAACAATCCAACTATCCGTAAGGATATGTCTATAGTGGAGGTATGTCTAGCAAAGGCTAAGGGTATCCCTTGACTTCTTGGTTGTCGATCAACATCTCACCTAACGATAGAGAAAAAAAAAATCACCAACCCACAAGTCGATAGGAACCCTTCGAACCCTATGAAAGAATGTTCTAGACAAAGATACCTGTAAACTACCAGTATCTCTCGATATATCCGTAAATAGGATAACCTAAAGTAATACCCCGAAGGACCGATCCTTCGGTCTTCTATATTTTTTCTCGAGTAATCATGTAAACTTGTCCAACATCTGTTCTGGACGACTGAGCTCAAGTAGCTACAAAAATCTGCCATGGAGGAAATGAAATCAACTGCTGAAAATGGAGGTACAAACTGAAACAACTGCAATGGAGATGGTAAACATTGTCTTGGCAAAGATATACATCCTACGTAAAATCAAGAATTGTCAACATCGTATGCACGCTCTAACTCTGCGAAGGTCTTCTGGCATGCAGAAGAATACCGCATAGATACGACCATCGTCGTGTATTCTCTCTCCTCTGAACAAATCATAACTACGCCTGGGAAGGTAACAGTTGTTGTCTGAATGTCTGAATCTTCTGAGATGTCTTCGGCTGATACTGCTGAGTAACTTACTTCTTCCGGATAAAGGTATCAAAGAACTCCAACTAAATCTGATGTAATAGACCCCTGCTGCTGTGATAACCCAATCTTCTGTAATGATCTCAGCTTTCGAGGTTGTGGATCGTCCGCTCGAAAGCATCATCCATAGTCTTCAACTGAGTCTTCAAAATACGTACTCTCCTCGTAGATTCCGGCTGCTTATAGTAGAAACAAATACAATGGTCCATCGGATAATCTGACTCTGTGTCTCGTCGTAACCCGCACTGCACACACATAATCTCCTTTCGGAGTCTTTCCTCTGAGTTCACTGATAAACATGAGAAGCTGCTGACAATATGCAATCGGTCTTCTATGATCGAAAAACTCTCCAATAGTTGCTCGTGACTCATGACTTTAATCTTGCTCCTTTTATCCAACATTTGGAGACTTCGGATTCCAATAATTTGACTCGCAAAATCTGCTTATCAAATCTTCAACTCTTAAAACACTTATTACGGAGTCATTTCTATCCACATGACTCGGTCTAAGGACTTCCGGTAGGATCTAGTAGGAGATCCAAACATCCTGATCAAGATGTCAACCGATAACCCCTGGGTGGTCCAAACCAACCCAATCACATTCTTGGGCTATTATGTCACGCCCCGAAGGAGACCTCGCCAGACGAAAATCCGGCAGCATCTCCCCTGTACGGGTGACAATCTCAATTTACATACAAAGGCCTACACGGCCACTATACATCGGTCAACACGACCGGAATCCAAACTCACACGCAGTTATATAAATTGGCCTCTGGCCATCTACCAAAATAAATGATAAACAGTCTACCATAAATAGACTTACCCCTTCTGCCATCTGGGCAGGAATAACCAACATAATCCAATCAAACTAAAATCCGAATAAGATCCACAAGGACACCAAAATCCAAATACAAATCAATCTCCAAAACTTATACATGTCTTCTAACCAAAATATCCAAACTATAAAGCAAATATCCAAAATAAAACATTTACGACGAGTGGGGATCCGTATTTGCACTCTCTCGTGACTTCATCACGAAA
Source organism: Wurfbainia villosa (assembly GCA_025175895.1). NCBI lineage: Eukaryota > Viridiplantae > Streptophyta > Magnoliopsida > Zingiberales > Zingiberaceae > Wurfbainia > Wurfbainia villosa. The sequence goes on along the minus strand of CM045988.1, from coordinate 111,126,239 downwards.
TAGATATAAATCAACGGGGTGAGTTCAAAGAACTCTGCGGGTATAGTAGATATGCAAAATCAGGTATAGATAACAATAAAAATATCATGCCAGTACAGTCTCACATAAATAGGGTATGCAAGCAAGAAATACAAAATGACTGTACTTACCTGAATCTCCTACCCTGATATAGGAGCATGTGCCTGTCTAGGAGTAATCAAATCCTCACCATATATAAACATGTATCCTGTATGCATGACAATCATATGCACATCCAAGGCATCAATACAATAATGCAGCAAACACAATACAAAATGCAATCAGTGCAAAATGCATGTCGTGCCAATGACATGGTCACCGACGCTATCGGCCGCCTCCTGCGCAATGGTGAAGCCGAGTGGGTAGGGCTATGACAATGTGCACTCTGCCATCACTTTGCTCTGAGTGGCCAGTGGACGGGATCTTTGAGTACACCTATCCTCCTGCCCCAAACATAGTGGGGGAGCTAAGCTCTCATCTCCCGGTGTCATAGACCAGAGGAGGGATCCCTGCCCGCTACTACGCTGCCTCATCGCTACCCATGAGCGGACCAGCGGAGCCTGACAGAGCAACTGCACACACCCTCCTGATGTACCACTAACCCATGAGTGGCAGTGTGTGCAGGCCATGTAACTAGCTGCGGGCTCAACAATAATGGAACCCCGTCCAGCTAGCATGCAATCATGCGAAAATGGTGCATGATACTAAAGCATGTAAATCCTACTCAAAATACCTATCCAAATGATATGTACAACCAATATGTACATATCCCTAATCCACATACTATGATCCAAATCAAACAGGTAAATATAATCATATCCTATCACATGCATGTATCTAGTAGGCACCAAAAACATACTAGGCATATAAACATGAAAAATTATTGTAAGCTATCCTAACTAGCATATCAATTTGACTTAATCTAAACGTTAAGTCAAAATACCCGCCTGAATATATATCCGCAAGAAGAAGAACCAATCACACATTTGGGGACTGCCTGACCAAACACTGCATATAGCATAATTATAGTCAAGCACAAAATATACAATTCAACAACAAATCGAATAATTAATCGATTTCCTTCATAACCCTATCAATCCAATTAATTCCTAATCCTCCAAATATCATACCGATCAACCGAATAATACCCGAATCAACCCAAACCGACCAATCAAGCTCACCCGCCCTAGAAATTCCACCGATAACCAATCCTTTTCCCCAAATTAGATTCCCAACTCAATTTACAGCAACTCAAAGACTGTTCACAGTCGACACATCCAAATCAAACCCTCACAGCCTACTAACATCCGACCTTGCACAGCCCGCTCTCAGCCGGCCCAAATTCCTCCCTACTGCCCTATTCACCGACACCATCCACACTCACCGAATCCTTCAGTTCCTCTCCGCACAACACCGATCGACCAAAATAGAAAAGAACCTTACCTACTTCGCGAAGGGCGGGCGGTACGGCAGCAGCGACGAGGATAAGCGGTGGCGCGTGGCGGCGGCCGACCTAGCAGCGTCGGACGGCGAAGGAAGACCTGCCGGCCCGGCAGCGTCTTGGCGGTGGGCAGCGGCGTCGGGTGGCGGTGCTCGGTGAGGCCGGAGCGCAACCGAGGTTGCGATGGGGAGAGAAGGCTCAGAAAGCGTGCCGCGTCGTGGCGAAGGGAAGAGAGCGTCCGCGGGACGCAGGTCGTGAGCGGCTCATGTGAGAAAGCGAGGAAGAAGAAGAAGGCTCGCGAAAAGGGGCTAGAAGGAGAAGTGGCGTGGGAAAGAAATAAAAGGAAAAATAGAAATTAGGTTTTTAGATACTTATCCGCTTTAAATAGACCCCTCTAAAGCCTATTTACTTTATCCCCGTAAAAATCTCGTACGGAGTCCGTTTAAATCCAGAAAAATTCCTAAAATTCCCTAAAAATCCCGAAAACTTTCCAAGATTATTTCCTTAATTATTTGGCCATTTAATTTACTATTTAAATTTTTGCCGTATTTAACATTCTCCCCCACTAATAAAAATTTGGTCCCCAAATTTCCTACTCAGATGAACAGTAAGAAATACCACAAATCTTGAAAATACACCTCACGTGCCTCAAGTAAACAAGTGGGGTATTGAGCTCGATCGTTCCTCGAGCTCCCAAGTAGCCTCCTCGTCGGTGTGGTGACTCCACCCGACCTTGACAAGTCGCACAACCTTGTTCCATAGTATGCCGTTCCTTGAAATCCAAAATCCGCACCGGAACCTCTGCGTACGTAGCATCAGGTTGAATGGAACCTGATACATCTGATAGAATATGTGTAGAATCTGGCACATACTTCCTCAGCATAGACACATGGAATACATCATGTATACTCGTCAAAGATGGGGGTAGCGCTAGACGATAAGCAATCTGCTCCGATCCTCTCCAAAATCTCAAGCGGAGATATATCTAGGAGCAAGCACCACGGAGTCAAACCTCTTCACCCCTTTCGTGGGTGAAACTCGCAAGAATACATGATCACCAACAGAGAACTCGAAGGTCTCCTTCTACGCATAACTCTTCGATCCTGCGCCTCTATCATCCTCGTCCTAATACGGACCAACTCGCCTCATCGAGCTCTGCGGGGTCCTAGCAGGCCTCCCCAACCTCCTCCCGGAGGTGGGTGTGTATCACCGCCTACCATACAATGCCTCATACGGGCCATTTGGATAATAGAATGATAAGCGTATTGTAGGCGAATTCCACTAAGTAAATGATCCTCCCAGTTGCCTCCGAAATCTATAACACAGGACCTCAGCAAATCCTCTAGTGTCTGGATGGTCCGCTCAGACTGTCCATCTGTCTGCGGATGGAATGCAGTACTAAACCGAAGCTGTGTGCCTAAAGCCTGCTGCAGACTCTGCCAGAACCTAGAAGTGAACCGGGGATCTCTATCTGATATAATGCTCAAAGGAACACCATGCAATCTGATGATCTCCCGACAATATAGCTCTGCCAATCGATCCAGAGAGTCGGTCTTCCGAATCGATAAGAAGTGCGCGGATTTGGTTAGTCGGTCTCGACTACCCAAATCGCATCATAACATGGCGTGTCCTCGGCAAACCCATCACAAAATCCATAGTAATATGATCCCACTTCCACTCAGGAATAGGAATCCTCTGGAGTAATCCAGCTGGTCTCTGGTGTTCAGCCTTTACCTGCTGACAAATCAGACATCTAGCTACAAAATCCGCGATGTCTTTCTTCATACCGTTCCACCAATACAAACGCTTTAAATCTCGATACATACGGGTTCCGCCTGGGTGGATCGCCGTCGAGAGCGATGTGCCTCCTGTAGTAACTCCTCCATAACCGGGTGAGGCTGAGGTACACATAATCTGCCTCGAAAATATATAATACCCTCATTATCTCGGGTGAACTCAGTCTGCTGTCCAGAAGTGATCTGACTACCAATGAACTGTAAATGCTTGATCAGCGGCACAGGCCTCCGGACTCTCGTCGGATAGGCAGTGAGCAACCATGGTAACTAGAACGCCCTGCTCTGTCGGTCCCTGCTCCTCTAAGCTCAACTCAGAGAAACCACAATCAAATCATGACCAAAACTGGAAGGAAGCTAAAGTCCTCGGGACTTAGGCTAAGTCATCGTCGGCAACCACATTGGCTTTCCTGGGTGGTAGGTGATGGTACGATCATAATCCTTCAGAACTCCATCCATCTCCTCTGCCGGAGATTGAGTTCATGTAATAAGCAGATATTTGAGACTCTTATGATCGATAAGAATCTCAAAGCGTAATACCATATAAATGATGCCTCAAATCTTGAGGCATAAATAATAGCGGCAAACTCTAAATCATAGGCTGGTAGTTTTTCTCATGATCCTTCAACTGGCGAGATGCATAAGAAACTACCCTACCGTGCTGCATCAACACTGCGCCTAAACCTGTAGAGACGCATCGGTGTATAGAACGAAACCATCGTCCCACGATGGTAATACGGGATCGGTCGCGACACCAATCTCCTCTTCAACTCACGAAAACTAGTCTCGCGCCTCTGTCACGTGAACTTCACGCCCTTCACAGTAAGGCGTGTCAATGGCATAGAAATGCTCGAAACCCTCAAGCGAACCGTCTGTAATATCCGGCCAAGCCTAGGAAACTACGAACCTCTGAACGATTGGTGCTCCCAGTGGTGACCTCGATCTTACGGTCAAATCAAATACCTTCTCGAAACCACATGTCCCGAAAACCGGTGAGTGTAACCAAACGCGCATTTATTGAACTTGCATATAGCGCATACAGCCGAGCCTATCTAGAACAAGTCGAAGATCTTTGCGCGTGTTCCTCCTCGAACGAGAATAAACGAATGTCATCGATAAAAACAATGACTGAACCGATCTAGAAAATCCATAAATTCACGGTTCATTAAGTCCATGAATACATTTGGAGCATTGGTAAGCCCAAATGGCATTACCAAAAACTCATAGTGTCCATATCAGTGCAGGCATTTGTCTTACGAATGTCGAATCTCTAACCCTTAATTGATGATATCAGGACGCGGATCAATCTTAGAATAGTGATGTACCTGAGGTGATCAAACAAGTCCTCAATCGTGGCGAGGATATTTATTCTTGATAGTGACGGCGTTCAATTGTAGTCGATCTGCAGTCTCATCGAACCATCTTTCTTCTTCACGAGAACCAGGAGAACCCGGTGATGCACTAGAGGCGAATAAAACCTCTGTCCAAAAGTTCACGGAGCTGAACCTTTAACTCATCCAACTCTCTCGGGGCCATACGATAAGGAGCTTTTCGATCTGGCGTAGTTCAATCATGAACTCCACTTGCCTTCTGGGAGGTAGACCCGGTAACTCCTCTGGAAAGACATCTGAATACACTCGGACAATAGGGATGTCCGTGATCGAAGTCACCACCATCTTCTACATTGATCATAGATAATAGAAAACCACGACAACGTGCAATAAAAGCGAGCACGAATCGCGAAATGGTCGCTATCGCCGGATGCGGTGAAATCCCACGAGGTTGGTTCGGAGGTCGAAATGTGACCACCCTCGTCGACAATCGCGTGGCATGATATCTTGTGACCAATCCATGCCAAGAATAATGTCGAACTTCGACTATCGATACCAATAAATCTACAGTAAGAATGATGTTACCAAAAACTAAGGGACAACCTCGGACCTCCTGGGTAACGTCTAATGTATCGCCAGATGGTAGGGAGAAGACTAATCTCTGTGATATAATAGTAGGTAATCTACCAATCTCTCTCATAAAAGTACTGAGAAATAAGCGAATCACGAACTACGATATCAACTAGCATAATAGTGAAAATGCATAAAGTGAAACCGTGTGAAATCTGGATTCGTTGGCTCATTGCGCATCCTCTCTGTGTCGTCGCATGAATCGCCCGATCTCGGTGGCGGTGGAGGTGGTATCAACGCCAAAGGTGGTTGTGCACGAGCTGCGGTAATCTGAAGAGGCAGTGGTGATAGGAAGGTGGTATAAGTTGCAGTCTTTATCCCAGGTTGCGTGGTGATCTGAACTAGTGGCGAAAGGCTGCCGGTGATCTTGTATGTCGATGTGCTCTGCGAATGGTCTTTACCCGATGGTGGGGTGCATCTGTCTGCTGATCTGGCCCGAACCTGTGACACCGTGCAGAACCTTTGGTGTACTCACCATGAATGCCATGGCGACTCCTGCAGGGTGTCCTCTCCGGGCGTTGCGAAGGTCGTCTGGCCCCCTCTCGAGTCGAGTCCCATCGACGAACGGTCCTCCTGAATATAAACCGGAAGCCACATGCCGAGCCTTCGAACAATCTCGGCTCATGTGTCAGCGGCTGCAATAATATGGCCATTGTCCCAAGGTGCAGGCTGAGATGATATGCTCTTTCGATCCACAACGAGTACAGTAGGTGTCGCCAATGGGCGGTCTCCGGCTCTGCTGAAAAGACCGCGAGGGCCGGTGAAGATAAGATCGCCCCGATTTCGAGGCCGGCTAGATGCCCTGTAATGACTCGATGTGGCCACTCTGCGATGTCCGATGAGTCTGTGGCTGATGGGTCTGACCTGTAGATCTTTCAGTCTGTTTCCTCTTCCTGTCTGTATTAACCCTTTGTTGAGCCGACTCGATCAACAAAGCTCTATCCAACGCCTCTCGGTAGGAAGAACTACCAAATCCTGCCATCCTGACCTGTAGATGCCCATCCAGTCACACGCGCATCATCCGTGACCTATCCTCAAGAACTAACTCGGGCAAAACCTCGCTAACCGATTAAATTACAGATTATACTCCATCACTGAGCGATTATTCTGTCTTAGACTCAGAAAATCCTGACGTCTCATCATCTGATATGCCCGGGGGAAATACTGACTCTCAAAAGCCTCTCTAAATTTCGCCCATGTAACCTGCTGCTCGCCAATAATCGAGCGCTGCATATCCCACCAGATCTCGGCCTCGCCTCGTAAATGGAAGGCCGCTAACTCTGCCTTCTCCCACTCGGAGCAGACCATATAGTAGAAGGTACGCTCCATCGTCTCGATCCAAGATCGAGCCACGATCGGATGGCCTCCAATAAAGTGAACCGGCTCTTTATCGACTTAGCCAATCCTGGAATCCGAGCTCGTGCCGCAGCTACATCAGTAGGATAAGTAGGGGCCGATACTGAGTGAGGGCCGACCGGCTCCACTGATGGATTTGCTGGTCTCGTAGTAGAAGGTCCTATCAAGGGGAGTTCGATGTGTAGCAAGAGGATCTCCTGGCCGGTACATCGGATGCCCTAAAGAAGGTATCTCGGAGGAGGATCCGCCGAGGATCGAGGATCCACAACTCCCGTAGCACTCGTGGAATCGACCCGATCAATATGCTCACCCTCGAGATCTCTCCGCAAATCGGGCCACCAAAGATCTGGGTCCTCCGGGCGTGGCCGCCCCACACCACGCCCTGCCAGTATACGCCCACCTCGTCTCATATCTGTTAAATGAATACAGATATTACCATAAATAAAAACATATCAAATTTATCATCATACCTATTTCACCGTCAGGAGAGGTCCAGTAGCCGCCAAAACCCCATATTAATCTCGTCAAAATCCTCGAATTTCAAAACATAAAATCGCTTAAATCCATACCAATCCAAAATTTCCAGATTAACACCCAAAAAACCTGCCAATACATGGCGAACTCCGAAAAATCCAAAAAAAACCCCTAGGAACTCGAAAACCTAGGCGCTCTGATACCAAATAAATTGTCACGCCCCGAAGGAGACCTCGCTGCATTTAAAATCCGGCAAAGATCTCCAGACGGTGACAATCTCAATTTACATACAAAGGCCGACCCGGCCACTATACATCGGTCAACACGACCGGAATCCAAACTCACACGCAGTTATATAAATTGGCCTCTGGCCATCTACAAAAATAAATGATAAACAGTCTACCATAAATAGACTTACCCCTTATGCCATCCGGTGAATAACTCAACAAAATCCAATCAAACTAAAATCCAATAAGATCCACAAGGACACCAAAATCCAAATACAAATCAATCTCCAAACCTATACATGTCTTCTAACCAAAATATCCAAACCATAAAGCAAATATCCAAAATAAAACATCTACGACGAGTGGGGATCCGGCAATGTGCACTCTCCGACATTCATCCCAAATAGATATAATCAACGGGTGAGTTCAAAGAACTCATGGGTATAGTAGATATGCAAAATCGTATAGCTAACAATAAAATATCATGCCAAGATACCTCACATAAATAGGGTATGCAAGCAAGAAATACAAAATGATCAGATTTTACTCAATCTCCTACCCTCGATATAGGAGCATGTGTCACTAGAAGTAATAGAGTCCTCACCATATATAAACATGTATCCTGATGCATGACAATCATATGCACATCCAAGGCATCAATACAATAATGCAAAGCAAACATACAAAAATGCAATCAATGCAAAATGCATGTCGTGCTAATGACATGGTCACCCTCGACGCTACACCGCCTCACACGCAATGGTGAAGCCGAGTGGGTAGGGCTATGACAATCGCTCACTCGCCATCATCGCTTCCCGAGTGACCGAGTGGACAGGATGTTGTCGGAGTACACCTATCCTCCTGCCCCAAACATAGTGGGGGAGCTAAGCTCTCATCTCCCGGTGTCATAGACCAGAGGAGGGATCCCTGCCCGCTACCACGCTGCCTCATCGCTACCCATGAGCGACCCAGCGGAGCCTGACAGAGAAACTGCACACACCCTCCTGATGTACCACTAACCCATGAGTGGCAGTGTGTGCAGGCCATGTAACTAGCTGCGGGCTCAACAATAATGGAACCTCGTCATAGCATGCAATCATGCGAAAATGGTGCATGATACTAAAGCATGTAAATCCTACTCAAAATACCTATCCGAATGATATGTACAACCAATATGTACATATCCCTAATCCACATACTATGATCCAAATCAAACAGGTAAATATAATCATATCCTATCACATGCATGTATCTAGTAGGCACCAAAAACATACTAGGCATATAAACATGAAAAATTATTGTAAGCTATCCTAACTAGCATATCAATTTGACTTAATCTAAACGTTAAGTCAAAATACACCATCAATATATATCCAAGAAGAACCGAATCGCCACGATCGGGACCTCGCCGCGGATCAAAACCTGCATATAGCATAATTATAGTCAAGCACAAAATGTACAATTCAACAATAAATCGAATAATTAATCGATTTCCTTCATAACCCTATCAATCCAATTAATTCCTAATCCTCCAAATATCATACCGATCAACCGAATAATACCCGAATCAACCCAAACCGACCAATCAAGCTCACCCACCCTAGAAATTCCACCGATAACCAATCCTTTTCCCCAAATTAGATTCCCAACTCAATTTACAAAGAACTCAAAGACTGCTCACAATGACACATCCAAATCAAACCCTCACTGACCTACTAACATTCGACCTTGCGGCCCGCTCTCGGTGGCCCAAATTCCTCCCTCGCCCTATTCACTGACACCATCCACACTCACCGAGATCCTTCATTCCTCTCCGCACAACCGATCGACCAAAATAGAAAAGAACCTTACCTACTCCGGCGAGAAGGGCGAGGCGACGTGGGTGCCAGACGGAGCGCGAGGGGATAAGCGATGGCGGAAGGCAACGCTGCCGGTGGCGGCCAGCGGCGAACCCTAAGGCGTCGGAGCGAAGGAAGACTGCGTGGCGGCAGCGTCTGCGGTGGGCGAATCGTGGCGTCGGGTGGCGGTGCTGGTGAGGCGCAACCGAGGGTTGCGATGGGGAGAAAGGCTCGGCCGGAGAAGCGTCGCCGTGAAGGAAGAAGGGCGTCGGGACGCAGCGTCGGCGAGCGGCTGTAGCGAGAAAACGAGGAAGAAGAAGAAGGCTCGCGAAAAGGGAACTGCCGAAGGAGAAGTGGCGGCGGGGAAAGAAATAAAAGGAAAAATAGAAATTAGGTTTTCCGTATACTTATCCGCTTTAAATAGACCCCTCTAAAGCCTATTTACTTTATCCCCGTAAAAATCTCGTACGGAGTCCGTTTAAATCCAGAAAAATTCCGGAAAAATTCCTAAAATTCCCTAAAAATCCCGAAAACTTTCCAAGATTATTTCCTTAATTATTTGTCCATTTAATTTACTATTTAAATTTTTGCCGTATTTAACATATTAAATGGTCGTAACTTTTGCAAGTCTAACGACTCTGCATGGTACTTCCATTACCAAACGATCACTCGACCTAAAGCCCAAGAATTCCTTGACAATGAGTCAAAGAAGATGACGTGGGAAAATACTATCTCACAACATCACTGAACTGTGACTAAGTGATACGTTATTTCCCGTAGGTTATTTCCTATATCTTACACCAAGTACCGGCTAAATCCGGATAATGGTATTCCACTAACACTACTATCTTCGTATAACCCGAGTCAAGTACTCCAAAGTACTCCCAATGTTATACAACCTAGAACGATCAGTCCGAGGATCAAAATCCCCATGAATATCATCAAACTAATCCTCTACTATCTACATCAGCAATAGTGTACTCGCGCAGTTCATTACCCCATAGGTAATGATCTGACTAACATAATTAGTGAAAATCTTAGGACCGTAATCCTTGATCTCCACAAGATATGTGACTACCTAACCCCTGCTTTCCGACTCGGTATCAGTCGACTCTCAAAGGTAATTACCTTTTCGATAGCAGGTACATATCTAATAACCTCAACATATCATTCCCGTGGTCAAACTCAAACCACGGTTACGAATACTAACCAATATCCTACAAGTCATCCATGTTATAAGCAATTAAATGCATAACCAATAGAAGGATATGTAATAACAATTAGCATACCTTAATCCTTGTAGCTCGGAGATGTCCACAACTGCCAGATCCCAGAACTCACAAAACCAAGACCGAGTAAAGCAAAACTCGATGTCCGAACGAAATAAAATCCGAAAATGGACTTCGCAACCTAGGGCTCTGATACCAATAAAATTGTCACGCCCCGAGAGTATGCCGTGCCGAAAAGCAAACAGACGGCATCTCCCCTGTACGTGGCAACATATCGGGTTAATACAAGGCCCGTAGGCCCACAACAACAATATATAAATGAACAATACCAAACAATATATCCACAATAACACAAAAGGTGCGCACCGGTGCGACTCTAACATACTACACACAACAACGTACAAATCCACAGCCAGATACAACACTGATTATACATGGCCATAATACAAAATAACAGCGGAAGCAAATACGTGGAAAACCCTAAATGTTCGGTGTGAGATGGGATCAGCTGGAGGTGCTCCAAACGTCCAAGGAATCTTCTACCTGTTATCTGGGCGACAGAAAACCCAGGGTCCAGGGGTGGTGAGTATAAACTCAGGGGTAATATATAGAAAGTGCATGAACATATAGGGTAAAGAAATCTACAAGTATACATGTGAAGATCTACAGGTATACAACATGAGTCCAATAGACATACAGTCCTATCCAACTCTAATAACAAGTAACTACAGTAAAGTCATACGCAATGTATATACTAAACTGATCAACTGAACATAAAGTAATGTACCAACGTACCTGACGGTCTGCAACACCATAAGCTATATCATCCTGATAGATTTACAATAACATAACCCATATACTGTACCAGGTCAATCCCATACCTGACCAATACTATAACATATGAACAGTATATGATCACCTGTACTAACAACCAGGTATGTACCACACAATGACATGATGCTAATCAAATGCATATAACAGTCTGAATCAATGCATGTATCATGCTCAACACATAGCAGTAAATAACAATGCAAATGACATGTATCATGATGTACAAGCATGTGCAACTATCATAGCTCAATCAAATGCAGCATCTCACAGGCATATGTAAAACATATATCAAATACATGCATACATATATATCAGCAATGCATATGCATGGTCATCTCAGGACCGTCCAACCACGACCCCAGAGTGGCCAGGGTGGCACGACAAATGACAACTAGCCCGACTCCAGCTACCACCACGCTCGAGTGACCGAGTTGGGTAGTATGACTGAGTAGCTTATAAGCGTGAAAAGCTAACTACTCCTAGGGGCCCCTGCTGCAAGCCACGCTGTCCCTACCCATGAGTAGACAAACGCCGCACACAGGACAACAACACCTCACACAACCACCGTCTATAGTGGGCGAGTGCTAACACCACTGCGGTGTGGCGGAGATCTCCGGCTACCACCATCCCTAGTGGTCGAGCGCACATCCAATGCTCGCCCTCAATCTCGCTACTACCACTACCCCGAGTGGCGGGAGGCGGGATGACGACCGTCTCATCCACAAGGGAGACCCAGTCGTCAGAATGCATGCAAATGTAATGATGCATAGCTCCATACATGTATCCTAGCGACACTCCCTATCCCACGGGGAGTCCTGGTCAACTAAAAGTCAACTATGCAAGGACTACAATCCACAAGACTCTCTCTATCGCATAAAGAGTCATACTCATCTGACAGTCAACCACGCTAAGACCTCTAGTCAGTAGCGATATACAATCGACCATCCATATAACCATACACAGGCACACAATCCATAATGGATATACCATCGCGCTAGGACCTCTAGTCCATGGTCACATACTGACAACCATACACTTATCTATGCACAGACAACTAGATCCACCATAGATACACAACTAATATGTGTACGATACAACGATCGACTCCATAACCCAATTCATCACCTAACCCTAGTGATGTAACACAGTAACCCAATCTGAGGTCACAAAGATAACCCTAACCACTTGTACTTACTGAACATCCATCAGCTAATACATAATAGGGTTTATAGTTCCTATCCGAGCTAGATAATCAATGAAGTACCAGAGTTTATATCTCAAAGGTCAAGGCAGTACAAGCATATGATTAAATAAGAGTGGATTTAAGGTAAACAGGTATAAATATAAATCCAAGATCATGCACAGGAATTTTATCAAAACTACCGAACCAGGTAGATATTACCCACCTGATACGAAGCTCGTATAATCCTCACGGCCGCGGGCCTACTTCGTATCCCAAACCTGCACAATAGTAGCAACAATGATTAAGTACCAGTATCCAACAAATGTAGGAACTAAACACTACATCGTTCCTATACTCACATCCTTTCCTAGTCTATGAGGTAGAAACTCCAATTAACCCAATTCGTAACACCATAACAACACTCACAATAAATCACCAACATCCAAAGATCCATTAGGGTAATTAGATCTAAACACCACTCACAATAGGGTTGTAATAGAAGCTTACCACAAGATCTGTCTACCACAGCTAATAAATCCAATACATCCACCGAATTGATCAATCAGACACAGCCACAACACCGAATTTATTATACCTATTCACTTGTGGACTGAACTCCTCAACTTCAACCCAATTGGCACTAACAACATCACCAACCCGAACAGTCAATCTAACAGAACAACTCCATATCAAATCAGCTATATAGACAAATCATGCACTAATACCTCAATCTACAATCATAACAACATCCCTTATCATCTATAATTACAAGAAATCTGTACAGAATCATCAATCAGTACAACCAACAATTCACACAAAGATTTAAGGATCCAACTACACCCTAGATGAAACACATAGCTCCATCAATTCTCCACTCACCCACGAAATGAGCACACTCTCAACCACAGTCGTGATCCATTAACAGAAAACACATTTGATCTCAACCACACTGTCACACCACCAAAGGCAGCAAATACACATGAGAAGAAAAGGTAATCAAAGCTTACCAGGCTCAAATCTCCACCGGAAAACCTTACCTCCCCAATTGCAATGGTAGCTTCATTGAAATCACAGAAATCCCACCTAGAAATCACGAAGACACAGCTAACATCAAACTCTCAATCAACTAAATCGAGCAAAATAGGAAGCCAATGAAATGCTACCAGGAAAAACCAGCGACATTCTGATCATCTGGATGCAAAATCAGGGATGGACTCATGAACAGAGAACATCGACAACAATCCCCTCTCGCAGCGACCCATTGTGTGCCCGGCTATCCCGATGGCGATCCGAATCAACCACGGCACGATGCACGAGGCAATGGCTACAAAGAGCGGCTGACATCGTGAGTTGCTCGTGAGGTTAAGCTCTCAGCGATCGAAAGATCGTCTACCAGGAAGAAAGAAATCGACCTGCGACCGATTTGAGTAACTACGAGCTGCGATTGTGGCTATCCGCAACCACGAGGATGTAGAGCGAGACGAAAAAACAAGCGATCCGAGCGAGAGCGGCGGAGGAGAGGAAGAAATCGACCGAGATGATGATCGGGAGGAAGAGGCGACGACGAGCTGATCTCAAGCGTCGGCGATGGCAGATCATCCTTGCAGCGAGCAGGGCCGACGGCGACAACAAGCTAGGCTTCGGCAATGAAAAGGCGACTGCGCATCGGTTGGAGGCCTCGCGGCGGTCGACGAGTGGAAAGACGGGACTGCACGCCGACTAGAGGGCGACAAGGAGAGCTCCGGCGGGGCTGGTGACCACTGAGTCAAGCTCAGCCGGCGGCGGAGGGCTGCGATCGAGCGCGGTGAAGGTCGCGATGGGGAGCTGCTCGAATCGGGAGAGATGATGGAGATGAAGAAAAAAAAAAAAGGAATCGCGGCTGATCGGGAAAGAATTGATCGGGATTGGTTTTTAAAGCTAATCGGTCAATTGGGTTGGCTCAAGTTTGACCCAAATCTAACCTAGGTTAAGTCCGGGTTAACTCAAGTCGACCCAACTTCCATATAAGCTTTAATCCTCCTCGTATGGACTCGTTTTGAATCCGGAAAAATTTCTAAAAATTTCTAAAAATTCCACGAGCTAATTTCCAATTAGCAAAGGCTATTATTTTATTTTATTATTTTTTTTTCCATATTTTACATCACTTGTCACGCCTCGGAGGTATACTTGTTCGCCAAGATACAACACTAATACGAGGCCTAAATAGTTGCTGGCACACACAAGTCATATACTAATAAAACTACATAGATAAGTATAAAGATATAGAATTCCAATATACACATCGGTACGACTTTGACATAACAAGAAAACATAATCGAAACCAATACGACAACCAAATCCATAGTAAAGATCAAATTTTATGACAATACAATCATAATCCAAAATGTGAAACCAATATGGAATAAATTCCAAAAACACTGTGAGATGGGATCGACAGACAAGACCTCCGAGCATCGTAATATATTTGCCTGCTACCTGGGAGGAAGAAATAGACGAGATAGTGAGTAAAAATATTCAGCGAATATAGAAAAGATAGTACATGAACTAAGTACATATAGAGATCAAAGGATATACAGCCTTACAAGTAATATCAATAAACAACAGTAGGAATATACTAACATGATCCACCAGGTATAATGTACAAAACTATATAAGAATCTAAAATGGTCATGCTCGTAATCACATGAGCAACATATAACAACAAATATCATGCAAATAACATACATGAATAATACCTCACATATGTACAACTCATAACCATATGAATAATAAATAACAACATATAGCCTGCAAGTACACTGTATGAATAATATCATACATATGTACAGCTCATAATCACATGAGCAACATATAACAACATATAGCCTGCAAGTACACTGTATGAACAATATCACACATATGTACAACTCATAACTACATGAGTAACAATAGTATATAACATACAACGATAATTTACCAAAGGGCATACCTCAAATTTAAAATTATCCAAACACAGTCTCATAGTTTCATATTTACCAAAGGGCACACCTTATTCCTTTTTTAACCCTCCCATCAAACGTGAATATCAAGTTGGTCGAAAAAAGATGACATTGGGAATTATATTCTCAAGAACACAGTAGTCCTCAGATTTGAATTTCTAGCACCACATACAATATCAAGCTCGCCTAGAAAAAAAATAGTGCTGAAAATTATATTCTCAGAAACACAATGGTCCTGGGATTTAAATTCCAGGAATACAGTGGTCCTGAGATTTAAATTCTCGGCACCACATACAATATCAAGCTGCCCTAGAAAAAAGATGGGGCTAGGAACTATATTCCCAGGAACACAGTGATGTTGGGATTTAAATTTTCAGCACCACGTACAATATCAACTAGCCGAAAAAAAAGTGGTGCTAGAAATTACATTCCTAGGAACACAGTGGATCTGAAATTTAAATTTCCAGCACCACGTACAATATCAATCTCAGTATTAATTGCATATTTGTTTGGCGGGAGGGGTAAAAAGGGAATGAAGTGCGTATTTTGGTAAATATGAAACTATAGGACTATGTTTGGGCAATTCTAAACTTGAAGTACGCCCTTTGATAAATTGTCGAACATACAAATGACATGTATGACAATGTACAAACATATACAAATATCACAAGCATATGCAATATATTATCCACATGTGCAACACATATCACAATGCATATGCATGACCACTGCCTACACACCTCGTTATCATGATCCTAGTATGGCCTCGGTGACAAAATATTACAACTGCAACCAACTCCAACAACCACTACTCTCGAGTGGATTAAGTGGCTAGTGTATAGTAGCTCTTCGCTACATATCATGGGGTTACTACTGCTCGCAACTCCATCTATCACTATCCATGAGTGGCCAAGTAGGCATGACAGGACAACTACAATCACCTCCACCACCACTACCACTACCTTGAGTGGTCAAGTGAGCAGATGCAACTAATGACTCTCTCAACCATAAGAGAGACATAGTCGAACAACATGCATGTAATGCAATGATAAACAAAAAGTGTATGCTCATCTACACAGGTATAACCATCACTATACAACGATAATATAATCATAATCAAGAGTTTGAACTGTAGGGAATGCATATAATACTAACAAGTATAAACAATACCAAATAACAAGGATAGCAAATGAGACTGTATAGACAACAATAGATCATCTCTAAGATCAAGCAAATAAGTATCAACCTCAAGCAAAATAACGAATGGAGTCAAGATAGTGATATTAACAGTATATATATCAAGGTTCATGCATTAAGATCAATGAACTACTTGAGTCAAAGAGGAAACTACCCACCTGATATTAGATCATGTTGTATGTCTTCACGTCTGAAAGTACACCTCAAATCAAAGTCTCATAAGTATAAAATGCGTACATAACTAAGTTCTACCATAAGTCTAATAATAGAATCAAATCACCTTATTAACCTATTGAGTAACTCATTACTCCCTTTTCAATGAATTATTAATCAATCTCAATCTTGACTAATCCAGATCTATCAACAACTAAATCATTAATCACTTGATTAATGATCTGACTGTTAATTAAAGGATTTATTAACTACTAATCAATCCTAAAAAAATAATTAACCTGTTAATCAAGAATTATCACTAATTAATCAACACTATCTTATTAATTAATAAATCAACCATTTAATCAACTAAACTAACCAACATCAACTTAATTACTATAATCAAGTCTACAACAACAACAACAACAAAGCGTTATCCCACTAGGTGGGGTCGGCTATATGGATCCTTCTACATCATTGGACTCTATCCCCTACTATATCATCATCTATATTTAAATAAATTTTATCTTGTTTTATTATTGTTAACCAAGTCTTTTTTGGTCTTCCTCTTCCTCCTTTGATGTGTATATTTGGTATCGTTTCACATCGCCTAACTGGAGTATTTATTGGTCATCTAAGTACATATTCGTACCACCTTAAACGTGTATCTCGAAGCTTTCCTTCAATAGATGCAACACCAACTTTTTCTCTAATGCTCTTGTTATTTCGTAATAACCGATACCCCTATTGCATGAAAGAAGCTCTATTTATATACAAGATTAGAGCCTATTCAAAAGAATAAATCAAACCCTATCCTAGGAATAAATCAAATTCTATCCTAAGAAATAATTATTCCTAATGATATTTAGGGATAATAAATTATCCCTAATCATATCTACAATATTCTAACACTCCCCCTCAAGCTGAAGAATATAAATTATATGCACCCAGCTTATTACATATGTAGTCAATTCGGGGACCTCTCAGTGACTTAGTAAATATATCTGCTAGCAAATCATGTGAGTTAACAAAATTATTAGATATTTCTCCAGATATGACTTTCTCTCTGACAAAGTAATGATGACTTCAATATGCTTTGTCCTCTCATGAAAAAACTGGATTTGAGACAATATGCATGACGGCCTGGTTATCACATATAAGTGACATTTGTGTAACGTCTCCAAACCTTAGCTCCTGAAACAGCTGTTTGAGCCATATAAGTTCTTGACTAGCTATGGTCATAGCTCGATACTCTGCCTCTACACTGGATCTTGCCACAACATTCTATTTTTTTGCTTTTCCAAGAAACAAGGCTATCTCCGACAAATATACAAAAATCAGAAGTAGATCTCCTATCAATGGGAGATCCTGTCCAGTCTGCATCAGAATATCCTATGACTCGAGTATGTCCTTTGTCTTCATATAAAAGACCCTTTCCTGGAGCGCCTCTGATATATCGAACAATGCGAATCACAGCATCCCAATGTTCTTTACACGGAGAGTTGAGAAACTGACTTACTACACTTACTGCAAATGAGATATCTGGACGAGTAACAGTAAGGTAACTTAGTCTTCCTACTAATCGTCTGTATCATTCAGGATCTAGTAGAGGCTCCCCCTGATTTGGTAGGAGCTTGACATTAGGATCCATAGGGTTGTCAACTGTCTTTGAGTTTAACATTCCTGTTTCTTCTAGAATATCCATTGCATACTTCCTTTGAGATATAATGATCTCATTTCTGGACTGTGCTACTTCTATCCCCAAGAAGTATTTAAGTTTGCCGAGATCCTTTGTCTGAAAATGTTTGAAAAGATGTTGTTTCACCTGTGAGATCCCGAGATGATCACTACCTGTGATGACAATATCATCAACATAAACCACTAGGTAGATGCAACCAGTAGATGAGTGGCGATAAAAGACAGAATGGTCAGTCTCGCTCCGAGTCATGTCGAACTGTTGAATTACAATACTGAATCTACCGAACCATGCTCTGGGTGACTGCTTGAGACCATATAAAGATTTTCGCAAGCGACACACAAGACCAGAAGACTCCCCCTGAGCAACAAAACACGGAGGTTGCTCCATGTAGACTTCTTCGAGCAGGTCACCATGTAAGAACGCATTCTTGATGTCCAACTGATAAAGAGACCAGTGTTGAATCGCAGCAATGGACATGAATAAGCGTATAGAGGACATCTTGGCAACAGGAGAAAATGTGTCCCCATAATCCAATCCGAAGATCTGAGTATAACCTTTAGCAATGAGACGAGCCTTAAGCCGATCAACCGTTCCGTCTGGACTAACCTTCACTGTATATACCCATCGACAACCAACAACTGACTTTCCTGGTGGTAGAGGAACGAGATCCCAAGTCCCACAACTCTGTAAGGCACTCATTTCGTCTAGCATAGCCTGTTTCCATCCTGGATGGGCAAATGCATCTCCTGCAGTCTTTGGAAGAGAAACAGACGACAAGGAGGAAAGACAAGAATAATAGGAAGGAGAAAGACGATGGTAACTCAAAGAAACATAATGTGGAGAAGGATTACGAGTGGAACGTATACCTTTCCGAAGGGCAATGGGAATATCAGATTCAGAAGACTGGACCGGAGGAGGGAGCGGAGGACCTGGCTCCAGAGATGATTCCATGGCAGAGTCAGTGTTGGTCGGCAGCAAAGCAGGACGAGGACGACACTGATAAACCTGCAACGGAGGAGGAATTGAGGCTGGGGGTGATAGAGAATCCTCCGGAGGATCAAAGACTGATACAGGCATAGAAGGATGAAAGTCAGACGATGACTCTGAAGACCCAAAGAAAGGAACTGAATCAAAGAACGTGACATCGACAGAGATGAAATACTGACGGAGAGTAGGGGAATAATACTTATACTCTTTCTGAGACCGTGGGTATCCAAGGAAAACACATTTATACAACTGAGGAGAGAGTTTATCAATGTCAGGATCAAGAGCATGAGCAAAACATGTAGAACCAAAGACCCTAGGTGGTAAAGGATGAAGGGACTGCTTTGGATAAAGTACATGATGAGGTATTTGACCCTGTAAAGTAGAGGAAGGCATGCGATTAATGAGATAACATGCAGTAAGTACGACATCACCCCAAAAACGAAGAGGAACGTGAGAGTGGAGGAGAAGAGTTCGGGTGGTCTCGAGAAGATGGTGATTCTTGCGTTCTGCAACTCCATTCTGTTGGGGGGTATGAGGACAAGACTTCCGATGTAATATGCCGTGAGATGCCAAGAAGGTTTGAAACGGAGTAGATAGATATTCACGTGCATTATCACTCTGCAAGGATCGAAGAGGGATACCAAATTGTGTTTTGACTTCATTAAAAAAAGATTGAAAAATAGAAAATAATTCCGAGCGATCCTTCATCAGATATAACCAAGTACAACGGGAAAAATCGTCTACAAAAGTAACAAAATATCGTGACCCCAATGTAGAGGCAACACGACTCGGACCCCAAATATCGGAATGAACCAAAGCAAAGGGAGACGTAGCCCGACTTATAATGCGAGGAGAAAACGAACTACGTACATGTTTGCCTAACTGACATGACTCACAAGACAAAGACTCTAAGTGAGACAGACTAGGATGTAATTGTTTTAACTTATCAAGACCAGGATGTCCCAACTGAGCATGGATAACAAGTGGAGATGCTGCCGCCGCACCAACAAGAGAGTTTTGGTGAAGTTGATATAGACCATGAGACTCACATCCGGAGCCAATCATCCTCCCCGTACTCCGGTCCTGCAATGAAACAGAAGATTTAGTAAATGAGATGACACAATCAAGAGACCGAGTGAGCTGGCTTATTGATAATAAATTAAAGGGAGCTCCGGGAACATAAAGAACATTCTGAATGGGAAGAGATGGAGAAGAATGAACAATACCAACACCTTGGGACTGAGTTTGAGAACCATTTGCCATGGTGACAAAGGGTAAATAACCGGAAGTAGATAGTGAGGAAAAAAGAGATCTATTACCAGTGATATGATCGGTGGCCCCAGAGTCAAGTACCCAAGGACCCGAAGAGCGAGATATGCCAGCAAAGGAATTACCAGCTTGTGTAATGGCAGCAAGGGAATTAGACTCCCGTCGATCCTCATACCACTTCAGAAAGTCATCATAGGAAGGCGGTGGAGTTGGAGCTGGTGTCAACTGAGGCGGTGGAGTTGGAGCTGGTGTCAACTGTGAACTGGAAGCTGAAGACGTGACAGAACTCTGAGCGATCTGAGCAGTACGAGGAGGTCGACCATGGAGACTCCAACATTTATCAATCGTGTGTCCTAGTCGGTGACAATGATTACACCAAGGATGTCCTTTGCCATTCTTACACGGTGGAGGTTTGTTGTTGTTTCCAGAGACCAATGATGAAGAGTCAACCGGAACGGAAGATGATAATGTCAAGACTTTGGTAGGGACACGGAGGAGAGTCGCCCAAGTAGAGTCCATAGTGGCCTCTATGGGGCTGCCCAAGATCTGATCAGGAATATGAGAGTAATCTGTGGGCAGACCATATAACGCCAAAGACATAAAAAAATTCTTCCGATTTTCAAGCTCTGCAACAGGAGTGGTCGCAGGTGGGAGCAGGTCATTGAACTCACACAGAAGGCTAGAGACTGATCCCAAATAAGTTGACATAGACTCCTTGATCTGACGGGCATTAAGGATGGTCATGAGGTCGTCACAAACTTGATAGAGTCGCCGAGAAGTGTTCGTAAAAAGTTGTTGAGCTTGTATCCAAACATCCTTGCAGGTCTCATGAGTCCGGAAGACATCCGGGAGAGATGGATGGATGGTGGCTCGGATAATGCAACATAACTGAGCATCAACTTTTCTCCATAAAGGACGATCGGCCACTTGAATATCCTCTTCAATTTGTGTGAGATGTTTTTCATAACCCTATCCAACAAGCCAAAGCTCAATATAAGAGGCCCAAGAGGAGTAGTTCTTACCATCCAAGAGCTCAGACA
The DNA here is from genome assembly GCA_025175895.1 of Wurfbainia villosa. Lineage (NCBI taxonomy): Eukaryota > Viridiplantae > Streptophyta > Magnoliopsida > Zingiberales > Zingiberaceae > Wurfbainia > Wurfbainia villosa. The sequence continues at coordinate 111,104,565 of CM045988.1, read as the reverse complement.
AGAGCGGTGCCATCACATGGTTGGTAAAAATCGGAAACTCCGGCTTCGAAGTGTTGGAGGTAGTCATGACGAATGACACAAGTATTGTTTGATCTGCGAGTTACGTAGCTAGCCCGATGCGGATTGATGGCGGACAGCAAGGCGTGCTATGGAGATTCATGAATTGGAAAAAAGCGAGACGATGAGCAGCGTCTTCTGGCAGACGGGCCACCGTTTCAAGTCTCAAATTGAAAGAGAAGGAGAGGCGATGAGAAGCGGTGCGGCGATGACCAGCCCTTCCCTGATCTGCAAATCGAAGGTATGCGGCCGGAAGGAAGCTCGCGTGAGGCTGCGTTGCGGGAAAGATATCGCGACATGGAAGCACGCTCGGTCGGTGCGTTTGGGAGAAGAACGCGAGCAACAACGGGGAAAAAAAATATAAGCGACAGAAACCTAAAGCTCTAATACCATGTTATTTCATAATAACTGATACCCCTATTACATGAAAGAAGCTCTATTTATATACAAGATTAGGGCCTATTCAAAAGAATAAATCAAATTCTATCCTAGGAATAAATCAAATTTTATCCTAAGAAATAATTATTCCTAATGATATTTAGGGATAATAAATTATCCCTAATCATATCTACAATATTCTACATTTCTTATTCTGTCCATCCTCGTATGTCCGCACATCCACCTTAACATCCTCATCTTTGCAACTCTCATCTTTTGCTCATATGCTCGAGTCGTAGCCCAACATTCAGCTCCATATAACATAGCAGGTCTAATCGTCATTTTGTAGAACTTCTCTTTAAGTTTTAGAGGCACTTTACGATCACAATTACTATAATCAAGCCTAAATAACAAAATTACTACTGTGACACCGATGGTCGACGACTGTGTTCACAATAACTAGGCGGGCTACTGTGCGAGAAGGAGAGGTCAGCAGTCGTTGAAGCAAGTCACTATGAGCTGGATGGCGACGCAAGGAAGGCAACGACCAGGTGTGTCACCAAAGGTTCGTCAGCGGTCGCTGGATTAGCAACAGTCGACAACACACATTGGGACCGAGGGGTGGTCGTTGTGGCCAAGACTTGGCCACGATGGCTGGTCACCGTGGTCATAGAGGTCTGGCCATGGGTGGTGACATCGCGTGCAAGGCGATTACAGTGGCTGGATGAATAGCTACAGCGGACGGAGGCAGGTGACAGTGAATCCATATGCTCGCAATGAGGACTGAGCTCCTCCTTGGCCTTCGCCATGAATGCCCAAAGTGGTGGGCGACGAATGGTGGCTCGACCCAGGATCGTAGGTCAGCGCATGATGAAGGGATGATTAGCAACAAATGACGGCATCAAGATCAAGATCGGAGAGGAAGATGGAGTTGTGTGCTTGCGTCAGAGGGTGACAGTGATTTATTATTGTCGGAATTGAGAGAAGGGTTGGTGGAGAGGAGGAGAAGAGGGTGGCGAGGAGGAGAAAAAGATCGTGAGATTTGGGCAAAAAATAAGAAAATAAACTTAGATTTTGATATTTAAACCTAGCTTGATTGAATCCATTAACTCCTTAATAACAGATAATCTAAACTGGCTTTAATAAAACTTATTAAATCCTTTCCCATAAAATGTCATAGAAACTCGATTTAAATCCCAAAAAATTCCTAAAATTTCTATAAATTTTTTTAAGGCAATTTCTAAATCAACACATATTATTTATTGGTGTATTTAATATCATCCATCTAGCATCCGATCACTCTTGACTTGATAGGACTTTATTCGCCTAACATTTGGTCACCCTTGACCTACCAGGACTTCACATGTATATCATCCAATTACCCTTGATCTATTGGGACTTCATCAACATTAAACATCTAATCCTCCTTGATCTATTTAGACTTTCCACACTCACCTAACATCCGATCCTCTATGACTTATTAGGATCTTCTATACTTATCTAATATTATATCATTTCCAACCTATTAGGACTTCCCATACTTGCCTAACATCTTTCCTTCTTGACCTATTACGACTTTCAATTAATGTGTCTAACATATAATCCTCCACAAAATATTACGTCTCTTATCGGCCCTTCAATCTTTTGTAATCATCTTATCTCTTACCTCCAACAAGGAAGAGACTTTTAGTTGATTGCCCCTTCGAAAGTGATCAAGGATCGCAAGGGCCTTGGATTAGCAATCTTTTAGTTGTGAACCAAGTAAAAATAAAATGTATCCTTAGCTTTTTGTTTTGGCTTTGTTTTCCATTGAAAAAGTTTTTTAAAAGAAAAGAAAGTTTTTAAAATGCTATTCACCCCCCTCTAGCGCGTCATATGTTCCTACAATTGGTATCAGAGTCGGGGCGCTCAATTTTGGTGCAACCACCATTTTGAGCAAATTTTTTCCTTTTATTTCTCTATATATTTTAGTGTCTTAGTTTTTCTTTCGCACTATTAATCCAACACCAAGTCTTGGAATACTTTTTTGTGTTTTTGGCTTTGCAAGGGATCTAAATGGCTCATTTTGAGGGATACAACACCGTTCGACCTCTGTTCTTTAACGGAGATGACTTTCATTATTGGAAGGGTCAGATGGAGTGTTATCTAAAAACACAAGTCGAGATGTGGATCGTTATTCAGACGAGGTTCAATCTATCGATGAGTAATGAAGGAGAGTTTTTGGACTACGATAAGTGGACCAACGCAATGAAGTGACAAGTTGAAGTTGAAGCAAAGGTCACTCAAATCTTGCAATGTGATATATCCAAGGAGGAGTTGGTCTATTCATCAGCACCAAGGACCTTTGGAACAAACTTACCGAACTTCATGAAGGGACATCCGACGTAAAGATATGTAAGAGAGACTAGTTGGTTAATAAGTTATATAATCTGGAAATGCAGGATAATGAGACCACAAGCCTACTCCATACTCGCATCCAAGATATATTAAATGGTCTTCATGCCATTGGACAGAAGGTGGAGAACCGCGATATTATAAGGTACACTCTAAGAGCCTTTCCTAGGAATACTTTATGGGCATCCGTGGTTGATTTTTACAAAGTATCTAGAAAATTATCTACAATTAGGTTAGATGAAATGTTTTCTGAGATTAAATTACATGAGTAGTCTAATTCGACCCCGGTCAAGAAGAGTATTGGCTTATTTGCAGGTTGAAAGAAGGGAAAAAGCAAGTCTCCCCTTGAAGATGATGAGGCTGACTCAGATTTAGACGAGGAGATAGAGACCAAACTAGTTAATCTAGTTCAAAAATGGATCAAGCGAAGAAGGCGACCATCCAAGCCAACCAAGGAAAAGAGATCTGACACTAATCAGAACTACAAGTGTTACGAGTGCAACAAGAAGGGACACTTCATGTTCGAGTATCCATAGTTAAAGTCTAAATAGCAAAAATCCAAGAAAGTGCTAAATGCAACATGGGAAGAGACTTTGGATGAGAAATAACAAGACCAAGTCAACAACTTGGTTCTTATGGCAAGACCGTCCGAGTCCGAGTCCAAGGCCGATACCGAGTCTGAATCTGACACCAAGCTCAAGTTTGAGTCAAGCCACGGATCCGTATCTGGTTCAAAAAAGTCAATCAAGGTGAGTCACTCATTAATTAAAACTTTGTATGATGCTATAATATTTTTGAATAAAAAATTGACTAAGTCTGAGTCGAAGGTTGATTCTTTACTTAAGGAAGTTAAACTTCTTAAGCATAAGGCTAGCCTAACCTCTCCAACTAGTTAATCTCAAGAGGGAAACTCAACTTAAGTCAAAAACCTTGAGGAAGAGAATTCTCTCTTGAAAGGGCAAGTTCAAGAGCTTAGGACATCGTTGGAAAGGTTCACATTGGGCTCCAAGGGTCTTGACCTAATCCTTAGAACTCAAAGAACCATGTACAACAAAATTAGACTTGGGTTTAGATCAACAAATAGATCATTTATTTCACTTGTAAATCATAATCGTAAATAAATCCAAGCATGGGTCCCTAAGTCGAGTCTAAAATCACAACTAAGTTCAACCAAGTATTGGGTTCCCAAGGATCAAATCCACTATGTGGATAGAGCGTGTCGATTCAATGATTTAGAAGTCAATACTAAATTTGTTTACTAAATTACTTGATTAATTTAGTTTTGCATGCTTAGTTTAATTTAATTGCTTAATTTAGAATGAACTAGATAGGAAACAAAGTATTTTAAACTTGAAAAATATAGTACTAAAACAAAGTAAGATAGTAAGTTAGGGAATCTCCTCGAGTGCATGTCTAGGTTGGATCGTCCTGCAGTGCACTAAGTTAAGTGGAACTAACCAAGCTAACTCACTTAGTCTTTAACTAGTTAGACCAAAGTTAGTCTAAAGTAAGTCTAGTACTTAGTTCCTTAATCAACTTTGTCTAAGGAAGTGATCCAGGATATCCAAGAAGGTGATCATATGCCTCGCCACTACCGGAAGTTGATTCTAGAAAAATTTCTTGGACTAGCCCAAGCTAAGCTTGAATCTAACACAAATTTAGAAACTTTTAATTTAATGAACCCTCATCTCACAATACTCATAAGGTTAACATGTGTTGTTTGTACTAAGACACATAAAATGAGTGATATGTTAAGGGCAATTAAATTTAAAAAAAACATAATTTTTGAAACATTTTCAAAATCTATAAAAATATTTATTTTCATGATTGTTGTGTGTAGTTATATTTAATTTTGAAAATCTATTGTTAAAAAAAGTATTTTGAAAACTTAGTTATTAAATCCTTTTGGTTTCAAAGATATAAATTGAGAAATTTTTTTAGCATAATGAGCATGCACTCATAATACAACTTTTATAAAATTAAAAGCATAAGCCTTAAATATTTGAATTATTTTTTAAAAAAATATTTTCAAAATTACTTTACAAGAGTTACAATAAACTCGTTCACAAGAGTAAAGTAAGTTAAACATTATTAGTGTAGAATCTAGAAACCTTAGGTCATAAATGTCTCAAATAGGTAAGGTTTTGAACATTGTTAGTGTAGAATCTAGAAACCTTAGGTCATAAATGTCAAAATAGTGAGAAAGACTTAAATATCTCTAGCTACCTCTAGATTGACATACAACCCTTAGAATCTTGAGTCTTAATTAAACATCAAAACAAGGGAGAGTTGAACATGTTAAGGACAATAATTAGAATATCTTGAAATATGCTTGGATTCATAATTTTGGCTAGTTCTTAAAAATACTATCGTTATTATATTACTTTTTGATATATGTCAAAGGGGGAGAGAAAAAAGTTAAGAAGTTAAAATTTTAAAAACTCACTTTAAGGGGGACGACATATTGAGGGGGAGTTTATTTTTAACTTTTATTCCATATTTTCTTAACTTTGAATCTGATTGTCATAAATCAAAAAATGGAAGATTGTTAGTACAAAGATACTAGATAATCGAACCTATATTTTGATTATGGTAAAGGTTCAAAGTTAAATCATATTGTTATCTGATACATTGTTAGGTGTGCAGAAACTGAATAGTCTTAGCTAAGCTCAAAGACACCAGAAGGAATGGTGGTCAAAGATCAGATACTAAGCAATAGGGCAAATGGTAAGAAAGGTAAGCTCCATGTGAGAAGTGGTGGTAAGGTCGCGTCCTCGGTATAGGGACAATGTTAAATACCGAAATTTAAAATACGAAATTAAATGGCCAAAATTTCGGGGAAATAATCCTAGGGATTATTTTCGAAATTTTTTAGGAATTTTTAGAAATTTTTCTGGGATTAAACGGACTCCGTACGAGATTTTTTCGGGATAAAGTAAACGGGCTTAAGAGGGTCTATTTAAAGGGGATAAGAACAGGGTGGAAAACCTAATTATTTATTTCTTCTTTTTCCCCGCCGCGACACCCGTTCGGCAGTTCCCTCCTCCTTCTGCCCGACGCCATCCGCTTCTCGCCTCGAGCACCGTCGCCGTTGACAGCGCCGATCGACGCCACTACTTCCCCTCCGCGGCCGACGATCAGGCCGCCGTTCTCTTCCTCGCCGACCACAGCCGCGCGCACCGGTCGCCGCGGCCACAGAACTGCCCGACGCCGCGAGTTCGTCGTCCACTGCCGCGTGCGCTCGAACCTCGCCGACACCCCTCTTCCTCCGCAAGCGCCGGCGCTCGCCCTTCCCTCGCAACCGCCGCGAGCTTCTTCCCCAGCGCCTGCAGCCACCGGACTGCTGCCGCAAGCCCTAAGTGTCGCCGGTGAAGTGGAAATTTCGGTATATATCTTGTTTCCTGTCTGTGCAGGTGTATGTTGCTATAATGAATCTGTGATTTTGGGCAGTGATCGGTGAGGGTTGATGGTGCCGGTGAGTAGGGCAGTAGGGAAGGAATTGGGGACGGCTGTGAGAGAGGTTGTAAGGGTTTGATTTGGAGGGTGTCGTGTGGTTAGGGTTGGATGTGTCGGCTGTGAATAATGTTTGAGCCACGGTAAATTGAGTTGGAGAACTAAATTGGGAAAGGATTGGTTGTCGGTGGAATTCCTAGGGCGGGTGAGCTTGATTGGTCGATTTGGGATGATTTCGGAGTTATTCGATTGATCGGTATGGATATTTGTGGTAGGAAAAGGATTATTAAGACGATTGGAAAATTTGGGAGAATTGGAAATTGATTTGGGGCAATTGGGTTATGAAGAAAATCGATTAATTATTCGATTTGTCGTTGAATTGTATATTTTGTGCTTGACTATAATTATGTTATATGCAGGTTTCGGTCACGAGGCAGGTCCCCAGTCATGACGATCTGGTTCTCTTTGCGGATATATTCAAGCGGGTATTTTGACTTAACTTTTAGATTAAGTCAAATTGATATGCTAGTAGGATAGCTTACAATAACTTTTTCATGTTTATATGCCTGGTATACTTTTGGTGCCTACTAGATACATGCATGTGATAGGATATGATTATATTTCCCTGTTTGATTTGGATCATAGTATGTGGATTAGGGATATGTACATATTGGTTGTACATATCATTCGGATAGGTATTTTGAGTAGGATTTACATGCTTTAGTATCATGCACCATTTTTGCATGATTGCATCTACATGGGCCAGGAGTTCCATTATTGTTGAGCCCGGACGATTACATGGCTGCACACCTTGCCACTCATGGGTTAGTGGTACATCGAGGAGGTGTGTGCGATTGCTCTGTCAAACTCATTGGTCCGCTCATGGGTAGCGGCAGCAGCGTGGTAGCGGGCGAGGATCCCTCCTCAGTCATGACAGGAGATGAGAGCTTAGCTCCCCACTATGTTTGGGAGGCGGGAGGATAGGTGTACTCAGCGGCATCCATCCACTCGATCCACTCAGAAGCGATGATGGCGAGTGCCGATTGTCATAGCCCTACCCACTCGGCTTCACCATTGCGTGTGAGGCGGTGTAGCGTCGAGGTGACCGTATCATTACGACATGCATTTTGCCTGGATTGCATTTTGTATTGTGTTTCTTTGCATTATTGTATTGATGCCTTGGATGTGCATATGATTGACATGCATACAGGATACATGTTTATATATGGTCGGACTCTATTACTTCTAGTCGGCACATGCTCCTATATCGAGTAGGAGATTCAGTAAGTCTGATCATTTTGTATTTCTTGCTTGCATACCCTATTTATGTGAGGATCTTGGCATGATATTTTATTATTAGCTATACCTTACTATGCATATCTACTATACATGAGTTCTTTGAACTCACCCCGTTGATTTATATTTATTTCAGGATGAAGCTGTCAGGAGAGTCCAACTGCCAAATCCCCTCGTCGTGGAAGTGTATTTGGTTATTTATTTTTGGTTTTGGATATCTTGTTTAGAAGATATATTTAGGACTGGAATTGGATTTATGTATTTGTGGATTTTTGGTGTCCTTAGGGACTTTATTCGGAGTTTTGTTCTGGATGGATTTCAGTTGAGTATTCCTGCCCAGATGGCAGAAGGGGTAGGTTTAGATGTGATAGATTGTTTATTTATTTACTTGGATTGAAGGCCTGAGGCCTAATTATACTCTGCGTGTGTTGTTTGGATTCCGGTCGTGTTGACCGATGTATAGTGGCCGTGTAGGCCTTGTATGTAAATTGAGATTGTCACCCGTCTGGAGATCTTTGTCGGATTTTCGTCTGGCGGGGTCTCCTTCGGGGCGTGACAATTTATTTGGTATCAGAGCGCCTAGGTTTTCGAGTTCCTAGGGGTTTTTGGATTTTTCGGAGTTCGCCATGTATTGGCAGGTTTTACGAGGTAATTTAAAAATTTTTGGATTGGTATGGATTTTCGACAATTTTTATATTTCGGAAATTCGAGGATTTATGACGAGGTCTATATGGGGATTTGGCAGCGACAGAACCTCTCCTGCGGCAAAATAGGTATGATGAAAATTTTATATATTTTTACTTCTAGTAACATCTGTTCTAGTAGCATCTGTAATAATTTAACAGATATGAGACGAGGTGGGTGTGCACGCGAGACATGGTGCGAGGTAACCACGCAAGAGGACGTGAGATCTCTGGTTATGGGTTGTCGAGGAAAGGGTCTATTGAGTTTTAACTCATGTGCGGACTAGAGTAGTAAGTCGCCCACCAAGGTGACCAGCCGGAGTTGTCGTAGTGTTTATACTCCAGGTTAGATTTGGCTATGTGTTTAGTGGATAACCGTATCGAGTCAGAAAGCAAGGGTCAAGACGTCATATTGGTTGTGGAAATGAAGGACTACAGTGTTAGAGATTTTCACTGATTATGCTAGTCGGATTTTTACCCTGCGGGGTAATGGACAAGGAATGTATACTATTGTTGATGTAAACAATGGAGGTTAAGTTTCGAAGTTCCATAGGGATTTTGATCCTTGAGCAGCTTGAGCCTTAGATTGATAACATTGAGGGTACTGTTAAGTACCTAACTGGTATTTATATAGGAGTGGAGATAGTTTCTTACTATTGCAATGAACAAGTTGTTACTTGGTGGAATATGTAGAAGGAATTTATTTGGGGAAATAACCCATTACGGGATCACAGGTTCAGGATGTTTTCGAGAGACGGTATTTCTCCATGTTATTTTGTATGACTCATTGTTGGGAAATGCTTGAGTCTTAAGTTGAGTGATCAATTATTAATGGAGTTCACTATAGAGTTTACCCCCACTTAAGGGCTCAAGATAGTGATTGAGTTGTTTTCGATCACCCACAATTTATTGGCTTACATTTGGATTAGGATAGTTGGATTTTTCCATCAGATCCTATCGGGAGGCATTAGGGTGAGTCATATTTATAAAAAATGACTGCAACAAGGGTCTCAAGAGAATAGTGTAGTCAATCTAGTGATAATAACCTACACTTCGGATAAGGTAACGGTAGGAGACGTGAACGTGCTTTTCTAGCTGAATTCACGTGACATTATTGCGTTCCCATGTTGATGTTCGATATTGATCAAGGCTCTGTCTCGGGAATGAAAGATTGATGAAACAACTCATTTCCCAGTGGAAAATAGGAATATGGATTTAAGTTTTCTCCTCAGATATATGTCGCTATCAGAAATAGTTTGTACACTTATGGAGATATGAGGCTGGTTGTATGGTTCGTGAAGAAAAGGAGAGGAAGAGGTGTATACACCTAGATTCATACAGTTATCGAATTCTTTTTCTAGATCACTGTGAAATAGGGAATCCATTAAGAGCAGAAGTTGGATGAGTTTACATCTTTACTCGAAAGGAGTTGTAGATGGTTGAAGGATTGATCATTGAGGTTGGTATCAGATGATTGAAGGATTGATCATTGAGGTATTACTATAGTTTACCTTACTTGATGATATATTGAGAGATACAGGTGTTTACAGATATCTGTGGTTAAAACATGCACTGATAGGATTAAAAGGATTTTTATATTTGGATTATGTGGATTAATTGTGTTTCCACCGACAGGTGAGATGTTGAGATGATTACTGTGATGATTATCACAGGGGTATGAAAATGATTTTGGATGTTTAGAGATTGATTGATGGAAATGTTATATTATGGTGAGAGAGTTGACTTAATTGTTTTATAGTTGACTTGGTTGATATGATGTGAATATCTGGATATTAACTTGGAGGTTATGCTTGTGACATGATGGTATAAGAAGGTCTCGGATGTCCGTATAATTCGAGAGTAATCGGATGTAGTGTTGGAGGAACCGCATTTGTATAGAGCAAGTAGAGTAGGCGATCGGAGGATTTGAAAATAGTTTCGATATCGAAGATCCTCGTGAGCTAATTTATTTGTCTTGAGGTAATGTTATTTTTACGAGCTAATATTTTTACTTATGGTGCGTTGGCTGAGGGCTAGTGTAAAGCGCACAAGGTTGTTAAAGCTCGTGATGTACTCAAGGCAATGTCATTCAATTGGCTGTAATCCAATCGAGTTGCTTAGATACCGTCATCGATCGGTCTTTGTAATTGGCAAGGTTGATGATGCCAAGAGGTATTTGTTAGAATGACGATTTTTTAGGGGATAATTTAGTTGGTATCAGTGTTGCTTAATACTATGGGAATTGGAAGAATCTAAGTTCCAATTAAAGGAGGTATTGGATGGGATATTTGTTGTCCCAGTATTTTATTTCTTGAGAAGCTCTGGAACTTGTTGTTCAAAGAGATATGAACCTTTGAGGTTATACATCAATTATTGATGATGGAATGCGGTAGTGGTAGAAGGAAATGAATATCCTTCATGGTGGATTGAGGATCTATTTAGATCAGCTATAGGACACCTGTGTATACTCTAGGATTGATTTATGATTGGTGTGTTGATATTGTAGTGACAGGGTGTCATACAATTATCAAAGTTATAGGGATGATTGATATATCATCAGCCTAGAGTAAAGAGGATGCAGGTGTATAGTGATGACAATTTCATACTTGGTATGAATTGTACGAGGTTTGATTATCTTGTTTGACTTATGACGACTTAGTCGTCCAGGGATTTAGGAAATCGTGTATTCTGGACACGATTGGATCATTTATGATGGTGGCAGTTGGAGTTGAGCACTCGGCCACCGTAGATGATGGTTTTCGGTATTGATTTGATCATTACCATAGATATGGATAGGATGCTCTAGCGGTATTACATCGCTAACTGGTTGGATCAGGAAGGTGTTGGAATTTATTTGGTCTGAAGCTTGTGAAACTAGTTTCAGGGCTCAGACGATGGTTGACTTTTACACCAGAGTTGTTTGATCATTCTCGGGTGGAAGGAAGGGTATTGTATGCGGATGCAATGTTTCAGAGAAGGGAGCGTTTCTGATTTAGTTGATTGAGACGTATCCCATGGTTACGTCAAATGAGGAACTACGAGATGGGTTGTCATATATATATATATATGACGTGGACCTAGTAGGAGTTGTTATGTTGTTTTGTAGAGGTGAGGAGCAGAAATGCTTATGAGGTTTTAGCTAGCTACTGTGTAGTTACATTTGAATTTAGGAAGAGTTACTATTGATTGGGAACAGATAGATTCCTGTTGTGATGATAGAGAGCATCTACCATAGAGTTGTACTTTTGCTCTACCGGTTCGGAATTAGTGATATTGGAATTTGTATGTAGTAGGTGGCTAGATAGCTACATGGCATCTTGACTGGCTATGAGTCCCGGTCATGGTAGCATGATGTTGCCCGTAAGTAGTGCCTTTTGCATTACTCCGAGAGCCACGAGACTTGGTCACGATATTTTGATAAGTATTGCTGAAGATTGCAATAGGTTCTATACGTTGCAGATGTATAGGATTGTATCCGGAAAATAGTAAGTATTGAAACGTTCTCCGTGGTGGAACGACATGCGGAACATAGTTGATTTGGAAGTCTGGTAAAGGTGGTATATTAATAATCAGTAAGGTTCTGTACCAAGAGGAAAGTGGGAGCCTAGTATGATGGACGGTGTTGGGAGATTATTTGGAATTCGGAAAGGACTTAGTATGATTAGCTAAGTCCGCTCATTTTCGTTCGATCCATACGATGAGTTTGTTGGATCGCTGGATAGGTTATACTATGGCGATTTCCAGTTCATGGAGGATCTGTGAGTATCGTATGTGATAGCGGTTCAGGATTTACCTTCGAATTATGGATAGTCTTTAACAGGTCACGGATATAGAGATCCACTCAGGTATAGTTAGGTACTTGTTATAGGTGGACGAAATGAAGATACTATTCATATTTTGGAAGGGCTTGAAGCAAGTGTGATTTGATGTTAAGGGATATCAGTAACCCCACTTAGTCACTTGAGGTGTGACTTGTCTCCAGATGCTCGAGATGGTTGTTGGGACATCTCGTACTAATATACGAGTAGGAAATTTGGGGACCAAATTTTTATTAGTGGGGGAGAATGTTAAATACCGAAATTTAAAATACGAAATTAAATGGCCAAAATTTCGGGGAAATAATCCTAGGGATTATTTTCGAGAATTTTTAGGAATTTTTAGAAATTTTTCTGGGATTAAACGGACTCCGTACGAGATTTTTTCAGGATAAAGTAAACGGGCTTAAGAGGGTCTATTTAAAGGGGATAAGAACAGGGTGGAAAACCTAATTATTTATAGCGCCACTACTTCCCCATCGGCGATCGCCGTTCTCTTCCTCGCCGACCCACGCGCGCGCGCGGTCGTCGCGACCCTGGCCGCCTTTCGGCCGCGAGTTAAAGATCCCAGCGCGTCGCGCTCGAATCTCGCACAGACACCCCTCTTCCTCATAGGCCTTCGGCGCTTCGCCCTTCCCTACATGGCCGCTGAGCTTCTTCCCAGCGCTGCGTGGATTCTGCCATGAAGCCCTAAGTGTCGCGGGAGAAGTGGAAATTTGGTATATATCTTGTTTCTATGCATGCAGTGTATGTTGCTATAATGAATCTGTGATTTTAGGCGTGTCGGTGAGGGTTGATGGTGCCGGTGAGTAGGGCAGTAGGGAAGGAATTGGGGACGGCTGTGAGAGAGGTTGTAAGGGTTTGATTTGGAGGGTGTCGTGTGGTTAGGGTTGGATGTGTCGGCTGTGAATAATGTTTGAGCCACGGTAAATTGAGTTGGAGAACTAAATTGGGAAAGGATTGGTTGTCGGTGGAATTCCTAGGGCGGGTGAGCTTGATTGGTCGATTTGGGATGATTCCGGAGTTATTCGATTGATCGGTATGGATATTTGTGGTAGGAAAAGGATTATTAAGACGATTGGAAAATTTGGGAGAATTGGAAATTGATTTGGGGCAATTGGGTTATGAAGGAAATCGATTAATTATTCGATTTGTCGTTGAATTGTATATTTTGTACTTGACTATAATTATGTTATATGCAGGTTTCGGTCACGAGGCAGGTCCCCAGTCGTGACGATCTGGTTCTCTTTGCGGATATATTCAGGCGGGTATTTTGACTTAACTTTTAGATTAAGTCAAATTGATATGCTAGTAGGATAGCTTACAATAACTTTTTCATGTTTATATGCCTGGTATACTTTTGGTGCCTACTAGATACATGCATGTGATAGGATATGATTATATTTCCCTGTTTGATTTGGATCATAGTATGTGGATTAGGGATATGTACATATTGGTTGTACATATCATTCGGATAGGTATTTTGAGTAGGATTTACATGCTTTAGTATCATGCACCATTTTTGCATGATTGCATGCTGGCTGGACGGGGTTCCATTATTGTTGAGTCGCATGAGTTAGTTACATGGCACACCTGCTTGCCACTCATGGGTTAGTGGTACATCGGGAGGGTGTGTCTGATTGCTCTGGTAAACTCATTGAGTCCGCTCATGGGTAGCGCGAGGCGCGTGGTGTGGCGAGGGGATCCCTCCTCTGCAGTCTATGACAGGAGATGAGAGCTTAGCTCCCCACTATGTTTAGGCGGGAGGATAGGTGTACTCGGCGACATCCACATCCACTCGGTCCACTTTCGGGAAGCGATGATGGCGAGTGCGGTTGTCATAGCCCTACCCACTCGGCTTCACCATTGCGTGTGAGGCGGCTGACTGGCGTCAGGGGTGACCATGTCATTGGCACAACATGCATTTTACGGATTGCATTTTGTATTGTGTTTCGCATTATTGTATTGATGCCTTGGATGTGCATATGATTGACATGCATACAGGATACATGATTATATATGGTCATGACTCTATTACTACTAGTCAGGCACATGCTCCTATATCAGTAGAGATTGAGTAAGTCTGATCATTTTGTATTTCTTGCTTGCATACCCTATTTATGTGAGACTGTACTGGCATGATATTTTTATTGTTAGCTATACCTTACTATGCATATCTACTATACCCGCAGAGTTCTTTGAACTCACCCCGTGGATTTATATTTATTTCAGGATGAAGTGTCGGAGAGTCCAATTTGCCAAACCCTAAATCGTGGAAGTGTATTTGGTTATTTGTTTTTGGTTTTGGATATCTTGTTTAGAAGATATATTTAGGACTGGAATTGGATTTATGTATTTGTGGATTTTGGTGTCCTTAGGGACTTTATTGAGTTTTGTTGGATGGATTTGATTGAGTATTCTGCCGGATGGCGAGAAGGGTAGGTTTAGATGTGATAGATTGTTTATTTATTTACTTGGATTGAAGGCCTGAGGCCTAATTATACTCTGCGTGTGTTGTTTGGATTCCGGTCGTGTTGACTGATGTATAGTGGCCGTGTAGGCCTTGTATGTAAATTGAGATTGTCACCCGTACAGGGAGATCTTTGTCGGATTTTAAATGCAGCGGGGTCTCCTTGAGCGTGAGACAACCTAGCGTCGATCCGACTAAGAGTTCTGAGAGAATGCTGAAGTCGATATCGGATAGTCGAAGATTGTCGTTACAACTATTGTTGTATATGGCTTAGATTAATCTTGTGATGCAGGTGATTGAATGGAAAGTCAAGTATTGATGGAAAGTCGAATGATCATTGCTGATGAAGCGATCGACTAGTGTGCATGTGAAAATTCAAGTTGTCACCTCAAAAATAAGAAATTTGGATAAAGTTTATCTAGATCAAGATCTTGACAAAATGGATGATCTTAAAGACCTAGGAAACTCTATAAAAGAAGGGTTAGACATAAACCCTAGATCTTAATTTGCTCCTAAGTGCTCTTGCTCGCCGACCGTGCTCCTTTGTGCTACAACCCTACTCCAATCGTACTTCTTCTTTTAACTTCAATTGTCGGTATATTATTTTTGATCTTGTCATTCTTTTGTACTTAATTTGTATAAGGAGCGGTAAGATTGTTATCGACCCTTCAATCTTTTGTAATCATTTTATCTCTTACCTCCAACGAGGAAGAGACTCTTTTAGTTGATTGTCCCCTCAAAAGCAATCACGAAAGCGATCAAGGATTGCACGGGCCTTGGATTAGCAACCTTTTGATTGTGAACCAAGTAAAAATAAAACGTGTCCTTAACTTTTTGTTTTGCCTTTGTTTTCCGCTGTGAAAGATTTTTAAAAGAAAAGAAAGTTTTTAAAACGCTATTCACCCCCTCCCCCTCTAGCATGTCCTACGATCCTACAGAAATTACTAAAGAATGAATAAGAGTTGAATTAATGAGAAAATAAGTAATAAATTAATGATGTCTAAAATGTGAAAATATAAATGCTCTCTTTGGTTGTTGACTTCTTGAATTATATATATTCATGCACGTCTTTTCTTACTTCACTTTGTACATTGTGCTCATTCTCTGCTCCTTTGACCTCTAAATTCACATATTTGAAGTGATTGTCAAGCTTCGATCAACATTATAATGAGTAGTACAGAGATTGCTCAGTAATAGCTTGGAGATATCTTCTATAGAGTTCATTAAGTTTATTTCCTTTTTAACATTATCTATAACTTATGCATTTTGATATTCTAATATTTTTTTCATTGTTCTGCATAAGTCCGTTTGTTAGTGTTAAATATTGAAAATAAATAAATAAATAAAATAGATCTCAACCTAAATTTTTAGCTAGAATATTAATAAACTAATAGTAATTCAAAAATTCACTTATCGAATTTCTTGGATTTTTTTAGAATTTTTTTTGGGATTTAAATTAAATTTATATGATAATTGATGGAGAAAGATCAAATAGGAAATTATAGAGCCTATTTGGATTATCAATTTAATGAGGAGTTAATAGATTAATTGCTTAAGTTATAAATACTAAACCTAAGTTATATTACCATTTCCTCCCATTCTCTCCCATGCCCTAACTCTCATCACTGCCCCTCTTCTTGTTCCCCCATAGTGAGCACCGCTGACCCATCCTAATTCTCATTCCATCTACTCGATAGTAGTGATCACCACCAGTCTCCGCAGTAAGCGACAATTTAGTCACCTTGTCGCCGCTGTGGCCAATCACAGCGAACTCAATCTCATCGTGAGTTCTACTGATTCTCGCTCGTGCCCTCTTCTTCTCTCCATCATCGTTGTAGTCTGTCACAGTCCATCACAGCTAGTTTTCACAATCAATCAGCCACTTCGTCATCGCAGACAGAAGTCACCTCCATCACCACAGTCAACTCCACACTATGACTAGCTTGTGGTAAGTCCCTGCCTCATGGCCAGCGTGACCAATTCCACGGTCATTGCACGTGTCATTTGCACCGCTGCTCACTACCACCACACCTTCGCTTGCCTCGCAAACAATATTTCTCTATCGTCGCCTGCTCCACTGATAGCCATCAATTGCCATGGTCGTGATCCGATTGGGCCGAAGGAGGGGATGTAAGGTTGTGGATTGGATTTTAGGTTAATTAATTGGGTTTTTTTATATTGGTTAATGAATTGTACAGTGTTAAGTTACTGTGGGATTAGATTAATTAATCGAGATGGAGATTAATTTTAATTAAAACTTTTATATGATTAAAGAAATGATTAGATCAATTAAGTGGATAACATAATGATTAATTTTTGGTTAATTAATTAGGATTTAAGATTGACTTAGGTTCTTATTCCAACATTAGATTTATGCTAGCACTTAGTTATATTTGTATTCTATGATTTCAGGACTTTGATTTGAGATAGTCTTTCGGATGTGGAGGTTTTTGGATATTCTACATATTAGATGGATAGTTCCACCTTTGACTTCTATAGATTATTGATCTTAGTGCATGAACCTTGATATGATGTTAGTACTATTATCTTGACTCCACACTTTATTATATCACTGTTTGATACTTAGCTACTTGAACTTTGAGATTGCTCTATTTGTTATCTATACAGTCTCATTTATTTCTATTGTTGATTACAGTTACACATTTATTTCTACCATCAAATTACATTCTTAGTAGTAGTGATGATGATATTTGTGGACATGATTGTCATATTACATCTTAGTGCATTGCTCCTGTCGATCATGACTCCCATATGTGGTTAAGCGGCTGCTAGTGGAGATATATTTATGGACTAGATATATATGTAGACTTGATTGTCATATTGCATTTCATTGTATTATGCATGTTTCTATCGGCTATTGCTCCCATGTGTGGTTGAGTGGGTCATCAATGGAGGTATATTTGAGGACGGGAGATCCTCACATTGTTTATTTTCTATTGACTATTGTTCCCTTGTGAGGTAGAGTGTGTCGCCATAAAAGTTATAGACATGAATGATTTATTATCCTGCGATTACCGACTACATATTCTCATTTATAGAGAGAGATTGAGAGGGTCAGTGGTGTAGTCATACTCATGGTATGCATGTTATTGCATCATGTGTATCTGGGTGATAGTTGTTTCCCCTGTAGGGTCGAGAGTGTTGCCAGAGATTTGGATATGTGGATACATATTGGTATACTTGCTCAGTCACTCGGCGGTAGTGATAGCTGAAGCCTCGTGTAGGATGACGTAGCTAGATAGCTAATATTGGATATGACCACTCAACCACTTGTTACAGCAGTGGTAGCTGGAATGTGTGTAATTGTCATGTCTTGCTCACCCAACCACGCTGCGGTAGTGATAGCAGGTGTTGTGTGTAGACAGTGACCATGATTGGGTATGTTGGATATATGTTTGTGTGCGCTTATATGTATGCTTATCACGTGTTATCAATTGTTTGTTCATGTTGCATTTGACAGTATGGATTGGAGATCTTTTTATTATAGTTTTGCATGCTATTGCATTAGATGGGCTAGGTTAGTATATACATTTGATTATTACTATCCACTTATTGATGAGTGACTAATGCTTATGAGACTATAATCAAAAACATGATAAATGCGATGAATTAACTATACAAGTGAATTAAAAAATTGAGGAATGAATAGAAATATCATATCAAAATATGTGTTATCACCCCCCCCCCCCTCCCCCCAACACACACACACACACACTTTATTCTTGCACATCTCGTGCAAGTAAACAAAACTAAGAAAACAACTAATGACACATTTCCTTAACAATTCCCAAACATACTTAAAAGATCGTAAAAGATAGTTATTGAAATGTGAAAATCATATAAGATTTTAGGAGTAGTTTCAGCACATATTTTATTGTATTTTGTGATTGTTTCATGCATATTTCCTTTACTTTACACTTATTTGCTATTTTCTAGTTCGGAGATCTGCTTCCGTTAATTTTATGTGTAGAACGGAGTTTTTGGAGCTAAATGACATGTCAAATGAAACAAGATGAAGAGAAGCATGATCTAGCTATGTTCTCGAGACACAAACATGCTTCGAGGAGAAAAGACAATATCCATATGTCGCTCCAAAGGAAGACACGGTCGATCGTGTGAAATTCACACGATCGTGCCTTTTGCCCAGATCCAGTTTTCAAGTTGCAACTTCCAGCGCTTCACATGGCTGACCATGTGGAATCCACACTGTAGTGTGGCAGTGATGTAGAATAAAGAAATCTGGTTTCATAGGAAAATAAGGAAAGTCGAGTTCACTCCTATATAAGGGAAGGCATGCCTAACCCTAAGGAGGGGAGACGACGACTGGGACGACAAAAAGGAGTGCCCTAAAAAGCATTGGAGGCTCACAAATAGGGAGGAGGAAGGCAACTCAAGATCGATGACAAACCTCCAATACACCGGGAGGATGCCAAGTTGACTCAACAAACCAAACAGGGTGTATTTCTTCTAGAGTCAAACCAAACTAGGTCTATTTCTTCTATTTTAGTTGTTGTTTGGTTGTAATTATTAAGAATACAATATCTTGTATTTCTCCTTCGATATTTATGGAGTAGAGACTTCGATTCTAGGATTGAGAGTAGCTTGTGCTTGTTGGACATGTTAGAGCAAATATACAATAATGTCTTTTAATTATGTTTGTGATTTATATTTTCTAGTTCAATGATAATCATGACTTGATTCTGTTTCTACCGCGCATAGCCGATATAGAGGTCAAAATCCTCTATATCGAAACCTAGTAGAATCAAGGAGGAACCATGGTCATCCTCCCTCTGAAAATCATAGACAATAAGTCGTGAAAGAGTAGGGTATGAAATATGGTCCACCTATTCATGGGGGTAACATAGGACATTTTAGAACTCCATGAACCTAGTTTATCTAGAGGTCGTGAAGTAGAAGAAATCAACTCAGTGGTTGTGGGACCCATGACAGGGGCTACCTAGTGGCAACAACCTCCTAAGCTCTGTGGATCCAAAAAAAATGCTCTAGAAAATTAGACAAGTATTGTGTAGAAGCAAAAGTTCATCGGAATTACACTTGATCCTCCCACAAGAACATAATTAAAGAACTTAGGAGCATAACATTTCGACACACTCGACAAAGCACAAGTGAAACTGAAATCCTGAAATCTCTTGATTGACCTTGAGAACACCCCTTTTCCTTTCTCCAAGTGACACCGTACTTGAGCCTGCTCATAGCCAACTACCTTAACTCGTGAAGAATTACTCCGAAGGATCAACGTTCACCGGACACCCCAATAATTGAATCCCAATCCCTGTGGGATTGATATTTATTATTACTTGACAACAACCGTGCACTTGCCGACATTGATCGCTGATGCACATGAATGCGACCTTAAATTTCGCGAAGGGAACTGTCGAGGACTCAAAGCACGCGCTCGCACTCAACGCCCGCAAGTGCACGAATGTCGTAAAGTAATAAATAGATTATTATTCCCACAAAGGTTGAGATTCGAGTACTGATTGATCAGTGGGCATTGTTGTTTGGAGTTTAGTTCTAAGGGTTGTGGTTACGAGGCTATCGGTGGTCCTAATTCAAGTACGGTGTCACACAGAGGAAGGAAAGGTTGGTTTGAGGTTTAAAAAGGGATCCTAGGACTTCGGTTTCACTTGTGCAACATTGAACATGCTAATTAATTAAATGTTGTCTGGTTCTCTAATTAGGGTCTTGTGAAAGGGACATCATACCCTTTCCCGATGAGCTTTCGCTGCTATCAAGAACTACCTATCCTTAACCAGGCCGACCCTTTCGTTAAGATGGGATAGACGGTACAAGGATGTCAAATCAATCCCTATGAAGAGTCAGAACGTGTCTCATTCCCTACTCCATCATACCCTTCTACCTACGGTTACCGGAGATGAGGACAACTACTTAGTTCATCCTTAATTCCCCTAGATCTTTGATACAAGGGTTGTCACCCCTTGTATCGGCTATCCACAATAGATAGAAAATCAAAATACAATCTTCATCAAATCAAATAAATACTAACTACGAATAGAAATTCAAAAAATAGAATTAACATTCAATCTAGCATGTTCTATGTACACAAGTTACTCTCTAATCTTAGAATCGAAGATTCTACTCCATAGATGGAAAAGAACGAACACAATGCATAATAGAATAAGTCATTACAATGCAGGAGATGAATAGGAAGTAAATTTCAATACTCTTAGTTCTTCTCTTCGACATCGGAGCGCAGGTTACGATCCACTCATCGTCTCCTTCCTCCCCGTTGTGAGTTTTTGATGCTTTTTAGGGCATCGACGTGTCGTCCCAGCCATCGTACCCCCCCCCTAGGGTTTGGGCGTGACTTTCCTTTTATAGACTTGAAGTTGGCATTGCCCGAAGCCACGAAAGAACCCTAATTGCATCGAAATAAGCTAGCGCCACACGACCATGTGGATCCACACGACCAGGCCGTGTGTAGCACTGGGGTGGCGAAATCTATGGTTTGGACACGACCGTGTGGATTCACACGGATAGGTCATGTCCCCTTCTGTTCTTCCTGCTAAATGTTTTCCTTTTGCTCAAAGAATGTGTCATTTTCCCTGTAAAATGTTATCCTGCACACAAAAGTACAACGAGCAGATCTCCGAACTAGAAAATAGGAAATGCATGCAAAACAAAGTAAAACATGCATGAAACAAGTATAAAATATAACGAGATGTGAGTAAAAACTACTCTTAAAACTCTATATGTTTTGCTCATATCAATTCCCTTAGACTTAAATCTTTGCTTGTCCTCAAGCAAACCTCTGTCCCATGAAATTTAAAAAAAAAACATTATTCCATACTCAGCATGTTAACTAGATTTATCAAGTGGTATTTTCCATCAAAGCAAAACAAATATGTTCTAAAGGTTCACTAAGTTAGCTTCTCATGCACGTGCTAAGCGAACCTTCTTAAGGGATACATCGTTCTACGATAAGTTAAGTCGTCATCTTGTAGTTTTCCTAAGATTTTCAACTTTTAGGCACTAGTCTACCATAAGTGAGGGTCGTTCCCTAGATCTAGCATAAAGTCTCAAAGGCATGTTCGGTATTGAGAGAAATTGTTAGGTGTTTCCCCAGTAACCTAACTCGGTCTCAAAGGGGTACCTAGCCATTTCCACTCGTGACAAACAGTTTTTTTGTTTTTTTGCGAATAGAACTCTCGTTCTTCTCATACTCACAGGTGATTTTGATTTTTCCAAACGGACTTACATAATCCGAGCATCTTTAGTAACTAAAATGCTAAATCTAGAGTCACCTATGGATTCCAAGGTACTAAACTATTGGGATGAATCATAACTAGATATGTAATATATTCTCCCTTTCAAAATATTCGTCAAGTGTAAGTATAAAAAAAAAGTTTAGTGCAAGTCTAGAACATTCATTAGAGCAATAAAATACCACGAGATAAATGAAGTTAGGCTACTTACGGAGATAATTCGTGAAGAAATCTTAAAAATATTATTGAGGTGTCTTAAAAATAGCAAAAACTAAGTGCTAAAAGAAACTAGACACTCTATACATGAACAGATGAATGTCAACTAAGACTAAAATGCAAATATCAAGAAAGAAAGTACTGTTAGAAATAAAACATATCAAAACTTGGGGTCCCTCCCCTAGACTTGTATGGAACAATATCTCTAATATGGTGGCTGAGGTGGGAAGTCCGACAGTCTCAGTATGTCGGGCTCCTAAGAAAACCTGGTGCTCAGCC
Source organism: Wurfbainia villosa (assembly GCA_025175895.1). Taxonomy (NCBI): domain Eukaryota; kingdom Viridiplantae; phylum Streptophyta; class Magnoliopsida; order Zingiberales; family Zingiberaceae; genus Wurfbainia; species Wurfbainia villosa. The sequence continues at coordinate 111,082,256 of CM045988.1, read as the reverse complement.
ACTGATGTCACATGTATATGTGGTCGATATGAGAACTGGTGAATGCAGCGGCTACTCTGTGCTCCTCCTCCCGACCCCACTGTGCCTGTTGGGCACGCATGTATTGTCGAACCTCCTGGCGATATGCAGCCTCCTCTTGGAAATAGATACGGCCTCATCGTAGAACTCCTCGGCCTACTGGAAGTGCTCCTGTAAGCCCTGAAACTCTGCCTACGCATAGGTGCTCTGCTCCTCCCATCGCTGCCTCTGCGTCTGGCCATGTGTGCCGCTGGGAGATGAGTCGGTTAGGGCATGGTCGTGTGTAAACACACGGATTGGTGTGTGTAAACACACGACCTGGTCATATGCGCCGCTGGGAGATGAGTCGGACGGGGCACAACCGTGTGTAAACACACGGCCTGACCAGATGCCCCTCGTTTCTCTCCCAGAGCGCATCATGTTGGAGTATTGGGAATACAATCAAAGTCCCACATTGGTAAGAGATGGAAAAGATCATGTGCTTATAAGATGAAAAGATATCTCCATTGATATGAGACCTTTTGGGTAAAGTCCAAAAATAAAACCATGAGGGCTTAAGCCCAAAGTGGACAATATCATACCATTGTGGAGATATATAATTCTTATAGGCACTAACAATTGATATCAGAGTCATGTTCCATGTCAAGCCATGAACCTCGAACGAAGGAAGTTGAGCTACCATATCTGGATCAAGAGAACCAGACACCAGGCAGGAAGTCCAGTTGGGCCAGAAGGGCTGGACAACTGGTAGGAAATCCAACTGGGTCAGGAGGACCAGACAGTTGGTAGGAAGTCCTGGTGGGTTGAGATCGGACATCAAGCAGAGGATGTCCTTCGAGGACGGATAGACTTGAGGGGGGGGTCAATATGGTCTTTCGTTTGAGGGGGAGATTGTTGGAGTATTGGGAATATAATCAAAGTCCCACATTGGTAAGACATGAAAAAGATCATGTGCTTATAAGATGAAAAGATATCTCGATTGATATGAGACCTTTTGGGTAAAGCCCAAAAACAAAACCATGAGGGCTTACCCAAAGTGGACAATATCATATCATTGTGGAGATATATGATTCTTATAGGCACTAACACACCACAGCCTGAATTCTCCCACACGCCCCGCCGTGTAGGCTCAAAATGATTTTTGTTTCTACTTAGCAAGTTCTTTCTAGTCCTAAAACTATTTACAAAAATGTAAATGACCATAAATCAAAGTCTAAATTATACACATGAATGCAATAAAATTAAAACAACTAAAGACTAAATTTGGGTTGTCTCCCAAGAAGTGCTTTGTTTAAGGTCTTTTAGCTCGACCATACTCCATCATTTTAACTTGGCTTCGAAGGCTCCGTAAACCTCCCTTCATTCGTCTCGAAATCTGTATCTTCCGGTAAAGTGGTCGTCATCCTGCACGAGGTATACCCGTCTACGAAGGGAACCTTACACTCTGATAGGTTGAATATGATGATCTCGTCATCTACTTCCAAGGAGACTTTATGCGCCTTCACGTCTATGCATGCTCCCGCAATCGCCAGAAAGGGTCTTCCTAAAATGATGGGATTCTAAGGATTTGGTCATGTGTCCAGTATGATAAGATCTATGGGTATGACAAAATTCTCAACCACCACAAGTACATGTTCTAACATGCCAACGGGCTCCTTGATCGTGTTGTCCCCCATGCGAATACCTATGTTTGTCGGTTGTATACCATTCAGTCCCATCTCAAGGTAGAATGCATAGGGCATCATACTAATTGATGACCCTAGGTCGCATAGTGCTTCATTGAAGCTCTAACCGTAAATCGTGCAGGGTATAACAAATTTACCAGGGTCCTTCAACTTGGGTGGGATTTTATCTTCAGTTTCAGCCTAGTTTGGTAAAGTCGAATCATGGCTGCACACCCCCTAGTAAATCTATTTTTCTGTCCTATTCCCTCACTGTATATCCCCTCTTCCTTAACCTGGTTTTGCTCGGTTGATGGTGGAGAGCTATTCATGGTTTGTGATACGGTCTGGGTTATTTGGGCCACTTGCATTTCCAGCATTTGTGTTCAGCTTGTAAGCCCATCGATAGAGGACTTCAACTCCCTAAGTGCCTCTTGGATCTCGATGTTGGCATTGGAAATTCTATTGGCCTTTGTTTAGGTAGCAATAAAATCTTCAATCATGA
>CM045988.1:110135202-110350917 GCA_025175895.1 Wurfbainia villosa | reverse complement strand
GCTTTGATCGCTTGCTTGAAGAGTGGTCTTGGAGACTCGATTTGCAAAGAATAAATCGCCCCAAAGATGCTCAAGAAACCATTGCCAAAAATCCTCCCGCCGAGCTCCTTTGCCATAAGTCACATGCCATCGGAGACAACGGCTCGATCCACGCGAAAACCGATCGCCAACATTGGAGAGTCGACGCCTACGGCCACGGCCGAGCATTCTCGGCTCGCGTAACTAGCGATCGACCGACCCACGATCGCAATATCGCCGATCATATCGCGATCGCCCATGAGCGGGGCGATCGCGCTCTTAGAGCGGCGATCGAACTCAAGTCGACTCGTCGACTCACCGCCATAATGCGATAATGCTGCCGACCGCCAACCTCAAAGATGAGGTTTTAACCCAAAGTATGGTGCCCCATACTTGCTAGACCACCCTTAGCCTAGACCTAAGCCTTCTAGCCACCTCCATCACCTCACGCCTGATCCTCCAAGTCATCCATGACTTGTTCATCCATCGCGCTAGCCTCCAGGTGCTTCCCTCGGCTATGTCATGCTAACGGTGTCTACACCGCCAAGGCACATTGGACTTACGCCGCCAAGACTCTGCTTGGACTTTACGCTGCCAATATCAAACCCTTGGACTTCTCAAATGCCAAGACTCAAGCTTGGACTTTCCCTTGCCAACCCATGTTGGACTTTCCATGCCAAGACCATGCTTGGACTTTCCTTGCCAACCCAAGTTGGACTTTTCATGCCAAGACCCATGCTTGGACTTTCCATTTGCCAAGACCCATGCTGACTTTACATGCCAAGACCATGCAAGACTTGACTTTCATGCCAAGACCCATGCTTGGACTTTTCATGTGCCAAGTGTCCCACTTAGACTTTTCATGTCAAGTACTCAAGACTTGGACTTTACTAAATGCCAAGTGTCCCACTTGGACTTTCCATGCCAAGTACCCATGACTTGGACTTTCCCTTGCCAAGACCCATGCTTGGACTTTCCCATAATCACATGGTCAACCCTAGTCAACCATTAAGGTCTTCCTCGAGTCAAACTCGAGTCAATTATAACCTGGGTCGATTGTATAAACAATCTCCCCAACATATTAACTGACATTAATGTCAAACATCAATGCCAAACCACTTTGTCAAATCCCTTTGTCAAACATCAAAACATCACTCGAGTCAAACTCGAGTCTGGTCAATCGTGACCTGGGCCGATTGCACCAACAATCTCCCCCTTTTTGATGTTTGACAAAAACCAAACAAATCATTTGAGTTAGACCACTAACTCAAATCCCTTACCAATTATCCCAAATTGGTAAACACTCTCCAAATGTTCTCCCCCAAACATTCTCCCCCTTTTTGACTAACATCAAAAAGGTTATCTCTCCAAGGAGGTCAATGTCTCATGTCCCAATGAGATCTTACAATCTCCCCCTTTTTGACCTAAAAATATCTAGGATGCCTACCATCTTCCTAGTGATAAGTCACATATCACTCAAGAGAGGCAATCCTATAATCTCTCCCAATTTCCAAATTGGGTATCAAAACCCATCAATTTTCCCAATTGATGATACTCTAATAACTTCTCCTCTCCAAGGAGAAAAACACATCCATCATCCCAAGATGGATACCTCCCCCTAAAGGCTTGCTCCCCCTTGATCATTGCACCAACAATGTCCTTGGGAAGCCCCTAAGCCAATAGGAACTCTAAACCATCAAAATTAAGGTTCTAAGTTCAACATAGAACTTTCACTCACCCTAAATTTGATACTTTGACCTAACACATCTCCTAATCCATATCCAATGGATTTTCACCCTTTATAATGCTTTTTAAGGCATATCCTAGGGTTAGGAGTGATTAGGAACCTTTCCATAGAACATGGGCTAAACAAACCTTGTTAACCCGAATCAGACTGGGCAATGACTCGACAAGAATCACGATCACACATCACCGACCACATCACAGGCCGATCGATAATCAAAATCTCGATTTTCAGCTATCAGAAATGAATTTTGAAAATTCATAAATAATTATACGTAATTCGAAAAATCGTGAAAATTCATACGTATAATACTTATGACACACACAATGGGTGAAAAATATTTGAAAATTATTTTACCCATAAAATAGTGAGTTTGATACAAAACTCAAAACCATTGAAATTTTCAATGTTTTGGCCCTATTTTGTATCAACTTCATCAATGGTGATTGCTATCAAAAGATAGACTTCACCAAGGTTTTTCAAAATGATTTTAAAATGTTTTCAAAACCTTATTTTGGATCATATTCCTTGGGCTCTATGTACATGACTTGTACACATGCTCTCCCAATGATCCACAAATAAAATTAGATGAGTTTTGGTTCAACTAGATGCAAAAACTATGCACCTTGAACTCAACTCATATCCTAGCATCTCACATGTATCTAGGGTGTATAAATACACATACATGTCAATTGGATGTGAGATGTGGGTTTTGTTCTCCCTAAACTAGGGTTTCATGCATTTTTCTAAGGCAACCCTACTTGATTCCCTTATAAATGGGACTCCAAGTCATGCCATTGTCCTTAAATCAATTTCAATCAAATTATCTTAAATGCATGAGTGATTATGGCATTAGAAATGTTATAAATAAGCATATGCTCATAATCATGATGTCATGGCATAAGATGAAATCTAAGTATACATGATATTAATCTAAAACCTAAGCATACTCATGACATATAAAATCATAGAAATAGGCATGATGTCATGACATGACATATGGCAATCAAGGCATGGCATATAAAATATATAGGTATAGTAATACCTAAATTTTAATATTAATTGCCATTTGATACAATTAGATATATTTTGCCATATTAACCTTAATCTTCCTAGTGTGCCAAAAATCCAAAATGACACACTAACCTCTAAACCTAAATTGTGCCAATTTAATTGATTTTTCTTAAATTCAAAAGTGCATTGGCACATCCTAAAATCTTTTTAGGATATTGATTCAAATCTATTTCCAAGGTAACCATAACCTTGAAAACATCCTAAAGTGCCACCTTTACCATGATTGAGTTAACTACCCATCCAATCAAGGTCACACCCTAACCCATCTAGCGTGAATCAATCACGCTCTTAGGAACCCAAAACCGATTTGAGCTCCTAAAGTTAATTAGGTATTCCTTAGGGATAACCTCCCTAGATACCTTCCTAATGACCCTCCTAGGGTTATTAGCCTTGGTCAGTTGGGTCTTACCTAGGTTGACTCTAGGGGTAACTCCCCTTGCAACCTTTTTAGTGGCCACCCTAGGTTTCCTTGAAACCCTAGCCACTAGGCACACCCTTTGGTCAATTCTAGGGATGACTTCCCTATTGACCTTAGTCTTCCTAGACCTAGTTTGTGTTCCATAATCAAATGGAACACTATGGTAAGCCACCTTAGGCTTAGGTTTGTGACCCAAACCTTGCTTGCCCTTGGTTGACTTTTGACTCTTAGGTCCTAGGTGTTGACTTTGACTTTTGGACCTAGAAGTTTGACTAATTGACCCTTGCATTTGATTTTGCATAACCTTAAGGGTCTTTTCAAGTTTTTCAAGCCTTGACCTCAAGACTTGATTTTCCTTTTCTAATTGCCCGATTTTAGAATTTTGATTTAAATCTTGGGCATTGGACTTCCTAGGCATATGCTTAGTCCATTTAGGGTTTAGACCTAGGTGCTCTTGCACCTTTCTAATTGTCTCCCTAGGTAAAATTGATCTTGAGTTATTTGACCTAGGTTTGTCCTTAGGTAAATTATTTTTAGGGACATTAGTCCCAAATTTCTCCCTATTATCTAAGTAGACATTCTTAGCTCTTAAGCAAAAATACTTGTTCCTATTAGCATGCTTTTCATAAATTGCAAGTGAATTGAAATCCCTAGCATGCTTTTGCTTGTAAATTGAAGAAGGAGCAAAATTAGAAGTTACCCTAGGGTTTGCCTTAGCTCCCCCTACATATGATGCTCCATTTTGAGTCTTCTTGCTCCCCCTAGGATATTGATTTCGGTAATGCCCCAGTTGCCGGCACTTGAGGCAAATGACTTGCTCCTTGCTTTTCTTGGCATTGGGAACACCGGTTTCATTGACCTTTGGAACCGGTTGAGCCTTCTTGACCCTTTTTGGACACTTACTCTTGTAGTGTCCGGATTCCCTACACTCAAAACAAATGATATGAATTTTATTTGAACCTTGAGTGTTTGAGTTACCTAGGGTAATGGAGACCGGAATTGGACTTTGGGCTTCTTCATCTTGACCGGATGTCGAAGCTTCTTCTTGATGTTCCGGTGTGAAAGTTATCTCCTCCCCCTCAATCCTTGAGGTGGATGCTTCTTCCACTTCCTCCACCTCTTCTGATCCGGATGTTGATTCCCTATCAACCTCCGAATCCTCACTTCCTTGTGAGGATGATGCATTAGCCTCTTCGGTCTCTTCCTCTTGGACCGGTTGTGAGCCTTCATGATATTTTGCCACTTGACTCCAAAGCTCTTTGGCATCCTTGTACTCACCTAGCTCACACATAATTTTATTAGGAATCAAATCAACCAAGAATTTAATTACCTTTGTATTCTTTTCGAACTCTTGGATTTGTTCCTTGGTCCACTTCTTCATCTTGAGAATTCCTCCCTTGGGCCCTTTTGGATATTGAAATCCCTCCATCAAAATGCCCCACTCTTCAAAGTCCTTCATCATCAAGAATTCTTCAATCCTCACCTTCCATTGATTGAATCCTTCTTGTCCATAGAAGGTATAAGGGATAGGTGTTTTGATATCCCATCCAAGCTTGTCTTGGAATTCCATCTTCATCCTCTAGCGTCTTGCTCCCGGTTGTTAATCCGTTGAAGAGCCACCGAGCTCTGATACCAATTGTTGGAGATTTAACGCCGCTAGAGGGGGGGGGTGAATAGCGTTGTGACCGTACGAAGATGGAATTCGTTCGCGATCGTCTCTACAAAACTCGTTATGCGCAGCGGAATAAAAATAATAAAAGCAATAACGAAAAGATACAATCACGAACACAAGGATATAACGTGGTTCGGAACCGAACGGTTCCTACTCCACGGATCGAGCTCTAAAGAACCCTAGTGATGCACACGCACTCACTAATCACAAATACTCCTTCTCGACACAAGTCGGAGGTGGAGAAACCTCTTACAATAGATTACAACAATAATCTAAAAGCAACAAGCAAATACAATGAAGAATAATGAAATACAAGTAAAGAAAACACTTTACAAATGCTTTGGATTGCTTGCTTTTGGTTGCTTGAAGAGTGGTCTTGGAGACTCAAATCGCCCCAAAGATGCTCAAGAAACCATTGCAAAAATCCTCCCGCCGAGCTCCTTTTATCCTCGCTATAAGTCACTAGTCGACCGATGCGAGACAATGGCTCGATCCACTGAAAAACAACGGATCTCTGTCGCCAACATTGAACTAGATCGAAACAAACTAAAGTCGAGCCATAATGCCGGGCCGATCGCCAACCTCAAAGATGAGGTTTTAACCCAAGTATGGTGCCCCCATACTTGCTAGACCACCCTTAGCCTAGATCTAAGCCTTCTAGCCACCTCCATCAGCCTCACGCCTCTCTGATCCCTCCAAGTCATCCATGACTTGTTCATCAATCGCGCTAGCCTCCAGGTGCTTCCCTCGGCTATGTCATGCTAACGGTGTCTACACCGCCAAGGCACATTGGACTTACACCGCCAAGACTCCGCTTGGACTTTACGCCGCCAACCATTGGTCTTATCTATTGCTAAGACTCCAGGCTTGGACTTTACGCCAATATCAAACCCTTGGACTTCTCAAATGCCAAGACTCAAGCTTGGACTTTCCCTTGCCAACCCATGTTGGACTTTCCATGCCAAGACCATGCTTGGACTTTCCTTGCCAACCCATGTTGGACTTTTCATGCCAAGACCATGCTTGGACTTTCCTTGCCAACCCATGTTGGACTTTACATTGCCAAAACCCATGCTTGGACTTTTACATTGCCAAGACCCATGCTTGGACTTTTCATGTGCCAAGTGTCCCACTTGGACTTTTCATGCCAAGTACTCAAGACTTGGACTTTACCAAATGCCAAGTGTCCCACTTGGACTTTCCATGCCAAGTACCCATGACTTGGACTTTCTCTTGCCAAGACCCATGCTTGGACTTTCCCATAATCACATGGTCAACCCTAGTCAACCATTAAGGTCTTCCTCGAGTCAAACTCGAGTCCGGTCAATTATAACTTGGATCAATTGTATAAACAATCTCCCCAACATATTGACCGACATTAATGTCAAACATCAATGCCAAACTACTTTGTCAAACATCAAAACATCTCTCGATTCAAACTCGAGTCTGGTCAATCGTGACCTGGGCCGATTGCACCAACAAAGGTATCTAATGGGCTGTCCAACACATACAAGTATAACATATGCAAGAAGCATGCATGAATATGATGTACAATCAAATGCAGCAAGTATAATACAATCAAATGCAATATCACAATAAGCATACTTATATAGACTGCATCTATATATGTATACTAATCACAATCATCCATATATATATATATATATATATATACATGCATATATGTATATATATGGCAATATGCAAAAATGTCATAAGTTGGCAATGCAGCATGCATGATCATGTCGGCTCACCCTAAAGCTACCACGACCCCAGTGTGGCCTCGGTGGCTCGAGCATGACAACTGTCCCAACTCAACACCAACCACTACTCTCGAGTGGCCGAGTGGGCAATATGATCGAGTAGCATATAAGCGTAAAGAGCAAGCTACACGATGGGGGTCCCTGCTGTTGGCCACTCCGACAGTCACTACCCATGAATGGTCGAGTTCCACACACGCAGGACTACGACACGCAAATCCAACTACCACCGTCTATAGTGGTAGAGTGCACTACAATGCTCGCCTCACTGCTGGTTACTTCTCCTATGAGTAAGCTGTGGAGGCGGATGACCGCGACACTCTCAACCACAAGGAGACCTCGCCTCGGCATGAAAAATGACATGAATGCAATGTCTCACATACGACATCCACCATAGACTCTCTATTCTACAGAATCATACTAATCGGATCAACGCACTCTCTATCCTGCAGAGTCATACAATCGATCATAATACTCTCTATCCTAGAGAGTCATACTAATCTAATCGACGCACTCTCTATCCTCAGAGAGAGTCGACTCAATCGATGGACGACTTCTATCTAGAGAGTCGTACTCATCGATTATAACAAGCTAGGACCACCGTAGCGACACTAACCAAGTATCATTCCCCGACCATTTATACAATACATGGTCGATGGTAACATGCAACCTAAGGGTACTAGAACTAACCCTAGGTTCAAGACATTATCTAAATATGACATTTTTGCCCAATGTACAATCAGTCATCATCGGACTTTACTATTTTCACTTAACTTAAACAAATTCTAAGTTACTTACATCACCTATATGTATAACTCCTAATCATGGTACAAAAAAACATGATAGCAAAGAATGGAGTTAATAGCCAACGATAAGTTCAAGCATAAGATAATAAGAGCAGGTCAAGATAATATGAACACCTAACATGCTCATATTTATGACTAAATCAATGCAATTACATCTACTGACAGGAGAAATTACCCAATTGTTATATATAGAATACGATTGTCTTCACATCCGAAGTCCCCAAATCCAAGTCAGTATATAACTCGTGCTAGCATAACCAAACAGAAGAATAAGAATCTAATCCATCTTAATCTCGACTAATTCACCAAATAATCTAATACTATAAGATGAATCGACTCATATATTTGTATACATCCGTAAACATCAAAATCTGAGCTCACCTTACACTGCATCAATTTCCATCGCTTATCTGGAAGAACAACCCTCTTTTATATATATATATATATATATATATATATATATATATATATATATATATATATATATATATATATATATATATATATACATTGAAATCCATCCCACAACAGGATTACTGTAAGTCGAATTCCATATTCATAACATATTCAAATTAAAGCTTACCTATTCATGTTTCAATCACCCACAACGGATTTGAAAATCAAGCCTCTTTATCCATTTATAACCAGTAGTCCAAATCACTCTGTAAACTCATTTAACTTCAACCTCCCACAACTCCATCCGAATCAATATCTTCCTGTTCACTATCAACCATTGAACCAATATCAAATTAACTACATAAACAACCATACAACACAATTTCAACAGCCCTTAACACCTTTTTGCCATTTTTCCAAACTTCTGCTCTTTGAATTCAAAATCCAAAGATAAAAGGGAGGTTAAAGGGATTACCCAAGGATACAATGGTAAGTCTTCAGAATAATCAACATCGAGTCGTCGCTCCCATCACAAGCAAGCTGAGCAGTGAAAGGAATCCGATGATCTCGTCGTTTGGTTGTCGCGGTGGAAACAAGCCAAGCTCTCCACGCTCAATCAAAATACATGAACAACAGAGGTCGAACAGAATGTGGTGGTAGAGCAATGATCGACAGCTACACCGACAATGCTTACTGTTCTCAAATCGGAAGAAGGCAATGATGAGGAAGGAACACCAAACTGTGACAGTGAAGGGAGGAGAAGACATTGACCCATGGTGATGCGATCGTCATGGTGGTGGCCGCATGTCGACGACGATTCGAGAAATCGAACCCCGACGGGAAAGCGGCGGAGAAGAAGGGCGCCGACTTCCTACCGCCGCGTGGCTCCGAGATATCACAATGGCGGGTTGTCTGGTCACGATGGAGCACTGATCACTGGCGGGAGTGAAGGGATGGTGACGGGTGATTCAGCGGAGATCTAGGCGACCGGTGAGATCCAGTTCAGGGAAGGCCGGAAGCAGATGGATCTCGCGGCGAGGGGGAATCGACAGAGTTGGGAAAACCAAAGGTCGACGAGAGGGAAGGGACGGCGACGGGGCGCGGTTCAACGGTCGTGTAGTGAGCTTGAGCAAAGATCGGCCAAGATAAAGTGGGGATCGGCTGAATCCGGCGAGGATCGGGCTGGATCGACATCAGCGGCAGCCGCTCTTTCTCTCACGACGGTGACGCGTTAGGGCACGGCGAGCTCGGCGACGGCGAGCACGGAGAAGCGATCGCCTCTGGTCGCTTCGAAGAGGAGAAAAGGCTTTCAGGAAGATATCGATCGGGCGAGCAGAAAAGAAACTGACGAAGCGAAGAAACGCCCGTGGAAAGCGACGATCGGGTTATTTTAGTTGGTCTAGCTAGCCCAAGTCTAACCCAATCATCTATTTAAGCCTTCATCTTCCTCCGATTCAATCATATGAACTCAATTACATTCCAGAAAAATTCCTAAAAATTCTTGTAAAATTCTACCAGATAATTTATTAATTAAAAAGGTTTTTTTTCTGGTATTTTACATTCTCCCCCACTAATAAAAATTTGGTCCCCAAATTTCGTACTAACATGTAAAAAAATTACTTTAAGCAAGTTTTAGCAAGGACCATATACATTCCTCAAGTGAACAGATGAGGATATCGAGCTCGGATAGTATCTTCCAGCTCCCATGTAGTCTCCTCATCAGTCAGATACTGTCATCCAACCTTTACGAGTCGGATGGTCTTGTTCCGCTACTGTCGCTCCTTGCGACCCAGAATCCACCCTAGAATCTTCTCGTAAGTCGCATTAGGCAGAGGTAGAATTCGGAACCTCTTTCAGAACATAATCAACATGTGACACGTATTTCCTCAGTGTAACAATAGAAAATACGTTGTGAGCACCCGCAAGTGTCGGAGGTAAAGCCAACCGATAAGCTACACCTCCATAGTCCACGACACAAGATCTGAATAGATCCTCCAACGTTTGAATGTTATGCTCAGACAGTCCATCAGTCCGCGGATGAAATGTTGCACTTAGCCGAAGCTTTGTGCCCATAGTCTGATGCAGACTCTGTCAAAAATCACGAGGTAAATCGTAGGTCTCTATCAGATATAATACCCAAAGGCACGCTATGCAATCTGATAATCCCTTGACAGTACAACTCTACCAGATGATCCAATGGATCTGACCCACGAATAGGCAGGAAGTGAGCTGATTCGGTTAGTCAATCCATGATCACCCAAATCGCATCATGTCTTTTACGGGCTCTAGGCAACCCCGTAACGAAATCAATCGTGATATGCTCCCACTTCCATTCAGGAATCGGAATTTTCTAGAGCAATCCAGTGAGTTTCTGATGTTCAGTCTTCACATACTGGCATACTAAACATCGAGCATCCAAATATGTGATAACTCTCTTTATACCGTTCCCACCAGTATAAACGTTTCCAATCTCAGTACCTCCAAGTACCACCAAGGTATATAGCCCATATCAAATGATGTGCTTTCTGTAGAAACTCTTCCTTAAACATTGCAACTCCGGAACCCACTATCCTTATTAGAGATGGAAAATTATCTTCTCACAAGAGAAGTCCATCTATCCTTCAAAATCCACTCTACCACACACTCTGTAAGTGCATGGAAGACTAGAGTGACCAATCTCACTTGTTACAACTGTTTCCGTACCAGCAACTCTATAGTAGCTACCCAGTAGCTAGTCAAAACTCCATGAGCACTTCTACTCCATATCACTACAAATCCAAATAATAACTACTAAAGTCACGTCATGTATATGACAGCCTATCTCGTAGTTTCTTAACTGTCTTAAGCATAAGGTACGCCTCATTCAACTGCATCGGAATCGCTCCGATCCCTAAAATGATGCATCTGCGTACAACCTCCTTTTTATCCACTCCGGAAGGATTAACTAATACTGGCGTAAAATTTAACTGTCATCTAGGTCCTGTAAACTGATTTCACCAGCTTCCGACTAAATGATTTCTATCATTACCTTTGTCCAACAAGTCCGTGGTATAGAAATGCTAAAACATTCTATCCACATCTACAGTAATATCCAGACCATACAAGGAAAACCACCATCTACCGTGGTCGAGTGCGCAACTCCATCTACCACAATCAACAGTGGTCAGGTTACGCAACTCCAACAATCACGAACTGATCCAATCGTGTCCAGTATACACGATTCTCAAATCCAGTGGCGACTAAATCGTTAATTAGTCTAACAACTTAATCAAAATTCATACAATTCATACCAATTATGAAATTGTCGTCTTTACACACTTGCATTCCCTTTACTCTACATTGATGATATATCAATCATCACAACGACAATGATAATTGTATGATACCATGTCACTACAATATCAACCCTCCAGTCGTAAATCAACCTTAGAGTATACACAGGTGTCTTTGGCTGATCTCAATAGATCATCTATCCACAACGAAGGATATTCTTCACAACAACTACCGTATTCATCATCGATAATCGATGCATAATCTCAAATGTCCATCTCTCTTTCAACAAAGAGTTCTGGATCTTCACAAGGAGGAATACTAGGATAGATAAATATCCCCTTCAACATCTCCTATAGTCACAACTTATATTCTTCCAATTTCTATAGTGTTTAACAACACTGATACCAACAAAACTATCACCCAGTCTGTGATCTTCGATATCAGAACTATTTCCGCAATCATTTCGATCGCCTACTCCACTTGCCTATGCAGCGGCAAGCCTAGGAGTTCATCTGAAACTACATCCGAACACTCTCGTATTATACGCACATCCGAGAGACATATCGTACCATACTTCCAACAATTCGACCATCCGTAAGGATATGTCCACAGTAAAAGTATGTATATCAAAGTCTAAGGACATCCCTTGACTTCTTAATTGTTGATCCACATCTCACCAGACGGTAGAGATACCACCGACCCACAAGTCGATGTAAAGGACCCTTCTAATCCAACTAAGAATGTTCTAGACAAAGATACCTGTAAACTACAAGTATCTCTCAATATATTAATTCAGAGGGTAAAACTAGAGTAATACCCTGAACGATCAAATATCTATTGATCCGATCCAAAAGGCTCCACGCAGGTCTCGGCCTTTCTCCGAAGAGAACCAGATCGGATCCAACAGTTTGCGACAAAGCGGTCACATTCCTGCGACGAATGCCGCGGGGATTTTTCCTAGATCATCTGATCCCATCCCTAAATTCTATGAGCTACAACTGTAGAATACCAAAATAGATACGACCATCATCGTATACTCTCTCCTCTGTACAAATCAAATCACATCTGGAGGTAACTGTTGTTGTTGTCTGCATGAGTCTTCTACGATGTCTTCTGCTGATATTGCTTCTGTGCTGATCTCTACTGAAGGGTAGTATCACGGAACTTCAACCACGCCTGAGGTAGTAGGTTGCTGCTGATGAGATAACCCAATCCTCTGTGCTGATTTCTGCTGTCGAGACGATGCATCTTCCTACCAGAACACCATCGATAGTCTTCAACTGAATCTTCAAGGTACACCTCCTCCACTGTACTGGTTGCTCACAATAGCAACAGCTGAACTGATCCAATGGATAATCTGACTTCGCGTGTCTTCGTGATCCGCACTGCATGCACATAATCCCTTCGGAGTCTTTGTTCTGATTTTTGCTGATATCCACAAGAACATTCTGATGATCTGCGATTGGTCTTCTATAATCGGAAAATAGCTCAAAGTCTATGACTCCGATCTTGCTCCTTTACCTAACAGTCGGAGACTTCTGACTCTATTAAGTTGACCTGCAATATTTGCTTACCGGTCTCCAACTCTTAAACCCTTGTACGGAGTCATTTCTAAACTCCTGTCTCAATCCAATGTCTTCAGGTAGATCTGGTAGAAGATCCCATCATCTTAATCCAACAGTAAGCCAACAATCGTAGGTGGCTTAAAATATTCATTCATCTTCTTGAGCTATTAGGTGGTCGTAACCTCTGCAAGTCTCACGACTCTGCACAGTACACTATTACTAACTGATCACACTTTCTTAAAGCTCAAGAATTTCTTACAATGTGTCACTAAAAGTGACGCGGGGAAATACTCTCTTTCAACATCACTAAACCATGATCAAGTGATATTTTATTTCCCGAATGTCATTTTTTGCATTTAACACCAAATACCGGCTTGATCCCGATAATGGTATGCAAACAATTCTTCTTTCTCGGTATAACATGAGTTAAGTACTTAAAAGTACTCTCAAAGTTATACAACTCAAGATTTAACAACTCGTGGATAAATTCCTAGAAACTCTATAACCTAGCCTTAGTTCACATCACAATAGTCTACAAGTCTGTTCATTACCCACAGGTAATGATCTGACTAGCACAATTAGTGGAAATCTCTAAGACTGTAGTCTCTGATTTCCATAATAAATGTGATGACTTGGCCCCTATTTTCCGACTCGGTATCAGTCGGCTCTCAGAGGTAAATCACCTCCTCAACACAGGTTCAAGACTCACAGACTCAACAGATCGTTCCCGTGGTCAACTCATACCACGGTTACGAATAATACCCAACACACTACAGGTTATTCCCTGGTATAGCATCTAAATGCATAGCCAACATAACCGGGAGTATAAACCCTAAAGGTCACTCCGGTTGGTTGCCTCGGTGGACGACCCCTATTACAAGTCTGCACATGTGTCATAACTCTATTGTATACACCTACTGATCAAGTTTAGATAAATATCTACTAAACCAGCTTGGAGCTCCTTTATCCATCTCATCTTAGAAAACCAAAACCGAATAAATCGACTCCTGAGAATCCAAGACTCGACTCAAAAACAACATTGTATGGCATCACAGAACCTTGGGCTCTGATACCACTAAAGTTGTCACAACCCGAGAGCATGCCGAGCTGAAAATCAAACGGATAGCACCTCCCCTGTACGTGACAATATTTCGGGTTAATACAAGGCTCGTAGGCCACAACAATAACAACATATATATATATATATAACAACATAACGAAACACAGCGGAAACAACACGACAACAATACAATCCAACAGAGTGCATACCGGTATGACTAACACCAGAACATAAAGAAACCTTGTCAAAACCCGCACCAACATGTGCGTACATCACATAACACACAACCCCACGATAAACTCAGAATACATAACCAAAACATACGGAAGACTCAAAAACTCGGACTCTCGGAGTTGAGATGAGATGATGTCAGCCAGCGGTGCTCCAAGTCCATCACGAAGTCAGCTACCTGTTACCTGGGCGACAGAAAAACACAGGGTCCGTTGGGGGGTGAGTAAAACTCAGCAGGTAATAGAAAACATGTATATATGTAATATCACATGTATTTCAATGATACAATCTAGATGTACAACAGGTATATCAGCATAATATATAAATACAAGCATATACCGTCTAACCAAATGAATAACATAAAATGCAGACATACCTGAAGTCTGCTACACTACTCTGATCCAACCTGAACATATATCCAACATATATATAGCAGGAAGAGTAAGATCAACTCACAATATACTCAAGCTACAGGTCAAGGTATCTAATGGGTTGTCCAACACATACCAGTATAACATATGCAAGAAGCATGCATGAATATGATGTACAATCAAATGCAGCAAGCATAATACAATCAAATGCAACATCACAATAAGCATACTTATATAGACTGCATCTATATATGTATACTAATCACAATCATCCATATATATATATATATACATGCATATATGTATATATATGACAATATGCAAAAATGCCATAAGTTGGCAATGCAGCATGCATGGTCATGTCGGCTCACCCTAAAGCTACCACGACCCCAGTGTGGCCTCGGTGGCTCGAGCATGACAACTGTCCCAACTCAACACCAACCACTACTCTCAAGTGGCCAAGTGGGCAGTATGATCGAGTAGCATATAAGCGTAAAGAGCAAGCTACACGATGGGGGTCCCTGCTGTTGGCCACTCCGACAGTCACTACCCATGAGTGGTCGAGTGCCACACACGCAGGACTACTGCACGCTAATCCAACTACCACCGTCTATAGTGGTAGCGTGCGGCACCACAATGCTCTGCCCTCACACTGGTTACTTCTCCTATGAGTAACTATGGAGGCAGGATGACTGGCAACACTCTCAACCACAAGGGAGACCTCGTCGCCAGCGTGCATGCAAATGACATGAATGCAATGTCTCACATACAGACATCCACCATAGACTCTCTATTCTACAGAGAATCATACTAATCAGATCAACACACTCTCTATCTTGCAGAGAGTCGTACTCAACCAATCATAATACTCTCTATCCTGTAGAGAGTCATACCAATCTAATCGACACACTCTCTATCCTGTAGAGAGTCGTACTCAACTGATGGATGCACTCTCTATCCTGTAGAGAGTCGTACTCATCTGATTATAACAAGCTAGGACCACCGGTCCGTAGCGACACACTAAGTATCATTCCCCTGACCATTTATACAATACATGGTCGATGGTAACATGCAACCTAAGGGTACTAGAACTAACCCTAGGTTCAAGACATTATCTAAATACGGATGACCTTTTTGCCCATTGTACAATCAGGTTGTCATCCGGACTTTACTATTTTCACTTAACTTAAACAAATTCTAAGTTACTTACATCACCTATATGTATAACTCCTAATCATGGTACAAAAAAAACATGATAGCAGCAATGGAGTTAATAGCCAACGATAAGTTCAAGCATAAGATAATAAGAGCAGGGTCAAGATAATATGAACACCTAACATGCTCATATTTATGACTAAATCTGAATGCAATTACATCTACCGGACCAGGTAGGAAATTACCCACCTGTTATATACAGAATACCAGTTGTCTTCACATCCGAGCTGTCCCAAATCCAAGTCCGGGTATATAACTCGTGCTAGCATAACCAAACAGTAAGAATAAGAATCTAATCCATCTTAATCCCTGACTAATTCACTAAATAATCTAATACTATAAGATGAATCAACTCATATATTTGTATACATCCGTAAACATCAAAATCTGAGCTCACCTTACACCGCATCAATTTCCATCGCTTATCTAGAAGAACAACCCTCTTCCAAAATCATCCAGCTTCTTGATTCACATTTGACGTAGCAATTTATCACAATCAAACCGATACACCTCCTACTCCAATGGCCTTTGACACCTGATCATTTTCCAATTATCACCATCCATAATCCATCACAAGATATATATATATATATATATATATATATATATATATATATATATATATATACATTGAAATAATTCCATATATTCAAATTAAAGCTTATATTCATGTTTCAATCACCCACAACGGATTTGAAAATCAAGCCTCTTTATCCATTTATAAAGAACTCATTTAACTTCAACCTCCCACAACTCCATCCAATCAATATCTTCCTGCTCACTATCAACCATTGAACCAATATCAAATTAACTACATAAACAACCATACAACACAATTTCAACACAATTTCTTAACACCTTTTTTGCCATTTTTCCAAACCGCTCTTTGAATTCAAAATCCAAAGATAAAAGGGAGGTTAAAGGGATTACCCAAGGATACAATGGTAAGTCTTCAGAATAATCAACATCGAGTCGTCGCTCCCATCACAAGCAAGCTGAGCAGTGAAAGGAATCCGATGATCTCGTGGTCGCTGGTTGTCGCGAACAAGCCAAGCTCTCCACGCTCAATCAAAATACATGAACAACAGAGGTCAAACAGAATGTGGTGGTAGAGCAACGATCGACAGCTACACCGATGATGCTTACTATTGTCAAATCGGAAGAAGGCAATGATGAGGAAGGAACACCAAACTGTGACAGTGAAGGGAGGAGAAGACACTGACCACAGTGGCTGGTGCGACTGGCTGCGGCGGTGGGCGCAGTGTCGATGCACGATTCGGAGAAATCCGAATCCCGACAAAGTGGAAAGTCGCTCCCGTGTAGAAGATTCCTTGACGCTCGAGCTCACTATCGGTGATCCCATCCGCGGATGGAGGTTTATTTACGATTTGTTGTATTCTTGTGGATTGATGTATTCCGTATTGTTGTTTTGGGTTTTAGCCTATATTATTTCTGTATTTGTGATATACGGACGTATTGTATGTATTTGGCCATTGTTGGGGTTTCTATTATGATTCTTGTTGTGTCTAGTCACTCCGGAGTGCACAGTTGGGTCTTTGTATCTTGTTTTATTTGCAGTATGTTTCTGCTGTGTTTGGTATGTTGATATCTTCATATTATATTGTTATTGTGGGCCTACAGACCTTGTATTAATCTGATATGTTGCCACGTACAAGGGAGATGCTGTCCGTTTGCTTTTCGACATGGCATACTCTCGGGGCGTGACATATATCTATCTTCTTAGCAAATGCCATAGACATGAAAGAATGGGTTGCCCCAGTATCAAACAGTACGGTAGCATGCTGACTAAGGATAGGTATCTGACCTATGACTACCGTAGAAGAATTTGCTACCTCTTCCTTGGTGAGGGAGAAGATTCGGGCATTAGGTGTAACTGATGGGGCCTCCAATCTTCCTTTGCATTATTCCACTATTTCCTCTTGCCATTGTTGTTTCTCTTTTAGTTCAAATTACCGCTTTGAGGTTTCTGACCTCCTGAACTTCCCTGGCTTTTGCTTTCTACTGAGGCTAGCTTATGGTGCTTGATACTATTCATGTAATGCTCCGTGATTAGCGCACTGCTGATTAGCTCTTCAGTGGTCTGTGGTCTATTAATTCTACCAGCTACATTCAGAGCTATCTCCGATCTCAACATCTTTAGCATCAACCTAACTCTTTCCTTCTCAAGATCGATGCTTCATAAAGTAGTCAACCTATTGAATCTCTTTACCGCTTTTTCTACTGATAAATTCCCTTGTCAGAACTCCATGAACTCATCATAAGATGATCAAGTGAAACTACTATAAGGCTATTATCACTATTTTTTATCATCTTCACATACATATCTAGATATGCTCTATTACTTACTGTCTATCATCTTTATATATATATATATATATATATATGCAAGCATGTCTAACTCAAAGAGAATATTCTAGGTGAGCATGTTTAACTTAAAGGAAGCATTCCTTACTACTCATAAAGTAAATAAAGCAGATAAATACTTGCTTACTTGGAGGCGGCAGGACTGATGCTCGATGTGTGTGTGACGAAAGGGCAGAAACTCGCTCTGATACCATCTTGTAACACCCCCCTAGTCTTTTCACTCTCTACCAAGGGAGATGTCATTACTTTACTGTAAAATACCACGAATAAAATTTTTCGGAAAGATTAATATCCCTATTATTCGTAGTTAGAGAACTTATTTTAGGAATTAATTTAAACCATGGTTAGGGATTTAATTTAATCAAACCTTGGTTTAATGGTCAAGGGGGTTAATTGGATCTAGGGTTGGCTTATAGGGTTTTAAAATCGGATACGACCCAAATTTTCAAACCCAACCCGGTTCTCATTAAGGCCAAGCCGCCTCTCGCTTAATCCGAGCATTACCTGCGTTCTTATTTTCCTCCCATCGTGATCTATCTTCTTGCGACCATTTTTCTTCCCTGCTGCGGCCGATTATCTTCTCTCGTGATTCCTTCTTCGCGTGATTCCCTTTCTTCTCGCGACTTCACCGCCCATGTCATCTCCGTCGCGCCAACTCCTCTCTCTTGAGACTCCACTCACACGGTGCCACAAACGCTACGGTGAAGGTGGCTTGGTCGAGGCCTCCGTGGTCTTTGGAGCTAGGTAAGGGTCGATTTTTCCTTCTTGCTTCGGACAAGATCTGAGTTCTTGATGTGGTTTCCTTCGTTGAGCTTGATCCATTGATTTAGGGCAGCGGTGGTTGAGCGTCGATTTTCTTCGTGAACAGTGATTGGAGGAGTACACAGATTTTTCATTGTCGCATATGATCCATCTCTTTCCTTTCATCCCCCGTGTGATTTATCGATGTCGATGGTGCCTACCGAGTGGTTGTTCCGTGGTTGTGTGGCTTTGAGGTGGGGTTGTCGTGTGTTGTGGAGTGGCGGCGTTGGAGATGGTCGGCTATTCTTGAATGGAGTTACGGTGAGGATGAGTGTAGAGAGAGCCGTAAAGAGGTTCTATTTGTGCCATGTATATAGTATGGGGTTTGTGTAGTGGGAAGGAGTTGTGTGTCTATGAGGGAATATGTGATGATGAATTGGTATATGGGGGTTTGTGGAGAGGAATCGATGAGGGTTGTTCCGGTGAATAGAACAGGTTGGGATGGCTGTGCATGAGCTGTGATGTTCGGTGTGTGATATGTAAAATGGCTGTGATAGAGTTGTGGACGACGGATAGTTGTTGTCTATTTGGGTTTTCTTGTATTGTAGGTGTAAAATTGGGTGTGTGAAGAGTTGTTTCTATTAAGTTAGAGTCATTTAGAAGGAGCTAAGTGTGAATTGACCATGAGTGATTTGGGGTTTGCTAATTCGTAGGTTCGATAAAAAGGATTACAGTATAGAAAATGATATAGTAGTAAGATTTAGATATATTATCGTATACTTGTACATAACCATAATTGTGAGTCAGAGGGATAGGGCGATTTTGGACGTGAGGATTTCTTTAGTTCGAGCATTATAGCAGGTGGGTAATTTCCTACCTTGTCCGGTAGATGTAATTGCATTCAGATTTAGACATAGATATGAGCATATTATATGTTCATATTATCTTGACTCGCTTTTATTATCCTACGCTTGATCTTTCGTTGGCTATTAACTCCATTGCCGATATCATATTTATTTCCATGATTAGGAGTTATACATATAGGTGATGTATAACTTAGAATTTGTTTGCAATAGGATGTAATTGTAAATTGAGGTCATCCGTAGATAATCTTGAACCTATTATTAACTGCTATGTTTAGTACATTATATAATTATTTGTTAGATGTTTAGTTGATACATATATAATTTAGTAACTTGTAGATAATGCATAAATCTATGGATGAATCTATATTACAATTGTATAATCGATGAGTATCTAGTGATAGATCATGATGGTAATACGACTCATGGATAGAGAGTCGTATGAGTACCTAATTTCAGTGATGAGTACGATGGGTATGACTCTCTACAGAGAGAGTATTACGATCATGAGTACGACTCTCTCGCAGGATAGAGTGCGCGATCGATTAGTATGACTCTATAGATAGAGAGTCTATGGTATGTCTCAGATGGAGACATCGATTCATGCATTTGCATGCACGATGACGAGGTCTCCTGTGGTAGAGTGTCGCCAATATCCCGTACTTCTACTCATGTAGGAGTAGAGATATAGCATCAGGTGTGACTCTATAGGATAGAGTAGATTGCATGTCGTGAGTCTAGGTGGCATGACCACTCATGGTAGAGTGATATGAGTGGCCATGCCAGACCCCATCGTAGCTGCTCTCTTACGCTTACGACTCGATCATATCGAATTCTACCACCGAGAGTAGTGGGGTGTATGAGTGGGATTGTCATGCTGAGCCACCAGGCCACACTGGGTCGTGGTAGCTTTAGGGTGAGCCGATGACCATGCATGCCGATTGTCTCGACTCATGGATATTGCCATATATACATATACGCATGTATATATATATATATATATGGACGTGATTATATACATATATGATACCATATATATATATAATTGTATGTAGCATTTGGTATTATGCGGTGGATTCGGACATCATCATGCATGTCTTCGTGCATGTTATACGATTGTGGATACTCGCATGTAGTGATGCACTTTAGATGCTGACCGAGTATGAGTAGATTATGAGCCATATTCCGCTATTATATATATGGGGATATATGTAGTGGATCGTATAGCAATATATTCGTGCATGTCCGCATTTTACGTTATTCATTTTTAGACATATATGCTGTATTTATATACTATATATATTGTACATCTAGATATTATGTTAAATACATGTGATATTACATATATACATGTTTTCTTATTACGTGATTTTATACCATCATGACTCATTTCTACGCCTGTAATGTGTATCTTGATGCTCGAGTAGCACGTGGGTCAGATCATCTCATCTCGACTATATATTTTGTTTCTCATTTGTATTCCGCTATGGATTTGTTATATGTGATATGTTATGGTGACTATATGTTGCATATTTTCTTCCTTCGTATTTTATTACGTGTCTTATTGTTAGTCATATATGCTTGTATTGTGCTTGTTGATATACTGTTGTACCTCTAGATTATTGTGTAGTTTTTGACATATATATATATTGTTGTTATTGTTATACGGGCCTTGATTACTCACCACCACGCATAAGGAGATCTCGTTGATTTTCGCCTGCCATGTCCTGGCATGACAACTTTAGTGGTATCAGAGCTGTGTTCTGTGATGCCATACAATGTTATTTTTTGAGTTAGTCTTGATTTTGTGAGTCGATTTCTGGTTTTTATTTTTTTTGTTTTAGATGGTGTGTTAGAGCTCCAAGCAAAGACGAGGTAAGAATTTATAACTTGTGTTTAGTAGATATTTATCTATTTGATTAGCATATATAGTAGATGTAGTAGGGTCAACCGAGGCTACCAACCGAGTGATTTAGGTTTATACTATTATGTTGTTATGCATTTAGATGCTTATACGGGAATAACCTGTAGGTTGTTATTCAGAATCATGTGTGAGTGACACTGAACGATCGCTAGTTCGTGAGTCTTGATTTGTTAAAAGGTGATTTATGAGCCGATGATAGAGCCAAAAACATGGTCGCCATTTATTGGAAATCGAGATACTTTTAG
Source organism: Wurfbainia villosa (assembly GCA_025175895.1). Lineage (NCBI taxonomy): Eukaryota > Viridiplantae > Streptophyta > Magnoliopsida > Zingiberales > Zingiberaceae > Wurfbainia > Wurfbainia villosa. The sequence continues at coordinate 110,329,156 of CM045988.1, read as the reverse complement.
AGATTTTCACTAATCTGAGATGATCATTACATGTAATGAAACACTTGTAGATTTGATGCAGATGAAGGTTACTGTTTCATAGGATTTTATCGAGATTGAGATTGTATAACTTTAGAGTACTTTAGTACTTAACTCATGTTATACGAGAAAGTAGAGTTATGATACCATTATCTGTTAGATGGTGATAAATGCTTGATCTTGAAATAATATACCACTGATCATGGTTTAGTGATGTAAAGAGAGATTTCCTGTCACTTTTAGATGACCTTTAAGGAATTCTTGACTCAAGAAAGTGCTGTTAGTAATTAGTGTAATCGTGCAGTCGTGAGACTTTATGAGGTTACTACCACCTAAGTCGAAGATGATGGATGATTCCATGAGTTATTGGCTTATATTGTGATAGTCGATCATCTACCATCTTGGCTCAAGACATTGAGACAGAGTTTATGACCGCATAAGGTAAGATTGGAGACCGATAAGATATGAGTCAACTAGTATTTGTCACATTTATGGAAAAGGCGAGATAGGCTTTGGAGCTATTTTTCCGATTATAAGACGATCATGATCATGGTTGTTCTGTGGATATGAAAATCGTACTGACTGAAGGGATTGTAAAAGGCATAGTATCACGAAGACATATACCATTATTCGCTTGAGTTAGTATTTGAGCAACCATGTGAGGAGGTGTAAGATAAATAAGACTATTGATGGTGTTCCGGAGAATATATGTCATAGAGATAGAAGATTTTTACCTTATCAAAGATCAACCTACATCTCAGTGGTTGGAGTTCTTGATACTCTTCACAGAGACAAGAAGATCACAGAAGACATCAGAGAAGACTCGCAGACAACCAAGCTACCCAGATGTGCTATTAGTTAAGACCAGTAATAGCTCAAGGTCGATGAATGGATGATTAAAGCCACCGAGGATTATTGGCTAGATGATTGGGAAAAAAATCCTCGAGGCATTCATCGAGAAATGTGACCGCTTGTCGTCGTTGGATCGATCTATTCTCTTCGGAGAAAGGCCGAGACCTGCGTGGAGCCTTTGGGATCGGATCGACAGATATTTCATCGTTCAGGGTATTACTCTAGTTTTACCTTCTGGGTTAATATATTGAGAGATACTTGTAGTTTATAGGTATCTTTGTCTAGAACATACTCAGTTTGGATTAGAAGGGTTCCTATACATCGACTTATGGGTCGGTGGTATCTCTACCGTCAGGTGAGAAGTGGACCAACGATTAAGAAGTCAAGGGAGGTCCTTAGACTTGGATAGACATACCTTTACTGTAGACATGTCCTTACGGATAGTCAAATTATTGAGAGTATGGTATGATATGTCTCTAAGATGTGCGAATAATCCGAGAGTATTCGGATGAACTCCTAGCCTTGCTGTTGCATAGGCAAGTGGAGTAGGCGATCGAAATGATTACGGAAATAGTTTCGATATCGAAGATCCTATACCGGGTGATAATTTGACTGGTATAAGTGTTACTAAACACTATGAAAATCGGAAGAACGTATGTTGTGATTATAGGAGATGTTGGAGGAGATATTTATCTATCCCAGTATTTCTCCTTAAGAAGATTCGGAACTCTTTGATAAAAGAGGGATAAACCTTTGAAATTATGCATCGATTATCGATGATGGAATGCGATAATTGCTGAAAGTAAAGATCCTACGTTGAGGATAAATGATCTGTTTAAATCAGCTAAGGACACCTGTGCATGCTCTAGGGTTGGCTTACTACTGGTGTGTTGATATTGTAGTGACATGGTGTCATACAATTATCATTGTCGTTGTGATGATTAATATATATCATCAACTTAGAGTAAAGAGAATGCAGGTGTATAAAGACGACAATTTCATACTTGGTATGAATTATTATGAGTTGTGATTAAGTTGTTAGACTAATTAATGATTTAGTCGCCACTGGATTTGAGAATCGTGTATCCTGGACACGATTAGATTAGTTCATGGTTGTTGGAGTTGCGTAACTTGACCACTGTTGATTGTGGTAGATGGAGTTACGCACTCGACCACCGTAGATGGTGGTTTTCCTTGTATGGTTTAGATATTACTGTAGATGTGGATAGAATGTTTTAGCATTACCATACCACGGACTTGTTTGACAAAGGTGATGATGGAAATCATTTAGTTGAAAACTGGTGAAATCGGTTACAAGACCTAGATGGTGGTTAACTTTTACACGAGTATTAGTTAATCCGTCCGGAGTGGATAAAAGGAGGTTGTACACAGATGTATCGTTTCAGGGATCGGAACGATTCCGATGCAGTTGAATGAGGCATATCTTATGCCTACGTCAGTTAAGAAACTACAAGATAGTCTGTCATATACATGACGATGCTTTAGTAGTTATTGTTTGGATTTGTAGTGATATGGAGCAGAAGTGCTAATGGAGTTTTGACTAACTACTGGGTAGCTACTATAGAGATGCTGGTACGCAAACAGTTGTAACAAGTAAGATTGATCGCTATAGTCTTCCATGCACTTACAGAGTGTGTGGTAGAGTGGATTTTGAATGGTTGATGAACTTCTCTTTTGAGAAGATAATTCCCTGTCTCTAATATGGATATGTGTTCTGGACACGCATTCACTTAAGAAAGAGTTGCTATAGGAGGCACATCATTTGAGATTTGTTATGCATCTTGGTGGTACTCGGATGTACCGGGATATGAGACGTTTATACTGGTGGAATGGTATAAAGGGAGTTATAGCAGATTTTGCTGCTCGATGTTTAGTATGCCAGTAGGTGAAGGCTGAACATCAAGAACTCGCTGGATTGCTCTAGACAATTTCGATTTCGGAATGGAAGTGGGAGCATATCACTATTGATTGCGTTACGGGATTGCCTAGAACCCGTAAAGGTCGTGATGCGATTTGGGTGATTGTGGATCGACTGACCAAATCAGCTCATTTCCTTCCTATTCGTGGGTCGTACTCATAGGATCGTCTGACAGAGTTGTACTGTTGAGAAATTATCAGATTGAGTGGGGTACTTTTAAGTACCATATCGGATAGAGATTCACGATTTACCTCGCGATATTTGGCAGAGTCTGCACCAGACTATGGGCACAGAGCTTCGGCTTAGTGCAACGTTTCATCCGCAGACAGATGAATAGTATGAGTGTATCGTTTAGACGTTGGAGGATCTATTCAGATCTTGTGTCGTGGATTATGGAGGTGTAGCTTATCGATTGGCTTTACCTCCGACACTGACGGGTGTTCACAACGTATTTCCTATTCCTATGCTGAGGAAATATGTGTCACATGTTGATCATGTTCTGAAGGAGGTACCAAGTCCCCTCCAGCCTAATGCGACCTATGAGGAGATCCCAGTGCGGATTCTTGGTCGCAAGGAGAGACAGTTCCGGAACAAGACCATCCGACTCGTAAAAGTTGTATGGCAGCATTATGCTGATGAGGGGGTTACATGGGAGCTGGAAAATACTATCCGAGCTCGATACCCTCATCTGTTTACTTGAGGTATGTGATGATTCTGGAAATTCTTGAGTTGGTTCTCGCATTTAAGTATGAAATTTGGGGACCAAATTTTTATTAAGTGGGGGAGAATGTAAAATACCACGAATAAAAATTTTCGGAAAGATTAATATCCCTATTATTCGTAGTTAGAGAACTTATTTTAGGAATTAATTTAAACCATGGTTAGGGATTTAATTTAATCAAACCTTGGTTTAATGGTCAAGGGGGTTAATTGGATCTAGGGTTGGCTTATAGGGTTTTAAAATCGGATACGACCCAAATTTTCAAACCCAACCCGGTTCTCATTAAGGCCAAGCCGTCTCCTCATTAATTCTCGTTGTTTTCTCGCCCGAGCATTACCTGCGTTCTTATTTTCCTCCCATCGTGATCTATCTTCTCGCGACCATTTTTCTTCCCCGCTGCGGCCGATTATCTTCTCTCGCGATTCCTTCTTCGTGTGATTCCCTTTCTTCTCGCGACTTCACCGCCCATGCCATCTCTCCGTCCGCGGCCAACTCTCCCTCTCCTCTGCAAGCGGAGACCGACCACCCACGACGGTGCCCACAAACACGCTGGTGGTGAAGGAGCGTGCGGCTGGAGGCTGTGCCGGTGGTCGTCGGAGCTAGGTAAGGGTCAATTTTTCCTTCTTGCTTCGGACAAGATCTGAGTTCTTGATGTGGTTTCCTTCGTTGAGCTTGATCCATTGATTTAGGGCAGCGGTGGTTGAGCGCCGATTTTCTTCGGCGAACAGAGTGATTGGGGGAGGAGTACTGTCGGCGTTGCTTCAATTTGCTGGTAAGCATGATCCATCTCTTTCCTTTCCCTACTGTCCAGTGTGATTTATTGATGTCGATGGTGCCTACCGGAGGGGTGGCTGTGTGGCTGTGAGCAGGGGGTTGTGCGTGTGTTGTGGAGTGGGCTGGCGTTGGAGATGTGGTCGGCTATTCTTGACCCCCCCGGTGAGGATGAGGCAGTAGAGGAGAACCGTATAGAGGTTCTGTTTGTTCCATGTATATGGTATGGGGGTTGGTCGTGTGAGCTGGGAAGGAGTTGTGTGGCTACGAGCAGGGAATGGCCAACTGTGATGATGAATTGGTATATGGGGTTTTGTGGAGAGGAATCGATGAGGGTTGTTCCGGTGAATAGAACAGGCTGGGATGGTTGTGCATGAGCTGTGATGTTTGGTGTGTGATATGTAAAATGGCTGTGATAGAGCTGTGGACGACGGATCAAGGGGTTAAGTTGTCAATTTGGGTTTTCTTGTATTGTAGGTTGTAAAATTGGGTGTTGCGAAGAGCGGGATGTTTGCGTTCGTGTGAATAAGTTGGGAGTCCAAGAGAAGGAACTAAGTTGGTGTGAATTGACCATGAGTGATTTGGGGGTTTTCCTAATTCGTATTCGATAAAAAGGATACGAGTATAGAAAACGATATAGTAGTAAATTTAGATATATTATCGTATACTTGTACATAACCATAATTGTTGATTGTGCAGGACGTGGATACGAGGCAGGACCGCGACCGTGAGGATTTCTTTAGTTCGAGCATTATAGCAGGTGGGTAATTTCCTACCTTGTCCGGTAGATGTAATTGCATTCAGATTTAGACATAGATATGAGCATATTATATGTTCATATTATCTTGACCCTGCTCTTATTATCCTGCGCTTGATACTTTACCGTTGGCTATTAACTCCATTGCTGCTATCATGTTTATTTTGCCATGATTAGGAGTTATACATATAGGTGATGTAAGTAACTTAGAATTTGTTTAAGTTAAGTGCAAGTAGTAAAGTCCGGATGACAACCTGATTGTAAATTGGGCAAAAAGGTCATCCGTGGGTAGATAAGGTCTTGAACCTACGGTTAATTCTAGTACCCCTAGGTTGCATGTTTACTGCTGACCATGTATTGTGTAAATGGTCAAGTGAATGGTACTTAGTGTGTCGCTACGGACCTGTGGTCCTAGCTTGATAATCGGTTTGAGTACGACTCTCTACAGGATAGAGAGTGCGTCGATCAGTTAGGTATGACTCTCTACATGATAGAGAGTGCGTCTATCAGTTTGAGTACGACTCTCTACAGGATAGAGAGTACGTCAATCAGTTAGGTACGACTCTCTACAGGATAGAGAGTGCGTCTATCAGTTGAGTACGACTCTCTACAGGATAGAGAGTGCGTCGATTAGATTGGTATGTGTAAAATACCGCAGAAAAAAAAAATTTGACGGTTTAGAGGATGATTTAAGCCTAAATGGGTGTTTGAGTTAAACCTAGGTTAGCTTTAGGTTAGACTTGAGCTGGCTCAAGCAAATTAGGTCAGCCTTTTTAAATCCCGATTTGTCATTTTCTCCTTTGCCCGATCGACTTCTTCCCATTCCCGCACTCAATCCCGATCTCCCTTTCCCCTCCTCGTTCCATCGCCGTCTCCTTCTCATCCGCATCGCCGGCGCTTCTCCCCTCTTCATCGAGACTTACCGGAGCAGCGAGCCGATCGAACACCAGCGTCGCCCTCCTCACATCGTCGTCGCCCGCGGCCCGACGGCCATCGCGACCGGCGGCGCATCTCGCGTCCGGCCGCCGAGGCGCTACGGGACCGACAACCGTCACCCTTCTCTCAGTCGTGCACCCCTCTCCTATTCACCACCGACTACCTCGTCGGTGAACTGCCCTATGGGATGCCCTTTCCTGCGGATCGTCGCCTGGTTGACTGCCACCTTCGATCGGTGTCGCCGATCGCATCTACTCCTTGCTACCGCCTCTCCCCTGTTGTCTAATCTCCGGTTTCACGACACCGAACAACATTTGTCGTGAGCAGCAGTGTTGCTTGGAGCGACAGTCCGGTCCAGATCCTCTTCTCCTCTTTGTGCTCACACTCACCATCGCTGAGCCAGCCTGCTGGAGCCCTTATTCGATCCGACCAGAGGTGATTATGGAGATGACGTCGTTGGGGTGTCAATTTTTGGTATAACGACTTGATCTCCTTTCTTTTCTGTCCACTTCGATTTTTGTAGGTAAATTTTCTATCGTGTGAGTTTGGGAGCTACCATGTGAGATCAAGGAGGTGGTTGTGAGCAAGAAGCACCGGCTGTGAAGGACACTATGAGTGTGAGTTGTGATTGTTGAGTTGTGTTGACAATTGGAATTAAACTGGGAAGTTGGATCAGGATTTGGTTGCAAGGTAAGGTTGCATAGGTTGATTAAGTTAACAAATTCTTATAGGATGAGCAAATCTAATTATGGATTAAATATTTGGGGAATAGGAAGCTTATGTTCTTTTTATTATAGGTGATCGCTAGTGAATGATTTTTGGATATGCTGTGGGCCATGGAAACTGCGTTTATTCAACAGAATGATTCAAATCGGATAACTTTAGGTGATCAAAAGCTATGCAGGCGAGGCTAAGCTTGGGTAAGTCCGATTTGGGATTAGAGTTGGGGGTATTCTAGTTGTGCCGCCATATCTAATCTAATTTATGAGATGATGATGTTATTGGTTCCATTGTGGATTTATATACAGTGTGTGGGTATTTTGGAGATGACAGTATTCTATAGGTTTCAATAGGGTTAAGGAATTTGTTTGGTTCTATTATTAGATTGACGGTAGAACTTAAATATATGTTGCATTCTTTGATTTCAGGATGTTGATTCACGACAAAGATTTGGACATGAAGACAATCAGTACGAGCTTTATAGCAGGTGGGTAATTTCCTACCTGATCCGGGTAGATGTATTGCATTTCAGATTTAGTTATTGATATGAGCATGTTAGGTATTCATATTACCTTGACCCTGCTCTTATTATCGTATGCTTGAACTTATCGTTTGATGTATTTATGCTCAATTGTTGATATCACACATATACCCTATCATGATTTAGGAGTTATAGATGTGATGTAAATTGACCTAGTTGTTTAGCAGGGTGTAAATATTAGTACGGAGGATGATCCAATTTATAAATTGGCAAGAAGGTCATCCATGGGTAGGTAATACCCTAAATGTAGGATTTACTTCCAATATCTGTATGTTGCATACTGTTACCAACCATGAGTTGTGTAATGGTTAAGTGAAGGGTGATTAGTGTGTCGCTGCGGACCGGTGGTCCCAGCTTGGTATGATTAGTCGAGTATGACTCTCTATCGGATAGAGAGTGCGTCGATCAGTTGAGTACGACTCTCTATTGGAGAGAGAGTTATGATCAGTCGAGTACGACTCTCTATTAGAGAGAGAGTTATAATCAGTTGAGTATGGCTCTCTACAGGATAGAGAGCCCATCGATCTGTGGAGTACAACTCTCTACAGGACAGAGAATATTGATTAGATGGGTAAGACTCTTTGTTGAACAGAGAGTCTGTGGTAGATGGTTGTACGTGTGACAGCATACATATGTCATTTGCATGCATTCTGACGACATAGTCTCCCTTGGGGATTGAGAGAGTCATCAGTCATCTTGCCTCCCAGAGCACTCCCCGAGGAGTAACTGGTGTGAGGGCAGAGCATCTGCTGTGCCGCACTCTACCACTATAGACGGTGGTAGTTGGAGTTGCGTGTAGTTGTCTTGGGTGCGTGGTACTCGACCACTCATTGGTAGTGTTAGTCGGAGTGGCCAGCAGCAGGGACCCCCATTGCGTAGCGAGCTCTTTACGCTCATATGCTACTTGATCATACTACCCAACTCGGTCACTCGAGAGTGGTGGCGGCTGGAGTCAGGATAGTTGTCATGTCGTGCCACCTAGGCCACACTGGGGTCGTGGTAGCGAGTAGGGGTGAGCAGGCATGACCATGCATGTTGCATTGTCGTATCTTATGGCACTTTGCATATTACCATATATAGATACATATATGTATGTGTGTGTGTGTGTGTATATATATATATATATATAAATATATATATATATATATATATATATATATATATATATATATATATATATATATATATATATACGGATGGTTGAGATCAATATATATATAGATGCGGTCTATATATATATATATATATATATGATTATTGTGATGTTGCATTTGTTTGTACTATGTTTGCTGCATTTGGGTGGACATCATATTCATGCATGTCTCTTGCATTTGTTATACGATTGTGTCGGATATTGGTATGTGTTGGAAAGATCACTAGATACCTTGACCTGTAGCTAGAGTATATTTTGAGTTGATCTACTCTTCCTGTTATATATATATATATGTTGGATATATGTTCAGGTTGGATCAGAGTAGCGTGGCAGACTTCAGGTATGTCTGCATTTTTATGTTGATCATTCAGTTAGACGGTATATGCTTGTATTTATATACTATGCTGATATACCTGTTGTACTTCTAGAGTATGTCATTGAAATACATGTGATATTACATATATATACATGTTTTCTATTACTTGCTGAGTTTTACTCACCACCCCCGCGGACCCTGGGTTTTCTGTCGCCCAGGTAACAGGTAGAAGACTTCGGGACAGCTTAGAGCACCGCCGGCTGACATTGTCTCATCTCACCTCCGAGGCTCCCGTGTGTATTTGGGCTTTCCGTCCGTTGTGTATTGTGTTTTGGAGTTTTCGTGATGTACATGTTGTATATTCGGATTTTTTGTCGAAGTTTTGTATCGTTGTAATGTGTTAGTCATACCGGTATGCATGTATGGGATTGTTGTATTGTTGTGGTATGTTTCCGCTGTGTTTTTGTGTAGTTGTTGTTTTGTTATATATATTGTTGTTATTGTGGGCCTACGGGCCTTGTATTAACCCGAAATGTTGCCACGTACAGGGGAGGTGTCGTCCGTTTGATTTTCGGCTCGGTATGCTCTCGGGGCGTGACAACTTTAGTAGTATCAGAGCCCAAGGTTCTGCGATGCCATACAATGTTGTTTTTGTGTCGAGTCTTGGATTCTCGGGAGTCGATTTATTCGGTTTTTGTTTTTGAGATGAGATGGACAGCGGCCTGAGCTCCAAGCAGCACGAGGTAAGAATTTATGATAAATTATGGTTTAGTAGATATTTATCTAAACTTGATTAGTAGGTGTATACAATATAGTTATAATGCATGTGCAGACTTGTAGTAGGGGTCGTCCACCGAGGCGACCAACCGGAGTGACCCTTAGGGTTTATACTCACGGTTATGTTGGATATGCATTTAGATGCTTATACCAAGGAATAACCTATAGTGTGTTGGTTATTATTCGTAACCGTGGTATGAGTTGACCACGGGAATGACCTGTTGAGTTTGTGAGTCTTGAACCTGTGTCGAGGAGGTGAGTTACCTCTGAGAGCCGACTGATACCGAGTCAGAAAAACATGGGTCAAGTCGTCACATTTCTGGTTGAAATCAGAGATTTCTGCCTTAGAGATTTTCACTAACGGTGCTAGTCAGATCATTACCTGTGGGTAATGAACAGACTTGTAGACTATTGTGTTGCAGATAGCGGAAGGCTAGGTTACGGTGTTTCATAGGGATTTTTATCCCTGAGTTGTTCATACTGAGATGTATAACTTTGAGAGTATTTTTGAGTACTTAACTCAAGTTATACCGAGAAAGAAGAGTTGTTTGCATACCATTATCGGGATCAAGCCGGTATTTGGTGATAAATGCAGAAAATAATCTTCGGGAAATAATATATAACTTGATCATGGATTAGTGATGTTGAAAGAGTGTATTTCCCCGTGTCACTTTTAGTGACGCATTGTAAGAATTCTTGAGCTTTAAGAAAGAGTGATCAATTAGTAATAGTGTACTGTGCAGAGTCGTGAGACTTGCAGAGGTTACAACCACCTAATAGCTCAAGAAGGTGAATGGATGATTTAAGCCACCCGGGATTATTGACTTATAGTTGGATTAGGATGCCGGGATCTTCTACCAGATCCTGCCGGAAGACGTTGGATTGAGACAGGAGTTTAGAAATGACTCCGTACAAGGGTTTAAGAGTTGGAGACCGATAAGCAAATATTGCAGGTCAACTTAACAGAGTTAGAAGTCTCCGAATGTTGGATAAAAGGAGCAATATCAGGGTCACAAGCCTTGAGCTACTTTTCGATTATAGAAGACCAATCACAGATCATCAGAAGGTTCTTGTGGATATCAGCAAAAATCAAAACAAAGACTCCGAAGGGATTGTGTGCGTGCAGTGCAGATCACGAAGACACGTGAAGCCAGAATATCTATTGAGCGCTTCATTGCTATTGTTGAGCAAACCAATACGTGGAGGAGGTGTACCAAGATTCAATTGAAGACTATCGATGGTGTTCGGAGGAAGATGCATCGCCCTCGACGTAAATCGATGCAGGATTGGGTTATCTTATCAAGATCAACCTACTACCTCAGAGTGGTTGGAGTTCCTTGATACTCCCTTCAAAGCAGATCAAGATGACAAAGATCGCGAAGACATCTTAGAAGATTCAGCATACAATAACAGTTACCTCCAGATGTGATTTGATTAGTACAGAGGAGAGAGTATACGACGATGGTCGTATTTATTCAGTATTCTATAGTTGCAGCTCGTAGGATTAAGTGATGAGATCAGATGATATAGGAAAAATCTCCGCGATATTCGTCGCAAAAATGTGATCGCTTTATCGCGGACTGTTGGATCTGATCTTGTTCTCTTCGGAGAAAGGCGGAGACCTGCGGGGAGCCTTTGGATCGGATCGACAGATATTTGATCGTCCAGGGTATTACTCTAGTTTACCCTCTGTGTTAATATATTCAGAGATACTTGTAGTTTACGGGTATCTTAGTCTAGAACATTCTCAGTTGGATTAGAAGGGTCCTTTACATCGACTTGTGGGTCGATGGTATCTCTACCGTCAGGTGAGATGAGGATCAACAATTAAGAAGTCAAGGGATGCACTTATACTCTGATAGATATATTTTTACTATAGACATATCCTTACGGATAGTCAAATTGTTGGAAGTATGGTACGATGTGCTCTCGGATGTGCGTATAATCTGAGAGTATTCGGATGTAGTTTCTGATGAATTCCAAGGTTTGCCGTTGCATAGGCAAGTGGAGTAGGCGATCGAAATGATTGCGGAAATAGTTTCGATATCGAAGATCCTATACCGGGTGATAATTTGACTAGTATAAGTGTTACTAAACGCTATGGAAATTGGAAGAACGTAAGTTGTGATTATAGGAGATGTTGGAGGGGATATTTATCTATCCCAGTATTCCTCCTTAAGAAGGATCTGTTGGTGCAATCGGCCCAGGTCACGATTGACCAGACTCGAGTTTGACTCGAGTGATGTTTTGATGTTTGACAAAGGGATTTGACAAAGTGGTTTGGCATTGATGTTTGACATTAATGTCGGTTAATATGTTGGGGAGATTGTTTATACAATCGACCCAGGTTATAATTGACTTTGATGGTTGACTAGGGTTGACCATGTGATTATGGGAAAGTCCAAGCATGGGTCTTGGCAAATGGAAAGTCCAAGCATGGTCTTGGCATGAAAAGTCCAACATGGGTTGGCAAGGGAAAGTCCAAGCTTGAGTCTTGGCATTTGAGAAGTCCAAGGGTTTGATTTTGGCAGCGTAAAGTCCAAGCGGAGTTTTGGCGGTGTAAGTCCAATGTGCCTTGGCGGTGTAGACACCGTTAGCATGACATAGCCGATGGAAGCACCTGGAAGCTAGCGCGATGGATGAACAAGTCATGGATGACTTGGAGGGATCCGAGAGGCGTGAGGCTGATGGAGGTGGCTAGAAGGCTTAGGTCTAGGCTAGGGTGGTCTAGCAAGTATGGGGGCACCATACTTGGGTTAAAACCTCATTCTTGAGGTTGGCAGTCGACTGGCATTATGGCCGGTTCGACTGCCGTGAGTCGACTTGAGTTCGACTGCCGTTTGAGCTGAATTGCTCTGGGCCGATTGCTCATGCGGAGCAATGATCGATAGCTCGGGCAATGATCGCTAAGGGATGGCAATGATCGCCAATGAGTGTCGAGCACGCTCGTATCGCCCGTCGGCGATCGACCGGGCACGACGCGGCCGATCGCCAATGTTGGCGATCGCCAAGAGATCCGTTGGAGTTTTTCCAACGTGGATCGATCCGTTGTCTCACGACAACAGTGACATCAGTCGACTGGTGACTTATGGCAGTCGACTGATAGGCGGAAATCCAGCCCGACGCAGGTTATAAAGGCAGCTCGGAATGAGGGTTTGAGAAGCGATTTTCTTGGACGTTTTTGAGGTGATTTGCTGTTGCAAATCAGGGTCTTCAACCACGATTCAAGCGATCAACAAGCAAGCGATCTAAAGAGTTTTTTTAAAGTGTTCTTTACTTCTCTTATTGTATTTCTTATTATATTTGCTTGTTGTATTTAGATTATTGTTGTAATCTTATTGTAAGAGGTTTCTCCACCTCCGACTTGTGTCGAGAAGGAGTTATTTGATAGTGGTGTGTGTTTGGCATCGCTAGGCCTGCTTTGAGCCCGATCCGCGGAGTAGAAATCGTTACGGTTCCAACCACGTTATATCATCGTGTTCGTGTGTGATTGTATTTCGTGTATTGCTTTATTATTATTATTCCGCTGCGCTAACACGAATTGTAGACAAGCACGCGAAAGAATTCCATCTACGTACGTCATCTACGCTATTCACCCCCCCTCTAGCGCCGTCAAATCTCCAACAAGTGGTATCAGAGCCTGGTGGCTCTTCAACGGATTAACAACCGGGAGCAAGACGCTAGAGGGTAAAAGATGGAAGTCCAAGACCAATTAGGATGGGACATCAACACACCAGTCCCTTATTCATTCTATGGACGAGAAGGTTTCAATTCTTGGAAGGCGAGAATTGAAGAGTTTTTGATGATGAGAGACCTTGAGGAATGGTCCGCCTTGATGGAAGGATTTGAGTATCCTAAGGGACCAAAGGGAGGGTTTCTCAAGAAGAAGAAATGGAGTGAGGAGCAACTCCGGCAATTCGAGAAAAATAAGAAGGTAATCAAATTTATATTTGATTTAGTACCTAATGACATCTTGTGTAGCCTAGGTGACTATGTGGATTGTAAAGACGCCAAAGAGGTATGGAACATTTTGGTGAAATTCCATGAAGAACCTCATTCAATCCAAGAAGACAAGGAGGATGAAGAAGAGAGCTCATCCTCAAGTGAAAGTGAGGAATCGGAAGAAAGTGAGGAGTCAACTTCCGGATCGGAAGAGAAAATAGAAGAGGTGGGAGAAGCATCCACCTCTGTGATTGAGGAGGAGAGACCATCTACACCGGGGCAACCTCAAGAAGTGCCTTCAACATCCGGTCAAGATGAGGAAGCTCAAAATTCAACTCCGACACCTACCACGGACCTAGGTAACTCGAGCATTTCAAATAATAATAAAATTCATATTATATGCTTTGAGTGTAGGGAGCAAGGACACTACAAGAGTAAGTGTTCTAAACGGGTTAAGAAGGCTCCACCGGCACCAAAAGTCAAGGATGCCGGTTCCCCAACACCTAAAGGCAAGGAGCACATCATATGCTTCAAGTGCAATTCGAAGGGGCATTATCGGAGTCAATGCCCTAGGGGGAAGAAGAAGGGGCAAGAAGGAGCATCATATGTAGGGGGAGCCTCCAAGGCAAACCCTAAGGTATTTTTCAATAATGCACCTTCTAGATTTAATAGGCAAAAGCATGCTAGAAATAATTTTAATTCTCTTGCAATTTATGAAAAGCATGCTAATAGGAATGAATATTGCTTAGGAGCTAAAAATATTCACTTAGATAATAGGAAGAAATTTGGGACTAATGTCCCTAAAAATAATTCATCTAAGGATAAACCTAGGTCAAATAACACTAGACCAATTTTACCTTGGGAGACCATTAGAAAGGTGCAAGAGCACCTAGGTATTAACCCTAAATGGACTAGACATATGCCTAGAAAGTCCCATGCCCATGGTCTAAATCAAAATTCTAAAATCGGGCAATTAGAATTAGAGAACCAAGCCTTGAGGTCAAGGCTTGAGAAATTAGAGAAGACCCTTAAAATTATACAAAATCAATTTAAAGGGTCAAATGATCAAAAGTCAAGGTCCAAAAGTCAAAGTAAACACCAAGGACCTAAGAGTCAAAAGTCAACCAAGGGCAAGCAAGGTTTGAGTCACAAACCTAAGCCTAAGGTAGCTTATCATAGTGTTCCATTAGATTATGGAACACTAACTAGGTCTAGGAAGACCAAGGTCAATAGGGAAGTCATCCCTAGAGTTGACCAAAGGGTGTGTCTAGTGGCTAGGGTTTCTAGGAAACCTAGGGTGGCCACTAAGAAGGTTGCAAGGGGAGTCACTCCTAGAGTCAACCTAGGCAAGACCCAAATGACCAAGGCTGACAAGCCTAGGAGGGTCATTAGAAAGGTATCTAGGGAGGTTATCCCTAGGGAATACCTAATTAACCCTAGGAGCTCAAATAGATTTTGGGTTCCTAAGAGCGTGATTGATTCACGCTAGGTGGGTTTAGGGTGTGCCAACTTTGATTGGATGGGTAGATAACTCAACCATGGCAAAGGTGGCACTTTAGGTTATTTTCAAGGTTAGGATTACCTTGGAAATATATTTGAATTATGATCCTAAAAGGTTTTAGGATGTGTCAATACTATTTGAGAAGTTTGATAAAATGATCAAAATTGGCACAATTTTGGTTTAGAGGTTAGTGTGCCATTTTGGATTTTTGGCACATTAGGGAATTTAGACTAATATGGCAAAATAAACCTAATTATGTCAAATGACAATTAATATTAAAATGTAGGTATTCTTATACCTATATATTTTATATGTCATGCTTTGTTTGCCATATAACATACCATGACATCATACTTAGTTTTAATTTTATAAAATGTCATGTTCATGTTTAGGAGTTAAGTTAAATGTCATGTGTTTTTAGATTTCATATTATGCCATGACATCATGATTATGAGCATATGCTTATTTATATCATCATAAATGCCATAATCATTTCATGCATTTAATTGATTAAAATTGAATTAAGGACAATGGCATGACTTGAGTCCCATTTATAAGGGAATCAAGTAGAGTTGCTTAGAAAATGCATGAAACCCTAGATTAGGGAGAACAAAACCCACATCTCACATCCAATTGACATGTATGTGTATTTATACACCCTAGATACATGTGAGATGCTAGGATATGAGTTAAGTTCAAGGTGCATAGTTTTTGCATCTAGATGAACTAAAACTCATCTAATTCTACTGGTGGATCATTGGGAAAGCTTGTGTACAAGTCATGTACTTAGAGCCCAAGGAATATGATCCAAAATAAGGTTTTGAAATCATTTTAAAATCAATTTAGAAAACCTTGGTGAAGTCTATCTTTTGATAGCAATCACCATTGATGAAGTTGATACAAAATAGGGCCAAAACATTGAAAATTTCAATGGTTTTGAGTTTTGTATCAAACTCACTATTTTATGGGTAAAATATTTTTCAAACATTTTTCACCCATTGTTTTGGTCATAAGTATTATACGTATCAAATTTCGTGATTTTTCGATATACGTATAATTAGTTATGATTTTCGAATTGATTCTCATAAATTGAATTTCGAAAATTATTACTACCAACCGCCATTGGTGGCCGATCGATGTATGTGGCAATCGATCGACATTGTCAGAGTCGATCGCTGTGTCTGATTTCGGATAACAAGGTTGTTTTTAGCCCATTTTCAGCTATGGTAAAGGTCCTAACCACTCATAACCCTAGGATATACTTTGGGAAGTATTATGAAGGGTGAAAATTCATTGATATGGATTTGAGAGGTGTTAGGTCAAAGTATCATCAATTTAGGCGGTGGAAAGTTCAATGTTGAATTTCCAACCTTAATTTTGATAGTTTAGAGTTCCTATTGGCTTAGGGACTCCCAAGGACATTGTTGGTGCAATGGTCAAGGGGGAGCAAGCCTTTAGGGGGAGGTATCCATCTTGGGATGATGGATGTGTTTTTCTCCTTGAAAAGGAGAAGTTATTAGAGAGTATCATCAATTAGGAAAATTGATGATTTTGATACCCAATTTGGAAATTGGGAGAGTGAATAGGATTGCCTCTCTTGAGTGATATGGGACTTATCACTAGGAAGATGGTAGGCATCCTAGATATTTTAAATCAAGGGGAGATTGTAAGATCTCATTGGGACATGAGACATTGACCTCCTTGGAGAGAAAACCTTTTTGATGTTAGTCAAAAAGGGGGAGAATGTTTGGGGAGAACATTTGGAGAGTGTTTACCAATTTGGGATAATTGGTAAGGGATTTGAGTTAGTGGTCTAACTCATGATTTGTTTGGTTTTTTGTCAAACATCAAAAGGGGAGATTGTTGGTGCAATCGCCCAGTCACGACATGTGACTGAGTTTGACTCGAGTGATGTTTTGATGTTTGACAAAGGATTTGACAAAGTGGTTGGCATTGATGTTGGACATTGATGCCGGTTAATATGTTGGGGAGATTGTTTATACAATCGACCCAGGTTATAATTGACTTTGATGGTTGACTAGGGTTGACCATGTGATTATGGGAAAGTCCAAGCATGGGTCTTGGCAAATGGAAAGTCCAAGCATGGTCTTGGCATGAAAAGTCCAACATGGGTTGGCAAGGGAAAGTCCAAGCGAGTCTTGGCAAGATAAGTCCAATGGTTGGCAAAGTCCAAGCTGAGTCTTGGCTGTAAGTCCAATGTGCCTCATGTGTAGACACCGCTAGCATGACATAGCCGATGGAAGCACCTGAGGCTAGCGCGATGGATGAACAAGTCATGGATGACTTGAGGGATCCGAGAGGCGTGAGGCTGATGGAGGTGGCTAGAAGGCTTAGGTCTAGGCTAGGGTGGTCTAGCAAGTATGGGGGCACCATACTTGGGTTAAAACCTCATTCTTGAGGTTGGCGGTCAGCATTATGGGATTCATTGCTGAGTGAGTCGACGAGTTATCGGGTTAGGATTGATTGCTCGCGATCATTGCTCATGGGAGCGATCGTGATAGCTCTGCGATCGACCGCGGATGGCGATGTTGCCGAGTGTCGAGCGACGCTCGTGGCCGTGGCGATCGACTCTGAGCGTTAGCGATCGGCCAATGTTGGCAGTCGACTGCCAAGAGATCCGTTGGAGTTTTTCCAACGTGGATCGATCCGTTGTCTCACGACAACAGTGGCATCAGTCGACTGGTGACTTATGGCAGTCGACTGATAGGCGGAAATCCAGCCCGACGCAGGTTATAAAGGCAGCTCGGAAGGAGGGTTTCAGAAGCAATTTTCTTGGACGTTTTTGAGGCGATTTGCTTCTGCAAATCAGGGTCTTCAATCACGATTCAAGCGATCAACAAGCAAGCGATCTAAAGAGTTTTTGTAAAGTGTTCTTTACTTCTCTTATTGTATTTCCTATTATATTTGCTTGTTGTATTTAGATTATTGTTGTAATCTTATTGTAAGAGGTTTCTCCACCTCCGACTTGTGTCGAGAAGGAGTTATTTGATAGTGGTGTGTGTTTGGCATCGCTAGGGCTCGTTTGAGCCCGATCCGTGGAGTAGAAACCGTTACGGTTCCGAACCACGTTATATCATCGTGTTCGTGTGTGATTGTATTTCGTGTATTGCTTTTATTATTATTATTCCGCTGCGCTAACATGAATTGTAGACAAGCACGCGAACGATTTCCATCTACGTACGGTCATCTACGCTATTCACCCCCCATCTAGCGGCCTCAAATCTCCAACAGGATCCAGAACTCTTTATTGAAAGAGGGATGAATCTTTAAGATTATGCATCGATTATCAATGATAGAATGCGATAGTTGTTGAAAGTAAATATCCTTCGTTGTGGATAAATGATCTATTTAGATCAGTTAAAGACACCTGTGTATACTCTAGGATTGGTTTACGACTGGAGTGTTGATATTGTAGTGACATGGTGTCATACAATTATCATAGTCGTTGTGATGATTCATATATCATCAACTTGGAGTAAGCAGGATGCAGGTGTATGGAGGATGACAATTTCATACTTAGTATGAATTGTATGAGTTTTGATTAAGTGTTAGACTAATTAACGATTTAGTCGCCACTGGATTTGAGAATCGTGTATCCTGGACACGATTAGATCAGTTGGTAGTTGTTGGAGTTGCGTAACCTGGCCACTGTTGATTGTGGTAGTTGGAGTTGCGCACTCGACCACCGTAGATGGTGGTTTGCCTTGTATGGTTTGGTTAGTACTGTAGATGTGGATAGAATGTCTTATCATTACTATACCACAGACTTGTTTGACAATGGTGATGTTGGAAATCGTTTAGTCGGAAGCTGGTGAAACCAGTTTACAGGACCTAGACGGCAGTTAACTTTTACACGAGTATTAGTTAATCCTTCTGGAGTAGATAAAAGGATGATGTACGCAGATGCGTCGTTTCAGGGATCGGAGCGAATCCGATACAGTTGCATGAGACGTATCTTATGCTTACGACAGTTAAGAAACTACGAGATAGTCTGTCATATACATGACGTGACTTTAGTAGTTATTATCTAAATTTGTAATTGTATGGAGCAGGAATGCTCATGGGATCTTGACTAGCTACTGGGTAGCTACTATAGAGTTGATGGAACTCGAACAATTGCATCAAGGGACATTGGTCGCTATAGTCTCCCATGCACTTACAGATTGTGTGGTGGAGTGATTTTGGACGGTAGATGGACTTATCTTGGGAGAAGATAATTTTCCGTCTCTAATATGGATATGTGTTCTGGACACGCGTCCAGTTAAGGAAGAGTTGCTATAGGAGACACATTATTTGAGATTTGCTATACATCCTGGTGGTATTGGGATGCACCGAGATTTGAAACGTTTATACTGGTGGAATGGTATAAAGAGAGTTATAGCAGATTTTGTTGCTCGATGTTTAGTATGCCAGTAGGTGAAGGTTGAACATCAGAAACTCGCTGGATTGCTCTAGACAATTCCGATTTCGGAATGGAAGTGGGAGCATATCACTATTGATTGCGTTACGGGATTGCCTAGAATCCGTAAAGGTCGTGATGCGATTTGGGTGATTGTGGATCGACTGACCAAATCAGCTCATTTCCTTCCTATTCGTGGGTCGTAATTGTTGGATCATTCGGTAGAGTTGTATTACCGAAAGATTATCAGATTATGTGAGGTAGTTTTAAGTACCATATCGGATAGAGATTCGCGATTTATCTCGCGATTCTGGCAGAGTCTGCACCAGATTAGGGGCACAGAGCTTCGGCTTAGTGCAACATTTCATCCGCAGACAGATGAACAGTCTGAGTGTATCATTTAGACGTTAGAGGATCTATTCAGATCTTGTGTCATGGATTATGGAGGTGTTGCTTATCGGTTGGCTTTACCTCCGACACTTGCGAGTGTTCATAATGTATTTCATGTTTATATGCTGAGGAAATACGTGTCGCGATCTGACCATGTTCTGTAAGAGGTTCCGATTCTACCTCAGTTTAATGCAACTTACGAGGTGATTCCAGGGTGGAGCCTGGGTCGCAAGGAGCGACAGTAGTGGGACGAAAATCATTCGACTTGTAAAGGTTGGATGACAGCATCATACCGATGAGGAGGCTATGAGGGAGCTGGAAGAAACTATCCGAGCTCGATGGCCTCATCTGGTCACTTGAGGAAGGTATGTGGTCCTTTCGGAAACATGCTTGAAGTACATTTTGACAAGTTAGTATGAAATTTGGGGACCAATTTTTTATAAGTGGGGGAGAATGTAAAATACCGCAGAAAAAAAAAATTTGACGGTTTAGAGGATGATTTAAGCCTAAATGGGTGTTTGAGTTAAACCTAGGTTAGCTTTAGGTTAGACTTGAGCTGGCTCAAGCAAATTAGGTCAGCCTTTTTAAATCCCGATTTGTCGTTTTCTCCTTTGCCCGATCGACTTCTTCCCATTCCCGCACTCGATCCCGATCTCCCTTTCCCCTCCTCATTCCATCGTCGTCTCCTTCTCATCCGCATCGCCGGCGCTTCTCCCCTCTTCATCGAGCCATACTGGAGCAGCGAGCCGATCGAACACCAGCGCCGTCCTCCTCACATCGCAGTCGCCCCGCGACGGCCCACGACCGCTCGCGACCCCCGGGCAACGCATCTCACGTCCCGCCAGCCGTATGCGTCGCGCGCACTGGACCGACAACCGTCACCCTTCTCTCAGTCGTGCACCCCTCTCCTGTTCGCCACCGACTACCTCGCCGGTGAACTGCCCTATGGGATGCCCTTTCCTGTGGATCGTCGCCTGGTTAACTGCCACCTTCGATCGGTGTCGCCGATCGCATCTTCTCCTTGCTGCCGCCTCTCCCCTGTTGTCTGATCTCCGGTTTCACGACACCGACCAACATTTGTCGTGAGCAGCAGTGTTGCTTGGAGCAGTAGTCCGGTCCAGATCCTCTTCTCCTCTTTGTGCTCGCACTCGCCATCGCTGAGCCAGCCTGCTGGAGCCCTTATTCGATCCGACCAGAGGTGATTATGGAGATGACGCCGTTGGGGTGTCAATTTTTGGTATAACGACTTGATCTCCTTTCTTTTCTGTCCACTTCGATTTTTGTGGGTAAATTTTCTATCGTGTGAGTTTGGGAGCTACCATGTGAGATCAAGGAGGTGGTTGTGAGCAAGGAGCACCGGCTGTGAAGGACACTATGAGTGTGAGTTGTGATTGTTGAGTTGTGTTGACAATTGGAATTAAACTGGGAAGTTGGATCAGGATTTGGTTGCAAGGTAAGGTTGCATAGGTTGATTAAGTTAACAAATTCTTATAGGATGAGCAAATCTAATTATGGATTAAAGATTTGGGGAATAGGAAGCTTATGTTCTTTTTATTATAGGTGATCGCTAGTGAATGATTTTTGGATATCTTTGTCAGGCCATAGAAGCTGCGTTTATTCAATGAGAATGATTCAAATCGGATAACTTTAGGTGATCAAAAGCTATGCAGGCGAGGCTAAGCTTGGGTAAGTCCGATTTGGGATTAGAGTTGGGGGTATTCTAGTTGTGCCGCCATATCTAATCTAATTTATGAGATGATGATGTTATTGGTTCCATTGTGGATTTATATACAGTGTGTGGGTATTTTGGAGATGACAGTATTCTATAGGTTTCAATAGTGTTAAGGAATTTGTTTGGTTCTACTATTAGATTGACGGTAGAACTTAAATATATGTTGCATTCTTTGGTTGCAGGATGTTGATTCACGACAAAGATTTGGACATGAAGACAATCAGTACGAGCTTTATAGCAGGTGGGTAATTTCCTACCTGGTCCGGGTAGATGTATTCCATTTCAGATTTAGTTATTGATATGAGCATGTTAGGTGTTCATATTACCTTGCCTTTGCTCTTATTATCGTATGCTTGAACTTATCGTTTGATGTATTTATGCTCAATTGTTGATATCACACATATACCCTATCATGATTTAGGAGTTATAGATGTGATGTAAATTGACCTAGTTGTTTAGCAGGGTGTAAATGTTAGTACGGAGGATGATCCAATTTATAAATTGGCAAGAAGGTCATCCATGGGTAGGTAATGCCCTAAATGTAGGATTTACTTCCAATATCTGTATGTTGCATACTGTTACCAACCATGAGTTGTGTAATGGTTAAGTGAAGGTCATTGCGGACCGATGGTCCCAGCTTGGTATGATTAGTCGAGTATGACTCTCTATCGGATAGAGAGTATGTCGATCAGTTGAGTACGACTCTCTATTGGAGAGAGAGTTATGATCAGTCGAGTACGACTCTCTATTGGAGAGAGAGTTATAATCAGTTGAGTACGGCTCTCTATAGGATAGAGAGTTCGTCGATCTGTTGAGTACAACTCTCTACAGAACAGAGAGTATTGATTAGATGGGTATGACTCTTTGCTGAACAGAGAGTCTATGGTAGATGGTTGTACGTATGACAACATACACATGTCATTTGCATGCATTCTGACGACATAGTCTCCCTTGGGGATTGAGAGAGTCATCAGTCATCTTGCCTCCCAGAGCACTCCCCGAGGAGTAACTGGTGTGAGGGCAGAGCATCTGTTGTGCCGCACTCTACCACTATAGACGGTGGTAGTTGGAGTTTCGTCTGATTGTCCTGGTGCGTGGTACTCGACCACTCATTGGTAGTGTTAGCGGAGTGGCGGCCAGCAGGACCCAGAGCGTGCGAGCTCTTTACGCCATATGCTACTTGATCATACTACCCAACTCAGTCACTCGAGAGTGGTGGCGGCTGGAGTCGGGATAGTTGTCATGTCGTGCCACCTAGGCCACACTGGGGTCGTGGTAGCGAGTAGGGGTGAGCAGGCATAACCATGCATGTTGCATTGTTGTATCTTATGGCACTTTGCATATTACCATATATAGATACATATATGTATGTATATATATATATATATATATATATATATATATATATATATATATATATATATATATATATATATATATATATATATATATATATATATATATATATATATATATACACGGATGGTTAATATCAATATATATATAGATGCGGTATATATATATATATATGATTATTGTGATGTTGCATTTGTTTGTACTATGCTTGCTGCATTTGGGTGGACATCATATTCATGAATGTCTCTTGCATTCGTTATACGATTGTGTGGATATTGGTATGTGTTAGATCACTAGATACCTTGACTGTAGCTAGAGTATATTTTGAGTTGATCTACTCTTCTGTTATATATATATATGTTGGATATATGTTGAGTTGGATCGAGTAGCGTGCGTACTTGGTATGTCCGCATTTTTATGTTGATCATTGATTAGACGGTATATGCTTGTATTTATATACTATCGATATACTGTTGTACTTCTAGAGTATGTCATTGAAATACATGTGATATTACATATATATACATGTTTTCTATTACCTGCTGAGTTTTACTCGCCACTCCCCATGAACCACTGGTTTTGTCGCCTGTAATGTAGAAGACTCGGGACTTGGAGCCTTCGGTGACATCGTCTCATCTCACCTCTGAGGCTCCCGTGTGTATTTGGGCTTTCCGTCCGTTGTGTATTGTGTTTTGGAGTTTTCGTGATGTACATGTTGTATATTCGGATTTTTTGTCGAAGTTTTGTATCATTGTAATGTGTTAGTCATACCGGTATGCATGTATGGGATTGTTGTATTGTTGTGGTATGTTTCTGCTGTGTTTTTGTGTAGTTGTTGTTTTGTTATATATATTGTTGTTATTGTGGGCCTACGGGCCTTGTATTAACCCGAAATGTTGCCACGTACAGGGGAGGTGTCGTCCGTTTGATTTTCGACTCGGTATGCTCTCGGGGCGTGACAGTATGACTCTCTATAGGATAGAGAGTATTATGATCAGTTGAGTACGACTCTCTACAGGATAGAGAGTGTGTCGATTAGATTGGTATGACTCTCTACAGGATAGAAAGTATTATGATCAGTTGAGTACGACTCTCTGCAGGATAGAGAGTGCGTTGATCTGGTTAGTATGATTCTCTGTAGAATAGAGAGTCTATGGTGGATGTTTGTATGTGAGACATTGCATTTATGACATTTGCATGCATGCTGGCGACGAGGTCTCCCTTGTGGTTGAGAGTGTCGCCAGTCATCCTGCCTCCACGGTTACTCATAGGAGGAGTAACCGGTGTGAGGGCAGAGCATTGTAGTGCCGCACTCTACCACTATAAACGATGGTAGTTGTATTTGTGTGTCGTAGTCCTGCGTGTGTGGCACTCGACCACTCATGGGTAGTGACTGTCGGAGTGGCCAACAGCAGGGACCCCCATCGTGTAGCTTGCTCTTTACGCTTATATGCTACTCGATCATACTGCTCACTCGGCCACTCGAGAGTAGTGGTTGGTATTGAGTTGGGACAGTTGTCATGCTCGAGCCATCGAGGCCACACTAGGGTCGTGGTAGCTTTAGGGTGAGCTGACATGACCATGCATGCTGCATTGCCGACTTATGGCATTTTTGCATATTGCCATATATATACATATATGCATGTATATATATATATGGATGATTGTGATTAGTATACATATATAGATGCAGTCTATATATATATGCTTATTGTGATGATGCATTTGATTGTATTATGCTTGTTGCACTTGTTTGTACATCATATTCATGCATGCTTCTTGCATATGTTATACGGTTGTGTCGGATACTGGTATACGTGTTGGACAGACCATTAGATACATTGACCTGTAGCATGAGTAGATTATGAGTTTGTATTACTCTTCCTGTTATATATATGTTGGATATATGTTCAGGTTGGATCAGAGTAGCGTAGCAGACTTCAGGTATGTCTGCATTTTACGTTGTTCATTTGGTTAGACGGTATATGCTTGTATTTATTTACTATGCTGATATACCTATTGTACCTCTAGATTATGTTGTTGAAATACATGTGATATTACATATATACATGTTTTCTATTTCCTGCTGAGTTTTACTCACCACCCAACGGACCCTGGGTTTTTCTGTCGCCCAGGTAACATGTAGAAGTCTTCGTGACGGCTTGGAGCACCGCTGGCGGGCATCTCATCTCACCTCCGAGGCTCCTGTGTTTGTTTTGGGCTTTTCGTCCGTTGTTATTGTATTTTGGAGTTTTCGTGATGTATATGTTGTATATTCAGATTTTGTCGAGGTTTCGTGTTGTTGTGGTGTGTTAGTCATACTGGTATGCATGTGTGAGATTGTATTGTTGTTGTATTATATTTCCGCTGTGTTTTGTGTAGTTTTTGTTTTCATATATATATATATTGTTGTTATTGTGGGCCTATGGGCCTTGTATTAACCTGAAATGTTGTCACGTACAGGGGAGATGTCGTTCGTTTGATTTTCGGCTCAGCATGCTCCCGGGGCATGACATTTACTGTCTCTATCTTTAATTCATGCAATATACTAATGCAATATGCTAACAACTAAAATAATCATAAGGACCTTTACATCACTTAAACAATAATCATTTCAAGATCTTCACCCAACATGCAAGTATTAAAACTAACCCAATATTACTCTAGCATTCTTTGGTCTCAACCATAATTAATCCATTTGAACTTCAACAATATCAAAAGAAAACAAGAAACTAAAAATCTAATTTAGACATCTACACTTAGGATCTTTTACTTCCACTGTTCCGTCGTCACACACACCCAGCACTTCATCCGCCATGCCACTTTACTGAAGCTTTTCTTTACCTTTATCTGCAGTATAAGGAAATGCAAACTATAAGCAATAACGCTTAGTAAGTACTTTCTATGCTCACAAAAACATGCACTTTATGAAATCATGCAACTAGTTCTCTTGTCCTGGATACATTGATACACATACAAACATAACTTAAAATCATAACTCTGATTACATGTCTCTTGTATAAATCATGCTCTTAAGTATTTTAAAACTTGTAAATAGTGTATCTGATCTGGAATGATTAGCTTTGAAAACTTTTACTTATACTTATACTGATACTTCAAAATAATAATCATCCTGGATATGGGCCAATGCGCGCTTTCCTAATAGGTCGGGGTGGCCAACCACCGAACCTACTAGGGTAACTAAGACTGGGGGCCTTGGCCCGTGGGCGAAACTAATGCCTAGTACATGCCCTGTCAAAAAGTAAAATACTTCCTTTATACTTATACTCTTATACATACTGAAAGAAATGCTCTTAATCCCCTAAACCACGAATGGGGAGCACCATAAAGATCATTATGCTCTTGACCTCCAAAACTGAAGTGGGGAGCATACTGAAGATCATTGTGCTCTTAATCCCCAATTCGAACGGGAACCATCTTTAAATTTTCTTTATAAAGGAAATATTTTTACATCTTACTTTACCTCATGCATATAATTGTAAGCTACAACTCATCTACAACATGCATGATTATAAATCACATTCTTATCATGGATCTAAACATGATGCTGAATTACCCTTAACATAACGGTAAAATCACGTAACTGAAAACACCATGTATAACTGGAAATAACATGCACATAAAAATATATCAATGATATATGATAACTACTTATACTGCAGGTGAGCAATACTTACCTCATACGCTTTTCACCAATTTATACTGCTAGATTTCGTAAGGAAAAGATCTCCTACGTGTTTCTTTGCTTTAGCGTGATACTCTACCAAGTCCTTGCGGAGATTTCTCTTAAAAATCCCCTCTTGAATTATCCTACGGTGGAGGAAAAATCAAGGGAAGAATCTGTAAAATACCGGGAAAAAAAAATTATATTCCTCATTAATTGATAAAATATCTTGTAGAATTTTTTAGGAGTTTTTAGAAATTTTTCTAAAATTAATTGGAGTTCATATGATTGATTAGGAGGAGGATTAAGGTTTAAATAGATGATTGAGTTAGACTTGAGCTAGCTCAATCATTTGATCGGTTTTTAACACTCGAACTCAAACCTGATTTTCGTTATTTTTCTCGGTCCGATCGACTTCTCCCCTATTTCTCCCGATCGCTCGTTCCTCCTCCCCGATCACATCCTTCTCACCGCAGTTTCTTCTTTTTCCCCAATCGCGCGTGACCTCTGTTACTCGCGCTGTTGATCGCCGAATAGGGAGGCAGCCCGACGACGCCTCCTCGCCGTCGCCTTCTCCCCGCGCGACGCCACACTCGAGCTCGCCCCGCTGCCATCGCCGTGCTGGTCGCAGCCCTATCACCGTACCACGGGCGACAACTTCGTCGTCGCCGCTCCGCCTGATCTCCGCCACCGGATTGACAACGCCGATCGCTACAATTTCCCTGCCGCCTCTTCTCTTCTCCTCACCTCACCACCGCGCCGTGACCATCCACAGTTGCTCGCGACTCCGAGCAGAGCACCTCGTGTCCTGCTGGCCCTACGCGCGAGCACAGCGACGCCTCATCACCGTCCCTTTTGTTTCCCCCTTGCCTAGCCGTCGGTTGTCGCCGATTTGCAGCCATCATCCGGCGTTTCCTCCCTTTTCCTCTAATCCCGACGGCAGCCACTCGCCATCATCATCGGCACTCTGAACTAGGTCATCGCTGTTGAGCTCCACTGCGAGCACCTAGTGCAGGCCGATCGTGGCCGTTTTCTTCGTCCGGTGGTGCCGCCCATCACTGCCTCCCTAGATCTCTATCGCTGCCTCTGCTCGGGTCGTGATGACATGCCTCAGGCCACCATGGACAACCCCGACAACCGATCTTCCCCTGTGCTCGACTGATCGTCGTCACCGCCCATTGCAGTTGCAGTTCTGTTGGCCGGTGGCAGATACCTTGCTTCGTGGACAACATTAATCGCGATCGGTGTCTCCATTGTTCAGTTGATTTGTTTCTCTATGGTGATTTCCGATCTATCGGCCTGGGTTTCGGATTGGGACAGGTGGGTCGAATTTGAGGTAAAGTTGTTTTGATTTATGATTCTATCATATTTCTAAGTTGTAACATAGGTTGCTGGTAGTGATTTGGTTGTGGGTTACGATGTATGAATTGGTCAAAATGGGAGGCAACTACGGGCTAATGTTATGACTTTGAAACTAGGTAAGTTTCAATTTGGATTTGGCTAATTGTACGTTGATTAAGTTAATAGATTTCTATAGGATGAATGGATTTAATTATGGAGTGATAATCAATTGTTGGTGAACAGATCAGGTTATGAGGTTGCTTCTAATTGGGCTATTTGAACTTTAATTCGAAACCTTGGATCAAGAAGTTGTACCAAGAGAGGCTGAACTTGGTAAGTCCATATTTAGATGTTTATGGATGCATACTGTCGTTACAATTGATTTGGTAATTAGTATGATGATATGGAATGAGGTTATGCCATGTGGGATTTGGTTAATTAATCGGGGATTAAGATTGGTTTAGATTCTTATTCCTACAAATTGATTATGCTAGCATGTGGTTATATTGGATTCTACTGTTTCAGATATTGGATTCGAGGTAGAGATCTTGGAGGCGGAGATCGTCAACATGAGCTTCCTAGCAGGTGGGTAATTTCCTACCTGGTCCGGGTAGATGTATTGCATTCAGATTTAGTCATTGATATGAGCATGTTAGGTGTTCATATTACCTTGACCCTGTTCTTTTTATTGTATGCTTGATCCTTTACCGTTGGCTATTAACTCCATTGTTGATATCATGTTTATTTTATCATGATTAGGAGTTACACATATAGGTGATGCAAGTAACTTAGAATTTGTTTAAGTTAAGTGCAATTAGTAAAGTCCGGATGACAACCTGATTGTACATTGGGCAAAAAGGTCATCCGTAGGTAGATAATGTCTTTAACCTAGGGTTAGTTCTAGTACCCTTAGGTTGTATGTTACCATCGAACATGTATTGTGTAAATGGTCAGAGGAATGATACTTAGGGTATCACTACGGACCGGTGGTCCTAGCTTGTTATAATCAGATGAGTACGACTCTCTACAGGATAGAGAGTGCGTCGATTAGATTGGTATGACTCTCTACAGGATAGAGAGTATTATGATCAGTTGAGTACGACTCTCTGCAGGATAGAGAGTGCGTTGATCTGGTTAGTATGATTCTCTATAGGATAGAGAGTCTATGGTGGATGTCTGTATGTGAGACATTGCATTCATGCATTTGCATGCACGCTGGCGACGAGGTCTCCCTTGTGGTTGAGAGTGTCGCCAGTCATCCTGCCTCCACGGTTACTCATAGGAGGAGTCACCCGTGTGAGGGCAGAGCATTGTGGTGCCACACTCTACCACTATAGATGGTGGTAGTTGGATTTGCGTGTCGTAGTCCTGCGTGTGTGGCACTCGACCACTCATGGGTAGTGACTGTCGGAGTGGCCAACAGCAGGGACCCCCATCGTGTAGCTTGCTCTTTACGCTTATATGCTACTCGATCATACTGCCCACTCGGCCACTCGAGAGTAGTGGTTGGTGTTGAGTTGGGACAGTTGTCATGCTCGAGCCACCGAGGCCACACTGGGGTCGTGGTAGCTTTAGGGTGAGCCGACATGACCATGCATGCTGCATTGTCGTATCTGATGGCGCTTTGCATATTACCATATATGTATACATATATGCATGTATATATATATATATATAGATGGTTGAGATTAATATATATATGGATACAGTCTATATATATATATATATGATTATTGTGATGTTGCATTTGTTTGTACTATGCTTGCTGCATTTGGGTGGACATCATATTCATGCATGTCTCTTGCATTTGTTATACAGTTGTGTCGGATATTGGTAGGTGTTGGACATACCATAGATACCTTGACCTATAGCATGAGTAGATTATATTTTTGTATTACTCTTCCTGTTATATATATGTTGGATATATGTTCAGGTTGGATCAGAGTAGCATGGCAGACTTCAGGTATGTCTGCATTTTTATGTTGTTCATTGGTTAGACGCTATATGCTTGTATTTATATACTATGCTGATATACCTGTTGCACCTCTAGATTAGGTTATTGAAAATACATGTGATATGACATATATACATATTTTCTATTACCTGCTGAGTTTTACTCACCACCCCCCGCGGACCCTGGGTTTTCTGTCGCCCAGGTAACAGGTAGAAGACTTCGTGATGGCATTGGAGCACCGCTGGCTGACATCTCATCTCATCTCCGAGGCTCCCGTGTCCGTTTTGGATTTTCCGTATGTCTTGTTTTGCATTCGGAGTTTTCGTGATGTTATGTATTATGAGATGTACGCACATGTTGGTGCGGGTTTTGTCAAGGTTTTCTTTATGTTTTGGTGTTAGTCATACCGGTATGCATGTGTGACATTGTACTGTTGTTGTATCGTTTCCGCTGTGTATTTGTTGTAGTAGTTTGTTATGTTGTTGTGGTTTGGTTATATTGTTATATATATTGTTGTTATTGTGGGCCTACGGGCCTTGTATTAACCCGAAATGTTGCCACGTACAGGGGAGGTGCCGTCCGTTTGATTTTCGGCTCGGTATGTTCTCGGGGCGTGACAACTTTAGTGGTATCAAAGCCCATGGTTCTGCGATGTCATACAATATTGTTTTTGTGTCGAGTCTTGGATTCTCGGGAGTCGATTTATTTCGGTTTTGGTTTTCTGAGATGAGATGGACAACGGCCTAAGCTCCAAGCAACACGAGGTAAGAATTCCTGATAACTTCTGGTTTAGTAGATACTCATCTAAACTTGATCAGTAGGTGTATACAATAGAGTTATAACATCTGTGCAGGCTTGTAATAGGTGTCATCCACCGAGGCGACCAACCGGAGTGACCTTTAGGGTTAATACTCCTGGTTATGTTGATTATGCTTTTAATGCTTATACCAGGGAATAATTTGTAGTATGTCGGTTGTTATTCGTAACCGTGGTATGAGTTGACCACGGGAACGACTTGTTGAGTTTGTGAGTCTTGAACCTGTGTCGAGGAGGTGATTTACCTCTGAGAGCCGACTGATACCGAGTCGGAAAACAGGGACCAAGTCGTCACATTTATTATGGTTGAAATCAGAGATTTTAGCCTTAGAGATTTTCACTAACGGTGCTAGTCAGATAATTTCCTGTGGGTAATGAACAGACTTGTAGACTATTGTGATGCAGATAGCGGAAGGCTAGGTTATGGTGTTTCATAGGGATTTTATCCCTGAGTTGTTCATACTGAGATGTATAACTTTGAGAGTACTTTTGAGTACTTAATTCATGTTATACCGAGAAAGAAGAGTTGTTTGCATACCATTATCGGGATCAAGCCGGTATTTGGTGTTAAATGCAGAAAATAATCTTCGGGAAATAAAATATCACTGGATCATAGATTAGTGATGTTGGAAGAGTGTATTTCCCCGTGTCACTTTTAGTGACACATTGTAAGGAATTCTTGAGCTTAAGAAAGGGTAATCGGTTAGTAATTAGTGTACTGTGCAGAGTCGTGAGACTTGCAGAGGTTACTACCACCTAATAGCTCAAGAAGATGAGTGAATGATTTAAGCCACCCAGAGTTATTGGCTTATAGTTGGATTAGGATGTTGGGATCTTCTACCAGATCCTGTCGGAAGACATTGGATTGAGACAGGAGTTTAGAAATGACTCCGTATAAGGTTTAAGAGTTGGAGCGATAAGCAAATATTGCGTCAACTTAATAAAGTCGAAGTCTCGATTGTTGGATAAAGGAGCAAGATCGAAGTCATAGGCCTTGAGCTATTTTTCGATTATAGAAGACCAATCGCGGATCATCGGGATGTTCTTGGATGTCGGCAAAATCGAGACAAAGACTTGAAGGGATTGTTGCGTCTGCGGATCGAAGACATGCGAAGTCAGATATTCGTTGGGGAAGTTCAGCTGTTGCTATTGTGAGCAACCAGTACACTGGAGGAGTGGTTGGAGTTCCTTGATACTCCCCTTCAGCAGAGATCAGCACAGAAGCAGCATAAGCAGAAGACATTGTAGAAGACTCAGCAGACAACAACAAGCAGTTACCTCCAGATGTGTTTTGCTTAGTGCAGAAGAGAGAGTATACGACGATGGTCGTATTTATTCAGTATTCTACAGTTGCATCTCGTAGGATTAAGTGATGAGATCAGATGGTCTAGGAAAAAAAAAATCCCCGCGGCATTCGTCGCAGAAATGTGACCGCTTTGTCGCGAACTGTTGGATCTGATCTGGTTCTCTTCAGAGAAAGGTCGAGACCTGCGTGGAGCCTTTTGGATCGGATCAATGGATATTTGATCGTTCAGGGTATTACGCTAGTTTTACCCTCTGAATTAATATAGTAAGAGATACTTGTAGTTTACAGGTATCTTTGTCTAGAACGTTCTTAGTTGGATTAGAAGGGTCCTTTACATCGACTTGTAGGTCGGTGGTATCTCTACCGTCTGGTGAGAAGTGGACCAACAATTAAGAAGTCAAGGGAGACCCTTAGACTTTGATATACATACTTTTACTATGGACATATCCTTATGGATGGTCGAATTGTTGGAAGTATGGTACGATATGTCTCTCAGATGTGCGTATAATCTGAGAGTGTTCGAATGTAGTTTCGGATGAACTTCTAGGCTTGCCGCTGCATAGGCAAGTGGAGTAGACGATCGAAATGATTGCGGAAATAGTTCCGATATCGAAGATCCTATATCGGGTGATAATTTGACTGGTATAAGTGTTACTAAACACTATGGAAATTGGAAGAATGTAGGTTGTGATTAAGTTGTTAGACTAATTAACGATTTAGTCGCCACTGGATTTGAGAATCGTGTATCTTAGACACGATTGGATCAGTTTGTGGTTGTTGGAGTTGCATAACTAGGCCACTGTTGATTGTGGTAGTTGGAGTTGCGCACTCGACCACCGTAGATGGTGGTTTGCCTTGTATGGTTTGGTTAGTACTGTAGATGTGGATAGAATGTCTTAGCATTACTATACCACAGACTTGTTTGACAAAGGTGATGTTGGAAATCATTTAGTCGGAAGCTGGTGAAACCAGTTACAAGACATAGACGGCGGTTAACTTTTACACGAGTATTAGTTAATCCTTCCGGAGTGGATAAAAAGGAGGTTGTACGCGGATGCATCGTTTCAGGGATCGAAGCGAATCTGATACAGTTGCGTGAGGCATATTTTATGCTTACGACGATTAAGAAACTACGAGATAGGCTGTCATATACATGACGCAGCTTTAGTAGTTATTACCGGGATTTGTGGACGTATGGAGCAGA
This sequence comes from Wurfbainia villosa, assembly GCA_025175895.1. NCBI lineage: Eukaryota > Viridiplantae > Streptophyta > Magnoliopsida > Zingiberales > Zingiberaceae > Wurfbainia > Wurfbainia villosa. The sequence goes on along the minus strand of CM045988.1, from coordinate 110,296,008 downwards.
AGTGCTCATTGAATTTAACTAGCTACTCGGTAGCTACTATAGAGTTGCTGGAATGCGAACAGTTGCAACAACTGCAACGAGTGAGATTCGTCGCTATATTCTCCCGTGCACATACAGAGTGTGTGATGGAGCGAATTTTGAATGGTTGATGGACTTTTCTTTTGAGAAGATAATTCCCCGTCTTTGAGAAGGATAGTGTGTTCCGGACAAGCGTCCAGTTAAAGAAGAGTTGCTACAAGAGACACATTATTTGAGATTTACTATACATCCTGGAGGTATTGAGATGTACCGAGAGTTGAAACGTTTATACTAGTGGAATGGTATAAAGAGAGTTATAGCAGATTTTGCTGCTCGATGTTTAGTATGCCAGTAGGTGAAGGCTGAACATCAGAAACTCGCTGGATTGCTCTAGAAAATTCCGATTTCGGAATGGAAGTGGGAGCATATCACGATTGATTGCGTTACGGGATTGCCTAGAACCCGTAAAAGACATTATGCGATTTGGGTGATCGTGGATCGACTGACCAAATTAGCTCATTTCCTTTCTATTCGTGGGTCGTACTTGTTGGATCATTCGATAGAGTTGTATTACCGGAAGATTATCAGATTACGTGGGGTACTTTTAAGTACCATATCGAATAGAGATTCGCGATTTACCTCGCAATTTTGGCAGAGTCTGCACCAGACTATGGGTACAGAGCTTCGGCTTAGTGCAACGTTTCATCCGCAAATAGATGAACAGTCTGAGTGTATCATTTAGACGTTGGAGGATCTGTTCAAATCTTGTGTCGTGGATTATGGAGGTGTAGCTTATCGGTTGGCTTTACCTCCGACACTTGCGGGTGTTCATAACGTATTTCATGTTTATATGATGAGAAAATATGTGTCGCGATCTGACCATGTTCTGTAAGAGGTTCTGATTCTACCTCAGTCTAATGCAACTTACGAGGTGATTCCAGGGTGGGGCCTAAGTCGCAAGGAGCGACAGTAGTGGGACGAAAATCATCCGACTCGTAAAGGTTGGATGACAGCATCATACCGATGAGGAGGCTATGTGGGAGCTGAAAGATACTATTCGAGCTCGATAGTCTCATCTGGTCACTTGAAGAAGGTATGTGGTCCTTTTGAAAACTTGCTTGAAGGAATTTTTACATGTTAGTACGAAATTTGGGGACCAAATTTTTATAAGTGGGGGAGAATATAAAATACCGGGAAAAAAAATTATATTCCTCATTAATTGATAAATTATCTTGTGGAATTTTTCAGGAGTTTTTAGAAATTTTTCTAAAATTAATTGGAGTTCATATGATTGATTAGGAGGAGGATTAAGGTTTAAATAGATGATTGAGTTAGACTTGAGCTAGCTCAATCATTTGATCGGTTTTTAACACTCGAACTCAAACCTGATTTTCGTTATTTTTCTCGGTCCGATCGACTTCTCCCCTATTTCTCCCAATCGCCCGTTCCTCCTCCCCGATCACATCCTTCTCACCGCAGTTTCTTCTTTTTCCCCAATCGCGCGTGACCTCTGTTACTCGCGCTGTTGATCGCCAAATAGGGAGGCAGCCCGACGACGCCTCCTCGCCGCCGCCTTCTCCCCACACGACGCCACACTCGAGCTCGCCCTGCTGCCATCGTCGTGTCGGTCGCAGCCCTATCACCGTACCACGGGCGACAACTTCGTCGCCGCCGCTCCGCCTGATCTTCGCCGCCGGATTGACAACGCCGATCGCTGCAATTTCCCTGCCACCTCTTCTCTTCTCCTCACCTCGCCACCGCGCCGCGACCATCCACAGTCGCTCGTGACTCCGAGCAGAGCACCTCGTGTCCTGCCGGCCCTACGCGCGAGCACAGCGATGCCTCGTCACCGTCGCTTTTGTTTCCCCCTTGCCTAGCCGTCGGTTGTCGCCGATTTGCAATCATCATCCGGTGTTTCCTCCCTTTTCCTCTAATCCCGACGGCAGCCACTCGCCATCATCATCGGCACTCTGAACTAGGTCATCGTTGTTGAGCTCCACTGCGAGCACCCAGTGCAGGCCGATCGTGGCCGTTTTCTTCGTCCGGTGGTCGCTGCCCCATCACCAGCTCCCTAGATCTCTATCGCTGCCTTTGCTCGGGTCGTGATGACATGCCTCAGGCCACCATGGACAACCCTGACAACCGATCTTCCCTGTGCAGTGATTGATAAATCACCGCCCATTCGATTGCGATTCTGTTGGCGGTGGAATACCTTGCTTCGTGGACAACATTAATCGCGATCAGTGTCTCCATTGTTCAGTTGATTTATTTCTCTATGGTGATTTCTGATCTATCGGCCTGGGTTTCGGATTGGGACAGGTGGGTCGAATTTGAGGTAAAGTTGTTTTGATTTATGATTATCGTATTTCCTAAGTTGTAACATAGGTTGCCGTAGTGATTTGGTTGGTTACGGCGTATGAATTGGTCAAAATGGGAGGCAACTACTCTAATGTTATGACTTTGAAACTAGGTAAGTTTCAATTTAGATTTGGCTAATTGTACGTTGATTAAGTTAATAGATTTCTATAGGATGAATGGATTTAATTATGGAGTGATAATCAATTGTTGGTGAACAGATCAGGTTATGAGGTTGCTTCTAATTGGGCTATTTGAACTTTAATTCGAAACCTTGGATCAAGAAGTTGTACCAAGAGAGGCTAAACTTGGTGAGTCCATATTTAGATGTTTATGGATGCATACTGTCGTTACAATTGATTTGGTAATTAGTACGATGATATGGAATGAGGTTATGCCATGTGGGATTTGGTTAATTAATCGGGGATTAAGATTGGTTTAGATTCTTATTCCTACAAATTGATTATGCTAGCATGTGGTTATATTGGATTCTACCGTTTCAGATATTGGATTCGAGGTAGAGATCTTGGAGGCGGAGACCGTCAACATGAGCTTCCTAGCAGGTGGGTAATTTCCTACCTGGTCCGGGTAGATGTATTGCATTCAGATTTAGTCATTGATATGAGCATGTTAGGTGTTCATATTACCTTGGCCCTGTTCTTTTTATCGTATGCTTGATCCTTTACCGTTGGCTATTAACTCCATTGTTGATATCATGTTTATTTTATCATGATTAGGAGTTATACATATAGGTGATGCAAGTAACTTAGAATTTGTTTAAGTTAAGTGCAAATAGTAAAGTCCGGATGACAACCTGATTGTACATTGGGCAAAAAGGTCATCCGTAGGTAGATAATGTCTTTAACCTAGGGTTAGTTCTAGTACCCTTAGGTTGTATGTTACCATCGAACATGTATTGTGTAAATGGTCAGAGGAATGATACTTAGGGTATCGCTACGGACCGGTGGTCCTAGCTTGTTATAATCAGATGAGTACGACTCTCTACAGGATAGAGAGTGCGTCGATTAGATTGGTATGACTCTCTACAGGATAGAGAGTATTATGATCAGTTGAGTACGACTCTCTGCAGGATAGAGAGTGCGTTGATCTGGTTAGTATGATTCTCTGTAGAATAGAGAGTCTATGGTGGATGTCTGTATGTGAGACATTGCATTCATGCATTTGCATGCACGCTGGCGACGAGGTCTCCCTTGTGGTTGAGAGTGTCGCCAGTCATCCTGCCTCCACGGTTACTCATAGGAGGAGTCACCCGTGTGAGGGCAGAGCATTGTGGTGCCGCACTCTACCACTATAGACGGTGGTAGTTGGATTTGCATGTCGTAGTCCTGCGTGTGTGGCACTCGACCACTCATGGGTAGTGACTGTCAGAGTGGCCAACAGCAGGGACCCCCATCGTGTAGCTTGCTCTTTACGCTTATATGCTACTCGATCATACTGCCCACTCGGTCACTCGAGAGTAGTGGTTGGTGTTGAGTTGGGACAGTTGTCATGCTCGAGCCACCGAGGCCACACTGGGGTCGTGGTAGCTTTAGGGTGAGCCGACATGACCATGCATGCTGCATTGTCGTATCTGATGGCGCTTTGCATATTACCATATATATATACATATATGCATGTATATATATATATATATATATAGATGGTTGAGATTAATATATATATATAGATACAGTTTATATATATATATGATTATTGTGGTGTTGCATTTGTTTGTACTATGCTTGTTGCATTTGGGTGGACATCATATTCATGCATGTCTCTTGCATTTGTTATACGATTGTGTTGGATATTGGTATGTGTTGGACAGACCACTAGATACCTTGACCTGTAGCTAGAGTATATTTTGAGTTGATCTACTCTTCCTGTTATATATATATATGTTGGATATATGTTCAGGTTGGATCATAGTAGCGTGGCAGACTTCAGGTATGTCTGCATTTTTATGTTGTTCATTGGTTAGACGGTATATGCTTGTATTTATATACTATGCTGATATACCTGTTGCACCTCTAGATTAGGTTATTGAAAATACATGTGATATGACATATATACATATTTTCTATTACCTGCTGAGTTTTACTCATCACCCCCCGCGGACCCTGGGTTTTCTGTCGCCCAGGTAACAGGTAGAAGATTTCGTGATGGCATTGGAGCACCGCTGGCTGACATCTCATCTCATATCCGAGGCTCCCGTGTCCGTTTTGGATTTTCTGTATGTCTTGTTTTGCATTCGGAGTTTTCGTGATGTTATGTATTATGTGATGTACGCACATGTTGGTGCGGGTTTTGTCAAGGTTTTCTTTATGTTTTGGTGTTAGTCATACCGGTATGTATGTGTGACATTGTACTGTTGTTGTATCGTTTCCGCTGTGTATTTGTTGTAGTAGTTTGTTATGTTGTTGTGGTTTGGTTATATTGTTATATATATTATTGTTATTGTGGGCCTATGGGCCTTGTATTAACCCAAAATGTTACCACGTACAGGGGAGGTATCGTCCGTTTAATTTTCAGCTCGGTATGCTCTCGGGGCGTGACAGAATCAATCACGTTCTTCAAAAAAAATATTTCTCGAAGAAAACCCTTGGTCGGCAGTTGGGTGCTCACAGCGCAGAAAAAAAACCACCGAGAGATTTAGGCGTGAGTGGATTTCGGCGCAAAGAATTTAGGAGAGAAGAGAGAGAGGTTGCTGGAAAAAAAATGAGAGGGAGAGAGAGAGACGGATGAGGCTTCGGCGTGAAATTTATAGAGGGGAAAGAAATAAAAAAATATATATAAATTAGATTTTTTCTTAACCTAATTACCCTTTTAAATAATTAGTCAAATTAATTAATCTCTCTTTTTTTTCACCTATAGATATATTTTGTTATATCTTATTCATTGGTAATCTTATGACTTAGTGGTGGGAAGCTTATTCTCCCAAACCAACGGTTTATAGTTCTAGCCTCAACTAACTAACTATTTATTCAAACTTTTTTTTTAATTCCTATTCTTAATTATTTCTATTTTATTATTATTATTATTATTCTATTTCTATTTTTATTATTTCTATTCTTATTTTTATTTCTATTTTTCTCTAATAAAAATATATGAATTAAAATTTAGGGTGTTACATCTTGTATGGCTCTACATGACTACCGGTAACTTTGCTCAATTGCTCGTGTATTAAAATTTAGAGTGTTACATCTTGTTGGGACAATCCTTATGTTAGTAAAAGACAAATTGTTATCATGAAGGTAAGGGTCGAATCCTGCTAGATGAAATTTATGGGTCCTTTATCTCTTTCTCCTGTTAGTTTCAAGGATACCATAATTAACCTCCTTTATATATATTGATCATAGAACAGACTGACAGAGGTCTTTGGTTAAATACCGAAATTTAAAACACTAAATTAAATGGCCAAGGAATTAAGGAAATAAGGCTGGAAATTTTTTGAGATTTTTAGAGAATTTTAGGAATTTTTTCGGAATTTTTCTGGATTTAAACGGAGTCCGTACGAGATTTTTACGGGGATAAAATAAATAGGCTTTAGAGGGGTCTATTTAAAAGGGGATAAATACGCGATGGAAAACCTAATTTCTATTTCTTTTTCTTTTTCCCCCGCCAAGAACTCCTGATTCTCTCGCGCGAGTCGCTTCGGCAGCGCCACGCGCTGAGCGCCCTCTTCTTCGCCGGCGACGCCTTTCTTCTGCCGTCGCCTCTTTCCTTCGCCGGCGTCGCTCTCGTCACTTCGGACCGCTGCCCGACGGCGTCCCTCCTTCTCTGTCGGCGCCCTAACTTTCGCCGGCGAGCCCTTCTTCCTCGCGTCCGCAGCCGTCGAGTCTGTGCGGACGGTTGTCCCGTCGTAAGCGCCACCGTCGCCTTTCCGGTGCCCAGTCACAACCAACCCAGCCGCCGACCTCCACCGCCACCGGCCTTCGGTTCTCTCGCCCTAGGCAGCGGCCGGTTGTTCTCGGCCAGATTCGCCGCAGGAGAATACCCGAGGGAAACTTCTAATTTTGAGGCGTAGGAAAGAAGCGTGGTCGTGAGAGGGGCTGATCGACAGAGGATTAGGGGTGGTAAGCAGTCGGGAAGGTTTTTCCTAGCGCAGGTATATCTCGGTTGTTGATTTTGTTAAATTGCTATTGGTTAATCTTGATCGTGTTTTAGCGGTGAACTTCTTTCGCGAGCGGAGGAATAGAGGGCAGGTGTTGGCGATGGTCTTGTCCGACAAATCGAGCGAAGTCAAGGCGGTATATCTCGAACTATCTCCTTTTTGTAGTCTGCAGGTTGTTTGATTCGGTTGTTTTGCGGTATGAGGGTGATTGGAGAGGATGGTTATGGGTCATATTATTATGTTATTGGTTAGTTGTAATTGTTCGTGGAGATTAGATTGTTGGTTGGTTTCGGATAAATTTTGATTTGTGGGATGGATTTATTTTGAGTGAGTTGGTACATGAGGGTTGAGGTGTTCTATTTGGGTGGTTTGATCATTGTGTAAGGGTTGGATAAATTAGTGGAATTGGAAATTGATTTGGGTTAATTGGTTATGTAAGAAACCGATTAAGTATTGATTTGTCGTGGTGCATATTGTGTAACAATAATTATCTTTGTATGCAAGTTTGATCCGCGAGGCAAGTTCACGGTCGTGACGATTTGGTTCTTTTGCGGATATTTTATCAGGTGGGTACTTTGACTTATCTTTTAGATATAGTCAAGTTGATATGTTAGTTAGGATAGCATGCAATAATATTCATGTTTATATGCCTAGTATGTTTTGTGCCTATTGATACATGCATTGGATAGGATATGAGTATATCTCCCTGTTTTATTTGGATCATAGTACTTGGATTAGGGATATGTACATACTGATTGTACATATTATTCGGATAGATATTTTGAGTAGGATTTACATGCTTTAGTATCATGCACCATCTTGCATGATTGCATCTTTGGTAGACAGTTCCATTATTGTTGAGCCATGACCAGTTACATAACTTTGCACTCTTGCCACTCATGGGTTAGTGGTACATTAGGAGGTGTGTGCGGTTGCTCTGTCGACTCCATTGGACGCTCATGGGTAGCGGCGAAGCGGCGTGGTAGCGGCGAGGATCCCTCCTGCGGTCTATGACAGGGAGATGAGAGCTTAGCTCCCCACTATGTTTGGGGCGGGAGGATAGGTGTACTCGATAGCATCCGTCCACTCGGTCACCAGAGGAAGCGATGATGGCGAGTGCGATTATCATAGCCCTACCCACTCCTTCACCATCACGTGAGGCGGGCGGTCGCGTCGAGGGTGACCATATGTCATTTGCACGACATGCATTTTGCACGGATTGCATTTGTATTGTGTTTGCTGCATTATTGTATTGATGCCTTGGATGTTGCATATGATTGACATGCATACAGGATTCATATTCTTATATGGTGATGACTTTATCTCTTATAGTAGGGCACATGCTCCTATATCAGGGTAGGAGACTCAGGTGAGTACAGTCCTTTTGTATTTATTTCTTGCTTACCATATATATGAGACTGTACTGGCATGATTAGTATTGTTAGCTATTTCTTACTATTCATATCGACTAGTATCCGCTAAGTTCTTTGAACTTACCCCGTGGTTTTATTTTTATTTCAGGATGAAGCTGTCAGGAGAGTCCAGTTGCCATATCCCCCCCTCGTAGTGACAGTTTATTAGTTGTATGAGTTATGATTTGGATTTTTGTATAGAAGATATGTTTAGGCTTGGAATTGGATTTATATATACTCGTGGATTTTTTTGGGGTCCTTGTGGACCATTGGTCGGATCTTATTTTGATTGGTTTGGTTGGGTATTCCTGCCCAGATGGCAGAAGGGGTAAGTCTAGTTAGTGTAGACTTTTGTTTACCTAGATTTGTTGGCCTGAGGCCTTATTATTATCTGCGTGTGTTGTTTGGATTCCGGTCGTGTTGACCGATGTATAGTGGCCATGTAGGCCTTGTATAAAAATTGGTATTGTCACCCGTACAGGGGAGGTGCTGCCGGATTTTCGTCTCTTCGGAGACATCCGATAAAATTGGAACGATATAGAGAAGATTAGCATGGCCCCTGCGCAAGGATGACACGCATAAATCGAGAAATGGTCCAAATTTTTTAGAGTTATTGTAACGATCGGGCCCCTGTTGGCGGAATTCGGCGACCCCTATTGGTCGACGACCGTCGCCCCTGTTGGCGGAATTCGATGACCCCTATTGGTCGACGACCGTCGCCCCTGTTGGCCCGTCGTTACTCACCTGGACTTCCCACCCCTGGAAGTGGGTTTTTGCCTTCCCCAGGATTCGAACTCTAGACCTCCAGGCTAAGTACTAAAGTTTATGAATCCTGGTAACCAAGTGATCCTGGGATCACTTGGTTACCAGGATTCATAAACTTTAGTACTTAGCCTGGAGGTCTAGAGTTCGAATCTGAAAAACTTCGAGTGAAAAGTCAGTGGTAACGGCGAGCCAGCGGCGGCGATCGACAATAAGTCGCCAGTCGCCGCGGCGACGATCTCGAATAAAATCGCCGAGTCGCCAACGGGCCCGATCGTTACAATAAAAAGGCGCCTTTTTATTGTAACGACCGGGCCCCTATTGGCGGAATTCGACGACCCCTATTGGTCGACGACCGTCGCCCCTGTTGGCGGAAATTCGGCGACCCCTATTGGTCGCCGACCGTCGCCCCTGTTGGCCCGTCGTTACTCACCTGGACTTCCCACCCCTGGAAGTGGGTTTTTGCCTTCCCCAGGATTCGAACTCTAGACCTCCAGGCTAAGTACTAAAGTTTATGAATCCTGGTAACCAAGTGATCCAGGATTGATTGGTGATTAGTGTGATGATATTGTAGTGACATGGTGTCCTACAATTATCATTGTCGTTGTGATGATTTTTATATCATCAGCTTAGAGTAAAGAGAATACATGTGTGTAGCGATGACAATTTCATACTTGGTATGAATTGTTTGAGCTTTTGATTATCTTATTAGACTTATTGACGACTTAGTCGTCCAGGGATTTGGGAAATCGTGTATTCTGGACACGATTGGATCATTTGTGATGGTGGTAGTTGGAGTTGAGCACTCGGCCACCGTAGATGATGATTTTTTTTTGGTATTGATTTGATTATTACCATAGATATGGATAGGATGTTCTAGTGGTACTATACCGCTGACTGGTGATGGAATTTATTTGGTCTAAAGCTTGTGAAATTAGTTTCACAGCTCAGACAATGATTGACTTTTACACCCGTGTGGTTTGATCATTCTCGGGTGGAAGGAAGGGTATTGTATGCGGATGCAATGTTTCAGAGAATGGAGCGTTTGATTTAGGTTGATCGAGACGTATCCCGTGTTTACGTCCAAATGAGGAACTACGAGATGGGTTGTCATATATTTATGACGTGGACTTGATTATTATATGGTTTAGAAGAGGTGAGGAGCAGAAATGCTCATGGAGTTGTGGCTAGCTACTGGATAGCTACTCTAGAGTAGCTGGAACACGAACGGTTGTAACAAGGACGTTTGATCGCGATAGCCTACCATGCACTTACAGAGTGTGTGGTGGAGTGGAGTTTGGACGGTAGATGGACTACCATCTCGACTTCGAGGAGGATAATGGTTTTGAGTTGCATTATTTTAAGAGCAGATGTTTGGAAATTCGATTCGGAATGGAAGTGGGAGTATTTCATTATGGATTTTGTGGAGGTTTGCCTAGGACACGCTAAGGTCATGACACGATTTGGGTGGTCGTTGACCAACTAACCAAATCAGCGCACTTAGCGATTGAAGACCGACTCTTAGGATCGATTGACGGAGAGTTATATCGTCGAGAGATCATCGATTTCATGGTGTCCCTTCGAGCATTTCATCGAGATAGAGATCCTGGTTTACGCCTCGATTTTGGCAGAGTGCGCAGCCTTAGGCATGCGGCCGTTTAATCGCATTCCATCCGCAGATAGATGGACAGTCCGAGCGGACCATTTAGATACTAGAGAATTGCTGGGGTCCTGTGTTATGGATTTTGGGGGCAACTGGGAGGACAAGTTGCTAGGACCCATAGAGCTCAGTAGGAGACAGGGTTGGTCCGTACTATCAGACGTAGGATGGCAGAGGCACAGGATCGCCAGAAGAGTTATGCAGATCGTAGCAGACCTTTAGAGTTCTCTGTTGGTGATCATGTATTCTCGAGTCTCACCCACGAAAGGGGTGAAGAGATTTGACCTCGTAGTAAGCCAGCTCCTAGATACATTGGTTTGAGGTTTTGGAGAGCATCGGAGCAGCCCTAGGGCTACCACCGTTTTGGTGGCATCCGGATGTGTTTCAAGTGTTCATGCCGAGAAGTATATGTCGACTCTACACATTCTATCGGATGTATCAGTTCCATTCAACTGATGCTACTTACGAGAGGTTCGATGACGGGATTTGAGCAACGATTCGCGGAACAAGGTTGTGCGACTTGTCAAGGTCGAGTGGAGTCACCACACCGATGAGGAGGCTATTTGGGAGCTTGAGGAAAAGATTCAAGCTCAGTACTCCACTTAGTACTTAATGTGTGGTTTTCCCCAAGTACTTGAGTTGAGCAGTGTGACATTGCTTGTTAGTACTTGAGTAGGAAATTTGGGGACCAAATTTTAATTAGTGGGGGAGAATGTTAAATACCGAAATTTAAAACACTAAATTAAATGGCCAAGGAATTAAGGAAATAAGCCTGGAAATTTTTCGAGATTTTTAGGGAATTTTAGGAATTTTTTCGGAATTTTTCTGGATTTAAACGGAGTCCGTACGAGATTTTTACGGGGATAAAATAAATAGGCTTTAGAGGGGTCTATTTAAAAGGGGATAAATACGCGATGGAAAACCTAATTTCTATTTCTTCCTTTTCCCAGTCCTTCCTTCGCTCGCGCGCTGCGCGCCAGCGCCCTCTTCTTCGCCGGCGACGCCTTTCTTCTGCCGTCGCCTCTTTCCTTCGCCGGCGTCGCTCTCGTCACTTCGGACCGCTGCCCGACGGCGTCCCTCCTTCTCTGTCGGCGCCCTAACTTTCGCCGGCGAGCCCTTCTTCCTCGCGTCCGCAGCCGTCGAGTCTGTGCGGACGGTTGTCCCGTCGTAAGCACCGGCCACCGTTCGCCTTTCCCGGTGCCCAGGTCGCCGACCCCAACCGCGCGCGTCGACCTCCACCGCCACAGCCTCGTCGTCGGTTCTCTCTGCCCTAGACGACGAGCGCCGATTGTTCTCCGGCCAGATTCTGTCGCACCGAGGAGAATACCACTGAGGGAAACTTCTAATTTCCGGGCAGTAGGAAAGGAAACTGTGGCCGACTGAGAGGGGCTGATCGACAGAGGATTAGGGGTGGTAAGTAGTCGGGAAGGTGTTTCCTAGCGCAGGTATATCTCGGTTGTTGATTTTGTTAAATTGCTATTGGTTGATCTTGATGCGTGTTTGAGCAGTGGACTTCTTTCGGCGAGCAGAACAGAGGAATAGGGCAGCGGTGTTGGGCAGTGGTCTTGTCCGACAAATCGAGCAGAATTGGGGAAGTCCAAGGCAGGTATATCTCGAACTATCTCCTTTTTGTAGTCTGCCGGTTGTTTCGGTTCGGTTGTTTGCAGGCTGTGAGGGTGATTGGAGGGATGGTTATGGGTCATATTATTATGTTATTCGGTTAGTTGTAATTGTTCAGTGGAGATTAGATTGTTGGTTGGTTTCGGATAAATTTTGATTTGTGGGATGGATTTATTTTGAGTGAGTTGGCTGTGAGGGTTGAGGTGTTCTATTTGGGTGGTTTTGATCGACTGTGTAAGGGTTGGATAAATTAGTGGAATTGGAAATTGATTTGGGTTAATTGGTTATGTAAGAAACCGATTAAGTATTCGATTTGTCGGCGAATTGCATATTGTGCTTAACAATAATTATGCTGTATGCAGGTTTCGGTCACGAGGCAAGTTCACGGTCGTGACGATTTGGTTCTTTTGCGGATATTTTATCAGGCGGGTACTTTGACTTATCTTTTAGATATAGTCAAGTTGATATGTTAGTTAGGATAGCATGCAATAATATTCATGTTTATATGCCTAGTATGTTTTTGTGCCTATTGATACATGCATTGGATAGGATATGAGTATATCTCCCTGTTTTATTTGGATCATAGTACTTGGATTAGGGATATGTACATACTGATTGTACATATTATTCGGATAGATATTTTGAGTAGGATTTACATGCTTTAGTATCATGCACCATCTTGCGGTTCCATTATTGTTGAGCCCAGCTGCATGGCCTCATACACCGCCAGCCACTCATGGGTTAGTGGTACATTAGGAGGGTGTGTGCGATTGCTCTGTCAGTTCCATTGGACCGCTCATGGTAGCGACGAGGCGTGGTAGCGGCGAGGATCCCTCCTCCAGTCTATGACACCGGAGATGAGAGCTTAGCTCCCCACTATGTTTGGGGCGGGAGGATAGGTGTACTCGATAGCATCCCGTCCCACTCGGCCACCAGGGAGCGTGATGGCAGAGTGCAGATTGTCATAGCCCTACCCACTCGGCTTCACCATCGCAGGCGAGGCGGTCGATCGCGTGGGTGACCATGTCATTTGCACGACATGCATTTTGCACGGATTGCATTTGTATTGTGTTTGCTGCATTATTGTATTGATGCCTTGGATGTTGCATATGATTGACATGCATGCATCTGAGATTCATATTCTTATATGGTGATGACTTTATCTCTTATAGTAGGGCACATGCTCCTATATCGTAGTAGGAGACTGTGAGTCTTCCTTTTGTATTTATTTCTTGCTTACCATATATATGAGATGCATCTTGGCATGATTAGTATTGTTAGCTATTTCTTACTATTCATATCGACTAGTATCCGCTAAGTTCTTTGAACTTACCCCGTGGTTTTATTTTTATTTCAGGATGAAGCTGTCAGGAGAGTCCAGTTGCCATATCCCCCCCTCGTAGTGACAGTTTATTAGTTGTATGAGTTATGATTTGGATTTTTGTATAGAAGATATGTTTAGGCTTGGAATTGGATTTATATATACTCGTAGATTTTTTTGGGGTCCTTGTGGACCATTGGTCGGATCTTATTTTGATTGGTTTGGTTGGGTATTCCTGCCCAGATGGCAGAAGGGGTAAGTCTAGTTAGTGTAGACTTTTGTTTACCTAGATTTGTTGGCCTGAGGCCTTATTATTATCTGCGTGTGTTGTTTGGATTCCGGTCGTGTTGACCGATGTATAGTGGTCATGTAGGCCTTGTATAAAAATTGGTATTGTCACCCGTACAGGGGAGGTGCTGTCGGATTTTCGTCTCGCGGAGACTCCCTCGGGGCGTGACATCTTTGGGGTGAGAATATCAACTTTTGCTATCATCGTGTAACCCTACGTGACAACTCTTATTTTGAATTTTTCTATCTTTTTCCCTCCTTGTTCGTAGGGATTTTTTTTCTTCTCTGAGATTTTGATTTTGACATGAGATTTCTTACTTTCCCTCAGTCTACATCTCCAAGTAAAATATACTAAGAAAGATTATACGAAAGGAAAAAAAGAAAGAAAATTTTAACACTTTTTTTTTTAGCTACTTTTATTTAGTGCTCACTTTCTGGTACAAAAAGGGTAAACCGTCCCCCATGGGCCCTCTCGCATGCAGTCCCACCTACAGCGAAGAGAAAGAGTAAATTATGAATGATCTATAATTTCGATCGCATTGGTTAGTACGATGGAGGGGTAGATATCTCGGCATGGCTCTTCCATCCAGCTCGGTGGAGGGGCAGGAACTGCATTTGTTATTTTGTGTTCACTTTCTGTAAAAAGATTGGAATCGTCAATCTAGCGGCCCCCATCCACCTATCCCACGACCATTATGAGGAAGATAAATCACGAAGAACCCTATGAGACTTGACATGGTGGTCAAGATATATGAGAGTAATCTAAATCTAAGAAAAGATTTTAGACCTTCTCCGAAATTGACTCATGTCACTTCTGTAAACACCGTCGTACCTTAGTCACCACGTCATTCCCATAAAAATTATTTTGTATTCACTTTTAAAAGTCTAGAACGAAGAGAGAGAAAAGAGAACGAGGAGAGAAGAATGAAAATCATGGTTTATTTTATTGAAGAGGAAGCAAAAGGAAATGAATTTTTCATATAACATCAACCTAATTCCAAATAATAGCAATAATTTTGGAATTAATTTAAATATATATTAGTGGCAAAATTTTCAATCTATGCACTCAATTAATCATCAAATATATTGAATCTTATAAAAGTTCAATGGTCCAATCTTAATATAATATAATTATTATACATATACAATTATTATAATATAATTATTTTTCATATATTAATTTTCTCTTTTTCTTTTTTTTTATAAAATATTTAATTTTATTCGTGATACATTATTATTATTTTTTCGATTTATAGATGGAGAGAAATAATATACATACATAACTTCTTGTTCAATTGTATGAAATTGTTTTAGTTCTAATTATTTTTTTAGTTAGGTTTTTATCTAATATTCTCTCACTTGCTTAAAAATTGAATAAAACTAAAACTTAAAACATAAATATAATGCATTATAAATTTAAATATAAAAAAACACCTCTTAAAACATCATAATTATCTTAGTAGAATAGAGGAGTAAATACAAATTATATCGATTATACATTAATTATATAATATGTTTTCTTCTACCTATCACAGATATTAACATCTTACCAGAGACTAATAAACTACACATATCATAATTTTTCAAAGTAATATTTTTAGGAAATTCATATCATAACATAATAATATTTCCATCATAACTGAAAAATGTATATGAGAAATATATAATTCGGATTAAAGTGTCACGCCCCGAGAGCATACCGAGCCGAAAATCAAACGGACGGTACCTCCCCTGTACGTGGCAACATTTCGAGTTAATACAAGGCCCGTAGGCCCACAATAACAACAATATATATGTATGAAAATAAAAACTACACAAGACACAGCGGAAACAAACCACAACAATACAACAATCCCACACATGCATACCGGTATGACTAACACACCACAACAACACGAAATCTCGACAAAATCTGAATATACAACATATACATCACGAAAACTCCAAAATACAATGCACAACGAACAGCAGACCCAAAACAAAACACGGGAGCCTCGTGAGATGAGATGACGTCACGGTGCTCCAGTATCACACGAAGTCTTCTACATACTGGGCGTGAAACCTGTGGTCCGGGGGTGGTGAGTAAAACTCAGCAGGTAATAGAAAACATGTATATATATGTAATATCATATGTATTTCTACGACATACTCTAGAAGTACAACAGGTATATCAGCATAGTATATAAATACAAGCATATACCGTCTAACTTTAATAAATAACATAAAATGCAGACATACCTGAAGTCTGCTACGCTACTCTGATCCAACCTGAACATATATCCAACATATATATAACAGGAAGAGTAATACCAACACATAATCTACTCATGCTACAGGCCAAAGTATCTATGGTCTATCCAACACATACCAATATCCGACACAACTGTATAACATATGCAAGAAACATGCATGAATATGATGTCCACCCAAATGCAGCAAGCATAGTACAAACAAATGCAACATCACAATAATCATATATATATAGACTGTATCTATATATATATTAATCTCAACCATCCATATATATATATATATATATATATACATGCATATATGTATATATATATGGTAATATGCAAAGCGCCATCAGATACGGCTATGCAGCATGCATGGTCATGTCGGCTCACCCTAAAGCTACCACGACCCCAGTGTGGCCTCGGTGGCTCGAGCATGACAACTGTCCCAACTCAACACCAACCACTACTCTCGAGTGGCCGAGTGGGCAGTATGATCGAGTAGCATATAAGCGTAAAGAGCAAGCTACACGATGGGGGTCCCTGCTATTGGTCACTCCGACAATCACTACCCATGAGTGGTCAAATACCACACACACAGGACTACGGCACGTAAATCCAACTACCACCGTCTATAGTGGTAGAGTGCGGCACCTCAATGCTCTGCCCTCACACCGGTTACTCCTCCTATGAGTAACCGTGGAGGCAGGATGACTGGCGATACTCTCAACCACGAGGGAGACCTCGTCGCCAGCTTGCATGCAAATGACATGAATGCAATGTCTCACATACAGACATCCACCATAGACTCTCTATTCTACAGAAAGTCATACTAGCCAGATCAACGCACTCTCTATCCTACAGAGAGTCGTTCTCAACTGATCATGATACTCTCTATCCTGTAGAGAGTCATACCAATCTAATCTGATCATGATACAATAAAAAGGCGCCTTTTTATTAAATGACCGAGCCTATTGGCGTTCGGCGACCTATTAGTCGACGACATCGCCTTCGCTGGGCCCGTCGTTACTGTCTTCCACCGAGTGGGTTTTGCCTTCAGATTGAACTCTAGACCTCCAGGCTAAGTACTAAAGTTTATGAATCCTGGTAACCAAGTGATCAAGGATCACTTGGTTACCAGGATTCATAAACTTTAGTACTTAGCCTGGAGGTCTAGAGTTCGAATCCTGGGGAAGGCAAAAACTCACTTCCAGGGGTGGGAAGACCAGGTGAGTAACGACGGGCCAACAGGGGCGATGGTCGTCGACCAATAGGGGTCACTGAATTCCGCCAATAGGGGCCCGGTCGTTACAAGGAATGACTCTGTATAAGTGTTTAGGAGATGAAGATCGATAAGCAGTTATTGCAAGTCAGATATTAGAGTAAGAAGCCTCCGAATGTTGGACAAAAGGAGCAAGATCGGAGTCAGAGGCCTTGGGGCTACTTTCCGATTATAGAAGACCAATCGCAGATCATCAGAAGGTTCTTGTGGATATCAGCAAAAATCAGAACAAAGACTCCGAGGGAATTGTGTGTGTGCAATGCGGACCACAAAGACACGCAAAGTCAGATTATCCGTTGGATCAGTTCAGCTGTTGCTATTGTGAGCAACCAGTACCGTGAAGGAGGTGTACTTTGAAGATTCAGTTGAAGACTATCGATGGTGTTCCGGGAGGAAGATGCATCATCGCGACAGCAGAGATCATCACAGAAGATGTGGGTTACCTTATCAGCATCAACCTACTACCTCAGGCGTGGTTGAAGTTCCGTGATACTCCCCTTCAGCAGAGATCAGCACAGAAGCAGCATCAGCAGAAGACATCTTAGAAGATTCAGCAGACAACAACAGTTACCTCCAGATGTGATTTGATTAGTACAGAGGAGAGAGTATACGACGATGGTCGTATTTATTCAGTATTCTATAGTTGCAGCTCGTAGGATTAAGGGATGGATCAGATGATCTAGGGAAAATCCCCGAGGCATTCGTCGCAGAAATGCGACCGCTTTGTCGTGGACTGTTGAATCTGATCTTTTCTCTTCGGAGAAAGGCCGAGACCTGTGTGGAGCCTTTTGGATCGGATCAACAGATATTTGATCGTTCAGGGTATTACTCTAGTTTTACCCTCTGGATTAATATATTGAGAGATACTTGTAGTTTACAGGTATCTGTGTCTAGAACATTATTAGTTCGGATTAGAAGGGTTCCTATGCATCGACTTGTGGGTCGGTGGTATCTCTACCGTCAGGTGAGATGTGGACCAACAATTAAAAGGTTAAGAGATGTCCTTAGACTTTGATATACATACTTTTACTGTAGACATATCCTTGCGGATGGTCAAATTGTTGGAAGTATGGTACGATATGTCTCTCAGATGTGCATATAATCTGAGAGCATTCGGATGTAGTTTCGGATGGACTCCAAGGCTTGTCGTTGCATAGGCAAGTGGAGTAGGCGATCGAAATGATTGCGAAAATAATTCTGGTATCGAAGATCACATACCGAGTGATAGTGTTGTTGGAATCAGTGTTGTTAAACACTATAGAAATTGGAAGAATGTAAGTGTAAATATAGGAGATGTTGGAGGGGATATTTATCTATCCCAGTATTCCTTCTTGAGAAGATCCGGAACTCTTTGTTGAAAGAGAGATGGACCTATGAAAGTATGCATCGATTATCGATGATGGAATACAATAGTTATTGTGAAGAATATCCTTCGTTGTGGATAGATGATCTATTGAGATCAGCCAAAGATACCTGTGTATACTCTAGGGTCGGTATACGACTGGAGTATTGATTGTCACGCCCCGAGAGCATACCGAGCCAAAAATCAAACGGACAGCACCTCCCCTGTACGTGGCAACATTTCGGGTTAATACAAGGCCCGTAGGCCCACAATAACAACAATATATATGTATGAAAACAAAAACTACACAAGACACAGCGGAAACATATTACAACAATACAACAATCCCACACATGCATACCGGTATGGCTAACACACACAACAACACAGAACCTCGACAAAATCCGAATATACAATATGTACATCAAGAAAACTCCAAATACAATACACGGCGGACGCAAAGCCCAAATACACACGGGAGCCTCGGAGGTGAGATGAGACGATGTCAGCCGGCGGTGCTCCAATGTCATCATGAAGTCTTCTACCTGTTACCTGGGCGACAGAAAACCCAGGGTCCGCGGGAGGGGGGGTGAGTAAAACTCAGCAGGTAATAGAAAACATGTATATATATGTAATATCACATGTATTTCGACAACATAATCTAGATGTACAACAGGTATATCAGCATAGTATATAAATACAAGCATATACCGTCTAACTGAAATGAATAACATAAAATGCAGACATACCTGAAGTCTGCTACGCTACTCTGATCCAACCTGAACATATATCCAACATATATATAACAGGAAGAGTAATACCAACACATAATCTACTCATGCTACAGGCCAAGGTATCTATGGTCTATCCAACCCATACCAATATCCGACACAACTGTATAACATATGCAAGAAACATGCATGAATATGATGTACAATCAAATGCAGCAAACATAATACAATCAAATGCAACATCACAATAAGCATATATATATAGACTGTATCTATATATGTATACTAATCACAATCATCCATATATATATATACATGCATATATGTATATATATGGCAATATGCAAAAATGCCATCAGTCGGCAATGCAGCATGCATGGTCATGTCGGCTCACCCTAAAGCTACCACGACCCCAGTGTGACCTCGGTGGCTCGAGCATGACAACTGTCCCAACTCAACACCAACCACTACTCTCGAGTGGCCGAGTGGGCAGTATGATCGAGTAGCATATAAGTGTTGGGTTTTCGGCACCGCGGCGTGTGTGTGTTCGATCACGTTTCGCAAACATTAGCACAGCGGAAGCAATAAAAATAATAAATCTACATTTATTACAACACACACAACACACGCATGCATATTACAATGAGTGTAGACATAACCGTAAATTTAGATTTGCAATAAAAGGAAATTTATCTACGTTATATCTTTCGTATGACGTGTAGCGGGAACGGCATCAACCGGAACGATCCTCGCTAGAATCGTCTCTATCCGTATCCACGCCGAGTTCCTCGGGATGACTTCGCTAAGCCACGAGCTTCGTCTTCGTACGGGTTACTAGCCTCGTGTTGAAGACGACGTGATCGAGAGATGATCACGATCCGAATCCAAATTCGGATCCTAATACGAGTTCTCAAAACTCGCTTCTCCGGAGAGGTATTCATCAACCAATTGACGAATCCTTCGTCCTCCACCTTAGAGAATTACCGGAGATCGAATCCCCGGTAAGTTAGCCGCTGTCGGAGCTCTAACCGTCGTCCAAACGACGCTCCGACGAGAGGAGAACAAGCTGTCCAGAAAACTGGACAGCTTTGGTGGAGGTGATAGGCGCCGGCCAACCAAGGGAGATAGAGCTCACCTTGATGCCAAACTTGAAGGAGATCACCGGAGCACTAACCGGCAGCAGCTCGACGCCGGCAAGGGGGAAGGAAGCAGCCTTTTGGACGCTGGTTGGAGGAGCTTTGGGCGGCGGCAATAGGTTGGCGCCGAGAGCTCCAAGGAGGAGGTGGGCGGCAACCTTAGGGCTAGGGGTTTTTGGATTAGGGCTTAATTATCCCTTAAGCCCTCTTTTATAGAGAACTAATTCTCTTAATAGTTATTGGATCATAACCATTAGGCCCGTTAACCCGCTCCATTAAGATAAGTTA
The DNA here is from genome assembly GCA_025175895.1 of Wurfbainia villosa. Taxonomy (NCBI): domain Eukaryota; kingdom Viridiplantae; phylum Streptophyta; class Magnoliopsida; order Zingiberales; family Zingiberaceae; genus Wurfbainia; species Wurfbainia villosa. Next base: position 110,275,445 of record CM045988.1, on the reverse strand, counting down.
AAATAAACCAAACCATGATGGTTTATTTTAAGTTAAAACGAACCGAACCAACTTTTGGTTCATTCGTTTAAAATAAACCAAACCCTTTGGTTTATTCTCCTCCATTGGATTAGAACCAAACCATTTTGATTCATCCATTATGTCTTCATAAGACACGGCCCATCCATGCTTCCATTGCGACTGAAATGATTTCATGCTCGCTTCATGTTTGGTCCAACCAAACCTTGTTTCTCTCGGTCTGAGAATCCCATTCTCAAGCTCGTTTTAAATCCTTTGGATTACGCTCGTTGTGCGTGTGACCAAATAGGTTCTCGGTTTATGTTGGCCGTCTATAATTAACCATTAATTATAGAGCGATCATGAGTGGCACCTAGTAGTACATCATGATCCCCAATTAGCAGAAAAGATCAGCGGTTGATCGAACTATTTACGAAACCCTTGATGGCTTCGAATGATTCGTGCCCCATTCCCTTCACTCATCTTATACCCACTTGGTTGAGGACATGGTCTATAGTGTGTCCCCACTAAGTGACTCGTCACCTAGCCCAAGTATCATTTCCTCGTCCTACGGATTCTAGTTACTCCACATGTATCGAAGAGTACCTTACTCTAAACATGTAATACTTTGGCCAAAGACTTTAGTAACAATCCGACGAGAGGCCATGGGTATACATCTCCTCGCAAGGAGTGGTGAATCCTTTATAGGCTATTCAAACACCTTCGATCACTTCGACTTATACCCAATCATCCCGGGTCCACATCTCCTTAGAGATGTTTGCTTAAGATGTCAAAGCATAAGTCTCCATGATCAAGATGACTTGAATACCGCAAGTCAAAGAACATCGCACTTAAGCCACAGTAAGAACTTCATTGACATATCTATATATGCAGAGAACCATATGAAGTCTTACGGCTGGTCACTCCAATGAACTAGTTACCATAACTAGCATCCACGATTAACTCCGGACATCACAATGTCTTCAGCCAGTGAGAATCAGCTGCTTGGATACACCAAGGAGTATACCTCGTGCTAGTCTCGACAAAATTGATGGTGTCCAAATCCATCAATTCATCGACTAGGGATAATTCCGATACATCACAATTACACATGTAGAGATACTCACTAGTTGTGATCCAATCACAAATTCTCTCATCTTTGTAGAATCGTATCGTGGACATTATAAATGAGTTTAAGATCCAATCAAATACATGAAAACATGTATACTCAAATAGTGAATCTTCATTTATCATATAAATGGTTCATACATAAGGCGATTGCCTTAGGACATCTCTCATATATTACTAACAGACTCCCACTTGGCCTAATGCCCATCGCTACGGTATCCAATACCATAAGCTCTAACATGACCCTCAAACTTACTTTGAGGTAATGCTTTAGTCAAAGGATCCGCTAAGTTCCTTTCAGTGGGAATTTTCTCGATTTGTATTTCGTTCCTACTGATGATCTCTCTGATAAGATGATAGCGGTGAAGCACATGTTTGGATCATTGATGAGACCACATCAAGTTCAGAGATGAACTTCTTGATCCAAACCGCTTCCTTCTTTGCTTCAAAGGCTGCAATGTATTACGCCTTAGTGGCGAGAATCCGCTATAGTGTCAAGCTTGGAACCTTTCCAACTTATTGCGCCTCCATTCTAGGTGAATACATACCCCGGACAGACATGGAATCATCCTTATGCATGCGGGTAACATCCGTATACCCACGTATCACCATGTACCCTTCTCCATATATTAGGAACACATCCTTAGTTCTTCTCAAGTACTTAAAGATCATCTTAACAACCACCCAATAATCCATTCCTGGATCAGACTGGTATCTGCTCGTGACACTCAGAGCATACGATACATCGGGCCTCGTACATAACATAGCATACATGATAGATCCTATTGCGGATGCATAGGGAATCTTACTCATGCAAATCCTCTCGTCTTACGTGCGGACACATAGACTTGAAAGGTGTATCCCATGCACGATGGGTAGGAAACCTTTCTTGGATTCCGACATGCTAAACCTCTTTAGCACTCGGTCTATATATGTAGACTGCGAAAGACCAAGCAACCGTTTCGATCTATCTCTATAGATCTTAATCCCGAGGATGTAGGTTGCTTCTCCCAGGTCTATCATGGAGAATGTCTTGGATAACCAAACCTTAACTGACTGTAAGATTGAAACATCGTTTCCTATAATTAATATGTCATCGACATACAATACTAGGAACATTGCCTCCCACTAACCTTCTTGTACACAAGGTTAAATGCGGATTTTGTGAGAAATCAAACTTTTTGATTGTCTCATCAAAGCGGATATTCGACTCTGGATGCTTGCTTGATCCATAAATGGACCGTCGCAATTTGCATTCCGTGGTTTTATCAACCAATGTGAAACCCTCTGGTTGTATCATATACACGTCCTCGAGCAGGTTTCCATTAAGGAAAGTTGTTTTCACTTCCATCTGCCATATCTCATAATCATAATGAGCCGCTATAGCCAGGAGCATCCGAATGGATTTAAGCATAGCTACAGGCGAATAGGTTTCGTCATAATCAACACCTTGTTTTTGACGATATCCTTTCGCGACCAATCTAGCCTTATAGGTAATCACATTACCATCCATGGTTTCTTCTTGAAAACCCACTTGCACCCTATAGGCTTTATGCCTTGGTGGGTCAACCAAGTTCCAAACTTGGTTTCATACATGGAATCCATTTCGACTTCATGGCACCAAGCCACTTATCCCTTCTACGAACTTATCGGCACTTCTTCATAAGCTGGTAGGCTCCTCATCATCAATGAGTAACACGTCGTTCGATTCACTTGAAATCCATATCTCGGGAATATTGCGTGTTCTACGGATCTCTGAAGATGTGGTGTTACAATAAGGTCAGTAGATTGCTCATCACTATGAGTTGTCGGTGTTGTGCTTCACCAGTATCTCATCAATGTCTATTTGAGTCTCTCGAGCCTCCTCAAGCTCGGCGGACACTCCTTGTTTTCTTGCAAGAGAAACTCTTTCTCTAGAAACACGGCATGCCTTGAAACAAACACCTTTTGTTCCACGAGGATGATAGAATTAGTAACCCCTTGTTTCCTTGAGGTATCAATAAATAGACATTTATCGAATTAGCATCTAATTTATCCGACATCGTCCCGCTTCATATAAGGACAACCCCATATCTTCAAGTAAGATACATGAGGTTTCTTACTATTCCATATCTCATATGGAGTAGTTGAGACTACCTTGGTAGGCATTCTATTTAACAAGTAAACAGCTGTCTGAAGTGCATAGCCCCAAAAGGACTTGGGAAGAGTCGCATGATTCATCATTGACCTGACCATGTCCAACAAGGTCCGGTTACGCCTCTCAGATACACCATTATGTTGTGGTGTATATGGCGGAGTCCATTGAGACAATATGTCATTGTCTCTTAGATAATCAAGAAACTCTTGACTTAAGTATTCACTACCTCGATCCGATCGAAGTATTTTAATACTCTTGTCATGTTGTTTCTCTACTTCATTTCTGAATTCTTTGAACCTTTCAAAGGCTTCAGACTTGTGTTTCATCAAGAACACATACCCAAACCGTGAGTGATCATCGGTGAAGGTAATGAAGTAGCTATAGCCTCCTAAAGCTTGAGTTGACATAGGTCCACATACATCAGTATGTATTAGACCTAGTAACTCTCCCACTCGTTCACCTTTTCCAGTAAAAGGTAACTTAGTCATCTTGCCTTTTAAGCATGATTCGCATGTATCGTATGAATCCTATTCAAACGATTCCAGAATTCCACATCGGTGTAATTCGGACATGTGTTTCTTGCTTACATGGCCAAGACGACAATACCACATGTAGGAGTCTAATTGATTATCTTTTCGAGCACGCTTGTTGCTCGCTTCGATATTGAAAATATCACTGGATACGTCCAACGTATAAACATCATTGCTTAAAGTTCCAGTCCCTTAAAGAACTCCATTCAAAGTTATGTAACAACAATTGTTACTAAAAGTCAAATGGTACCCATTTCTATTTAAACAAGAAATAGAAATGATGTTCTTTATCAACGAAGGAACATAAAAGCAATTGTCCATTCTAAGACAAGTCCTACAGGAGTTCCAACAAATACGCTCAGATGGCGAGCAAAGAACTTGCTCCATTCCCAACACGTAAATTTGACTCTCCCTTGACGAGTCTTCTTCTATTCCTTAGCCCATGTATGTCATTACATATATGTGAGTCACACCCAGTATCAAATACCCAAGTGTCTGAGGAAATAGAATGATAATCAATAAAGAAGATTTCTGAAGAAGATGGGGCATCCGATGCCTTATCCTTCTTCACGGACTCAAGATAAATCTTGCACTTTCTTCACAAATGGCTCTACTTGCCATAATGATGGCAAGTGCCCTTTTGAGCTGGTTCTGCCTTTTTAGTCTTTTTCTTCTTCCCCTTCTGTTGTTCCTTTGACTCCCTCTTAGAACCTTTCTTCGAGGAATCAACTAACAACATCGTCCCTTGCTCATGCTTCTCAGAAGGCTTCACAGTCTTCAGCATGTTGAGCAATACCACAGATGAACCTTCTTGCATCTCAGAGGTGAAGAGGAGCTTGGAGACTTCGAACCTTTCGAATCTCACTTGCTTATCAAACAACTCATAAAGATGAAGGACTACGATATGAGCATCCATATGCTCATGCTGCCAGAGCTTGGGTTCCATCGCCTAGCATGATGCAACTTTTGTTCGTAATCACCACATGTTTCTGATAGACCAACAATTGGTCCGGAGTTGCATCGTCACTAGGATGGGCGGGAAGAGGCGCTTCGAGGACATACGCAAGCTTTTCACCTTGAGAACAATTCTCAAGTTTCTAAGTCAGTCCAAGAAGTTCGGCCCAGTAAATTTATTCGAATCCAAAATGGAACGCAAATGAAAAGACAACATGATCAATTTTAGAAATACAAAACGAGCATATATAAGAAAGATGATTTTTAAAATGCATCAATATACATTTATAAATCCCATTCATTTTTCGAATTTCAAAAACCCCAAAATCACTTCGGGAGATCGTAGGTCCATCTCCGAATGGGCTGATATCCATCATAGTTATGAACAACCTTGGAGAGAGTCCAACAAGTCATTCATAACTACGACGGTAGGTATCATCTATACCGATTGAATATCACGTATATGCAACTATCACAATGTGCTATCAACTAATTGAATGTTCACACATACGTTGGGTTGTTAACACATTAACAAGTATGCATCATATGCATAGCACCCAACTTCACCTCCCTTTACATCGACCTTGGAGAGAGTCCAACAAGCCGATGCTCCAGGTTAAAGACAACCCATTAATCGAGAAATAGTTTTAATATGGTTAGAGTGCATTCAACCAATTAGCCTAGCTTGGAGAGAGTCCAACAACCAAAGCTAACGATTGACCTCTGACTCTTACCATATTAGTATTAAACTATTCCATGGTTTGAACATGTTCGGGTTCGAGCCGGGCTTGGAGAGAGTCCAATAACCCAAACAAGAAACGGAACTCTGGTTCTAACCATATTAATGGAAGGTGTAGGCTTTAATATTGTTTAAGGGTTTTATGTCTCATCCTCTTTGCATGCAAATAACTATTATCTACATAGCATGGCATACATGGCATACATCTACATGTCACGACACGCATGGCATAATGTTATGCATCTAATGCAATTACATGACATACAATTATGTCATGTATATATTTCCTTATATATCATAACTATTTATGAAAATAAAATATGTTTAAGATTTGATTCTCCAAATCAAATCATAATTAAATTAGGAAACAAATTTCCAAATCTAATCACATATTTTATTTATGGAATTATTTGATTAAGGAAAATCTATTTAGGAAACCAATTTTCTAAATCATTAAAACTACTTATGGAAATAAAATATTTTAAGATTTGATTTCTCAAATCAAATCAAGATTAAATTAGGAAACAAATTTCCAAAATCAAATATTTTATTTAAGGAAAATATCAATTTCCATAAATACTTCCAACTTTCCAAAAGTAGAAGATTTCCATAAATACTTCTAGACTTTCCAAAATTGAAAAAATTCCATAAATACTTCTAAATTTCCAAAATTAGAAAATTTCCAGAAATAACATTATGACTATCGCAAAACCATTTTACGATTATGTCGAAACACAACCTGAGCTCTGATACCACTGTTGGGTTTCCGGCACCGCGGCGTATGTGTGTTCGATCACGTTTCGCAAACATGAGCACAGCGGAAGCAATAAAAATAATAAATCTATATTTATTACAACACACGCATGCATATTACAATGAGTGTAGACATAACCGTAAATTTAGATTTTCAATAAAAGGAAATTTATCTACGCTATACCTTTCGTATGACGTGTAGCGGGAACGGCATCAACCGGAACGATCCTCGCTAGAATCATCTCTATCCGTATCCACGCCGAGTTCCTTGGGATGACTTCGCTAAGCCACGAGCTTCGTCTTCGTACGGGTTACTAGCCTCGTGTTGAAGACGACGTGATCGAGAGATGATCACGATCCGAATCCAAATTCGGATCCTAATACGAGTTCTCAAAACTCACTTCTCCGGAGAGGTATTCGTCAATCAATTGACGAATCCTTCGTCCTCCACCTCAGAGGATTACCAGAGATCGAATCCCCAGTAAGTTAGCCACTGTCGGAGCTCTAACCGTCGTCCAAACGACGCTCCGACGAGAGGAGAACAAGCTGTCCAAAAAACTGGACAGCTTTGGTGGAGGTGATAGGCGCCGGACAACCAAGGGAAATAGAGCTCACCTTGATGCCAAACTTGAAGGAGATCACCGAGGGGGAAGGAAGCAGGTTGAGGAGATTTGGGCGGCGGCAATAGGTTGGCGCCGAGAGCTCCAAGGAGGAGGTGGGCGGCAACCTTAGGGCTAGGGGTTTTTGGATTAGGGCTTAATTATCCCTTAAACCCTCTTTTATAGAGAACTAATTCTCTTAATGGTTATTGGATCATAACCATTAGTCCCATTAACCCGCTCCATTAAGATAAGTTAAAATAAACCAAACCATGATGGTTTATTTTAAGTTAAAACGAACCGAACCAACTTTTGGTTCATTCGTTTAAAATAAACCAAACTCTTTGGTTTATTCTCCTCCATTGGATTAGAACCAAACCATTTTGGTTCATCCATTATGTCTTCATAAGACACGTCTCATCCACGCTTCCATTGCGACTGAAACGATTTCATGCTCGCTTCATGTTTGGTCCAACCAAACCTTGTTTCTCTCGGTCTGAGAATCTCATTCTCAAGCTCGTTTTAAATCCTTTGGATTACGCTCGTTGTGCGTGTGACCAAATAGGTTCTCGGTTTATGTTGGCCGTCTATAATTAACCATTAATTATAGAACGATCATGAGTGGCACCTAGTAGTACATCATGATCCCCAATTAACCAAAAGATCAACTGTTGATCCGAACTATTTCAAACCCTTCAAAGATTTCAATGATTCGTGCCCCATTCCCTTCACTCATCTTATACCCACTTGGTTCAGGACATGGTCTATAGTGTCAGTCCCCACTAGGCTGACTACGTCACACCTAGCCCAAATATCATTTCCTCGTCCTACGGATTCTAGTTACTGCACATGTATCGAAGAGTACTTTACTCTAAACATGTAATGCTTTGGCCAAAGACTTTAGTAACAATCCGACGAGAGGCCATGGGTATACATCTCCTCGCAAGGAGTGGTGAATCCTTTATAGGCTATTCAAACACCTTCGATCACTTCGACTTATACCCAATCATCCCGGGTCCACATCTCCTTAGAGATATTTGCTTAAGATGTCAAAGCATAAGTCTCCATGATCAAGATGACTTGAATACCGCAAGTCAAAGGAACATCGCACTTAAGCTACAGTAAGAACTTCATTGACATATCTATATATGCAGAGAACCATATGAAGTCTTACGACTGGTCACTCCAATGAACTAGTTACCATAACTAGCATCCACGATTAACTCCGGGCATCACAATGTCTCCAGCCAGTGAGAATCAACTGCTTAGATACACCAAGGAGTATACCTCGTGCTAGTCTCGACAAAATTTATGGTGTCCAAATCCATCAATTCATCGACTAGGGATAATTTCGATACATCACAATTACACATGTAGAGATACTCACTAGTTGTGATCCAATCACAAATTCTCTCATGCTGTGAATCGTATCGTGGACATTCAGTAAATGAGTTTAAGATCCAATCAAATACATAAAACATGTATACTCAAATAGTGAATCTTCATTTATCATATAAATGGTTCATACATAAGGCGATTGCCTTAGGACATCTCTCATATCTTACTAACAATAAGCGTAAAGAGTAAGCTACACGATGGGGGTCCCTGCTGTTGGTCACTCCGACAGTCACTACCCATGAGTGGTCGAGTACCACACACGCAGGACTACGGCACGCAAATCCAACTACCACCGTCTATAGTGGTAGAGTGTGGCACCTCAATGCTTTGCCCTCACACCGGTTACTCCTCCTATGAGTAACCGTGGAGGCAGGATGACTGGCGACCCTCTCAACCACAAGGGAGACCTCGTCGCCAGCATGCATGTAAATACATGAATGCAATGTCTCACATACAGACGTCCACCATAGACTCTCTATCCTGTAGAGAGTCATACCAATCTACTCGACGCACTCTCTATCCTGTAGAGAGTCGTACTCATCTGATTATAACAAGCTAGGACCACTAGTCCGTAGCGATACCCTAAGTATCATTCCTCTGACCATTTACACAACACATGTTCGGTGGTAACATACAATCTAAGGGTACTAGAACTAACCCTAGGTTAAAGACATTATCTACCTACGGATGACCTTTTTGCCCAATGTACAATCAGGTTGTCATCCGGACTTTACCATTTGCACTTAACTTAAACAAATTCTAAGTTACTTGCATCACCTATATGTATAACTCCTAATCATGATAATATAAACATGATATCAGCAATAGAGTTAATAGCCAACGGTAAAGGATCAAGCATATGATAAAAAGAACAGGGTCAAGGTAATATGAACACCTAACATGCTCATATCAATGACTAAATCTGAATGAAATACAACTACGACTGCAGGAAATTACCCACCGCTATGTAACTGTGCTATCCATCTTCACGTCCATGTATCTATCGCAAATCAAAGTCCCGTGACAATAGGATACGATTAAGTACCATCACATATCCAATAATCGAATCAAATCCTACATCAACCTTGTATCTCGATCAACTAATCAATATCTTCTTCCATTAGCTCTTAAATCACAACTTACCTAGATTAGCTTCCGCTTCAATCACAACCAACTTCATAATCCACTTATGGAAATCTGACCAGATAACATAATGGTCTTGTGGTTAAATCCAATCTCACTCGATGTGTTTTAGTACCTACAATAAGTCCAACTTATATGATTTGATTTGAACCTTTAGGTCATCAAGAAACAGCAGTGATGCCAATATTCCCAATTACACAACATCACTAATCATCGAACTAAATCAAATAGAGCATTATACCACTACTTTGCCACCCACCATTCACACACCAAGACATAGGATTACACATAGAAATTGACAACCGAATAGCAAAGGCTAGATCGATCTTACGCCCCAAATCGATTACCAAACATCACCGAGCCTAGATCCCGTAACGGCAACAAATCACCACCGAAAGAAATCGGAAGGCTAGAAAACTTGTCGCCTAAATCACAAAAAGGAACGCATTCACGTGGATTTCTTCCGAATCGAAGGACACGTAAAACACAATTCCTTACCTTGCTCCAAAGAGAAATCGCAAGGCCTCCAATCGAACCGCTGTCGACGCAACCTCCCGACCTAGCAACTCCACCGACGCACATCTCCTCCTATCCTCGCTCTCGCAGAAAATCCAAGCTCAAGATCACCTGCTCGCGGCGATGATTAGGGAAAGATAGCCTCCGATCGAATCGCCACGATCCAAGCTCCCAACCACTCACCTAACTTCGCAAAACACGGTTCCCGAGCAAGACTGTATAGACTTCGATGATGCTTGCTGGAGATCCACTCTAGAAGTCGAGACCAAGAAGCCGGCAAAGAAGGAAATCGGGAAGAGGAGTCACGGCGGTCGAAATTGATGACTCTCACGCTGCCAACGCTGGACTCGAGTGGCGACGACCGCGCCGAGGGGTAGGGGAGAGCTCGCTACCGCTTGGGGCAATCCGACGATCGAAGAACGAGCTCGTGACCGGATTCGCGGCACGGCGACAAAGAGAAGGAGAAGGCTCGTGCGTTGAAGGCGAAGAGGAAAAGAATCCTGTCGGCGCTCCACATTCGGTCGCGAAGAGAAACCGCAACTCATATTAACGCTCAGCGTTAATAAAGATACCGGATCGGGTTTAATTTTATTATAGGGTTGGATCTTAAGCCCAATTAAACCTTGATCCAATTAAACAATTACCATTAAGTCTAAGTTAGGTTCAACTAAATCCCTAACCATGCTTTATTAATATTATTATATATATATATCTATTTTATATATATATATATATATATTTTGGTATTTTACATTGATATTGTAGTGACATGAGGTCATACGATTATCTAGTGATGATTAATATATATCATCAGCTTAGAGTAAAGGGGATGCAGGTGTGTAGAGACGACAATTTCATACTTAGTATGAACTTTATGAGTTGTTAGACTAATTAACGATTTAGTCGTCCATGAATTTGAGAATCATGTATCTTGGACACGATTGGATCAGTTTGTGGTTGTTGGAGTTGCGTAACTTGGCCATTGTTGATTGTGGTAGTTGGAGTTGCGCACTTGACCACCGTAGATGGTGGTTTTCCTTGTATATTTTGGTTAATTCTGTAGATGTGGATAGAATGTTTGGCATTACTATACCACGGACTTGTTTGACAAAGGTGATGATGGAAAATCATTTTGTCAGAAGCTGATGAAACCAGTTACAAGACCTAGACGGCGGTTAACTTTTACACGAGTATTAGTTAATCCTTCCGGAGTAGATAAAAGGATGATGTACGCAGATGCGTCGTTTCAGGGATCGGAATGATTCCGATGCAGATGAATGAGGCATATCTTATGCCTACGACAGTTAAGAAACTACGAGATAGTCTGTCATATACATGACGTGACTTTAGTAGTTATTATATGGATTTGTAGTTGTATGGAGCAGAAGTGCTCATTGAATTTGACTAGCTACTGGGTAGCTACTATAGAGTTCTGGAACGCGAATGGTTGCAACAAGTGAGATTAGTCGCTTTAGTCTTCCATGCACTTACGGAGTGTGGTGGAGAGGATTTTGAATGGTTGATGGACTTCTCTTTTGAGAAGACATTTCCCCGTCTCTGAGAAGGATGGTGGATTCCGGAGTTGCAGTGTTAAGAAAGAGTTGCTACAGAAAGCACATCATTCGAGATGGGCTATATACCTTTGAGGTACTCAGATGTACCGAGAGTTGAAATGTTTATACTGGTGGAATGATATAAAGAGAGTTATAGCAGATTTTGCTGCTCGATGTTTAGTTATGCCAGTGGGTGAAGGCTGGACATCAAAAACCCGCTGGATTGCTCTAGAGAATTCCGATTCCGGAATGGAAGTGGGAGCAAATCATGATAGATTTGGTTACGGGATTACCTAGAATCCGTAAGGGATATGATGCAATTTAGATGATCGTGGATCGACTAACCAAATCAACTTACTTTCTGCCTATTCGTGGGTCGTACCCGTTGGATCGTCTGGCAGAGTTGTACTGTCGAGGGATTATCAGATAGCATGGCATGCCTTTGGGTATTATATCTGATAGAGACCCGCAATTTACCTCGCGATTTTGGTAGAGTCTGCATCAGAATATGGGCACAGAGCTTCGGCTTAGTGCAACATTTTATCCGCGGACGGATGGACTGTCTGAGCATGACATTCAAACGTTGGAGGATCTATTCAGATTATGTCGTGGATTATGGAGGTGTAGCTTATCTGCTGGCTTTACCTCGATTTCGCGGATGCTCACCATGTATTTCGTTGTTATACCGAGGAAATACGTGTCGATATTGATTATGTTAAAAAAGGTTCTCAATTCTACCTCGCCTAATGCGACTTACGAGAAGATTCCAGTAGGATCCCGGTCGCAAGGAGCGAAAGAAACAAGACCATCCGACTCGTAAAGGTTGGATGACAGTATCCGACTGATGAGGAGACTACATTAGAGCTGGAAGATACTATTCGAGCTCGATAGCCTCATCTGTTCACTTGAGGAAGGTAGGTGGTCCTTTCTTAAACTTGCATTAAATTTTTGCTTGTTAGCACGAAATTTGGGGACCAAATTTTTTATAAGCGGGGGAAAATGTAAAATACCAGGAAAAAAAATATATTCCTTGTTAATTGATAAAATATTTTGTGGAATTTTTCAGGAATTTTTAGAAATTTTTCTGGATTTAAACGAAAATTTCATGGGGATAAAGCGAATAGGCTTTTGTAAAGCCTGTTTAGACTATCTACAAGGAAATTAATGGGTTAATTAAAAACCCCTTTATATTCTTTCCGTTTCCCCTAAATTCCGAATCGCACCATTTCTTTCCCTTCCACGACTCCTCCTTCTCCCTCCCGCGATTTCTTCGCCTCACTTCCACCAAGGCACTGTCGGCCACGCCACGCTGGTGGGAGATCCGGTTGGAGGAGACGATAGCGAAAAGTGTCGCCGGGCAAGGTTTGAGGGAGGGATCAGGGTGCCAAAGACCGGCAGCAACAACGGTTGGTCTACCCGGCGATTTCTGCGAAGGAAGCTCTCAATCTGGGGGCTTGGGTCAACGGCGACGGCGCTGTGCTCGGGTAGGGACGACGACGACATTGGCCGGAGCCGGGTTCTCGGTGGGAGCTAGGCGGTCGGACTGACTTTTGCGGAATGAGCAGAGGATCGCCACCGAAACTAGGTGTTGGTGTCGCAAACAGGGATAGGTAAAGGTGGTTGTTTGTTCTGGAGCTCTAACGAGGTTTAACTTCGGGTAAGCAAGATAGATTTTCTATGTGTGCTGTGAATTCCAATTGGTTGAATGGTTGTGTTTGTCGATGAATTTCGTATAGAAATTGTGGTTGGAGTGTTCTGATTGTTTTGGGGGTTGCTGTGTCGAATTGTGGTAGGAAAAAGGGGCAGCAGCAAGTGCCGACAGCCATTTCCGTTGCGGCTTCACCGCCTTGCGTCTGACGTCTCGCCGTGGCTACCGTGATCACCCCAACGCCACCACCGCCTCTTCAACACGGGTAGCAGATTCTACCATTCTGTTCCTTTTCCTATCCTCCTCAACGAATTATAAGCTTCAGAAACCTACCAATACATCGCGAACAGCCACAGCTCCACCATCCTCTCTTCTCCACCGAGGGCATTGCAACCGTGAACCGATCTTATGGAGCCGATGGTGTTCGTCTCAATGGAAACTTTGATTCGAAGTACAACTCATCTCATCACAGTTGATCTGGGAGATCAAGGGATTTCAATGGGAAAGGAAAGACTAGGTAAGTTCAAGTTACGTAAATCTAGTATATGAATATTTTGTAGCCAATATGATAGTGATTTGTGGATGGTGGTGAACAAGGGAGAATATTTCGATAGATTGAGGTAAATTTTAAGTTGTATGAATGATAGTTTTGATTTGTTGAAAGGTGGTCTACCCATAGCTTATTTGTATTGTTTTTTAGGATTATTGGAATTATGGTGGATCACAAAGTTGATATGGATTGATTTGTTGTAGAATTATAGCTATGAATTAGTGTGGTGGTTAATTATATCAAGTATCGCATCATGGTGATATAGTAGATATTATGTATGATGGGTGAACGAGACTTTAGTTAATATTCGTTTAGTAGTTTGGAATATGAAGTCGATGTAAGATTTGATTCGATTATTCGATGTATGATAGAACTTAAGTATGTTTTATGTTGTGTACAGGACGTTGATACAAGACGGAATCTTGGATGTGAAGACGGACAATGTAGTCTGCATATCAGGTGGGTAATTTCCTACCTGGTCCGGGTAGATGTATTGCACTCAGATTTAGTCATAGATATGAGCATGTTAGGTGTTCATATTATCTTGACCCTGCTCTTTTTATCGTATGCTTGATCTTTTACCGTTGGCTATTAACTCCATTGCTGATATCATGTTTATTTTATCATGATTAGGAGTTATACATATAGGTGATGTAAGTAACTTAGAATCTGTTTAAGTTAAGTGTAAATAGTAAAGTCCGGATGACAACCTGATTGTATATGTCACGCCCCGAGAGCATGCCGAACCAAAAATCAAACGGACGGCACCTCCCCTGTACGTGGCAACATTTCGGGTTAATACAAGGCTCGTAGGCCCACAATAACAACAATATATATGTATAAAAACAAAAAAAAACTACACAAGACACAGCGAAAACAAACTACAAAAATACAACAATCCCACACATGCATACCGGTATGACTAACACACCACAACAACACAAAATCGCGACAAAATCTGAATATACAACACATACATCACGAAAACTCCAACAACTACAAAATACAATGCACAACGGACAGCAGGCCCAAAACAAAATACGGGAGCCTCGTGAGATGAGATGACGTCACCATGTGCTCCAAGTCATACTAAGTCTTCTACATTACTGGCGTCAGAAAACCTGTGGTCCGCGGGGTGGTGAGTAAAACTCAGCAGGTAATAGAAAACATGTATATATGTAATATCACATGTATTTCGACAACATAATCTAGATGTACAACAGGTATATCAGCATAGTATATAAATACAAGAATATATCATCTAACTGAAATGAATAACATAAAATGCAGACATACCTGAAGTCTGCTACGCTACTCTGATCCAACCTGAACATATATGCAACATATATATAACAGGAAGAGTAATACCAATACATAATCTACTCATGCTACAGGTCAAGGTATCTATGGTCTGTCCAACACATACCAACATCCGATACAATCGTATAACAAATGCAAGAGACATGCATGAATATGATGTCCACCCAAATGCAGCAAGCATAGTACAAACAAATGCAACATCACAATAATCATATATATATAGACTGTATCCATATATATATATATATATATATATTAATCTCAACCATCCATATATATATATACATGCATATATGTATATATATATGGTAATATGCAAAGCGCCATCAGATACGGCTATGCAGCATGCATGGTCATGTCGGCTCACCCTAAAGCTACCACGACCCCAGTGTGGCCTCGATGGCTCGAGCATGACAACTGTCCCAACTCAACACCAACCACTACTCTTGAGTGGCCGAGTGGGCAGTATGATCGAGTAGCATATAAGCGTAAAGAGCAAGCTACACGATGGGGGTCCCTGCTGTTGGTCACTCCGACAGTCACTACCCATGAGTGGTCGAGTACCACACAAGCAGGACTACGGCACGCAAATCCAACTACCACCGTCTATAGTGGTAGAGTGCGGCACCTCAATGCTCTGCCCTCACACCGGTTACTCCTCCTATGAGTAACCATGGAGGCAGGATGACTGACGACCCTCTCAACTACAAGGGAGACCTCGTCGCCAGCGTGCATGTAAATGCATGAATGCAATGTCTCACATACAGACATCCACCATAGACTCTCTATCCTATAGAGAGTCATACCAATCTACTCGACGCACTCTCTATCCTGTAGAGAGTCGTACTCAACTGATCATAATACTCTCTATCCTGTAGAGAGTCATACTAATTTACTCGACACACTCTCTATCCTGTAGAGAGTCGTACTCATCTGATTATAACAAGCTAGGACCACCGGTCCGTAGCGATACCCTAAGTATCATTCCTCTGACCATTACACAACACATGTTCGGTGGTAACATACAACCTAAGGGTACTAGAACTAACCCTAGGTTAAAGTCATTATCTACCTACGGATGACCTTTTTGCCCAATGTACAATCAGATTGTCATCCGGACTTTACCATTTGCATTTAACTTAAACAAATTCTAAGTTATTTGCATCACCTATATGTATAACTCCTAATCATGATAAAATAAACATGATATCAGCAATAGAGTTAATAGCCAACGGTAAAGGATCAAGCATACGATAAAAAGAACATGGTCAAGGTAATATGAACACCTAACATGCTCATATCAATGACTAAATCTGAATGAAATACAACTACCCGGACCAGGTAGGAAATTACCCACCTGATGTATAGCTCATGTCGATAGTCTTCACGTCCATGAATCTATCTCGAATCAGGATCCTGTACATAACACAGAATATAACCCAACAATAATATAAACAATCAGAGGAATCCAACTCAATCTTAATCATCGATTGATTAACAAGTCCCATATTAAATCTAGACACTATAATAGATTCACCCCAATTAATCAATCATATATATAACTCTTCTATTGCATATTAATTGAAGTCCAAATTTGAAACTTACCTAGTTTCAAATCCATGACAGAAATCGTAGTTGCCTCCCATTCATCCCGATTCATAGATCGCAACATTACTACAATCAAGACAAACATCCGATTTGGACTTACCTTGCATGTGCCCATCCCATTTCCAATAGTTCCTTTACCTGGTAATGATCAATCATCCATTCAACCGAAAATCATATTAGCTACATAATCCAACAATTAGCTAATCTCAACTATCATACCTCCAACCACATCACTTACCTCGGTCCAAAGACAAAGCGACCCATGGCTCACGGCAGCGTCGTTGACCGATCGATCAATTCGCGATGGTGGTGTCACGAAACAAGTTTGGATCCATTGCACACGGTAGGAGGTATGGATGAATTATAACCCATGAAGATCTTCGGCGATGAAGCCGCTGCGAGAAGGGCAACAACAAGGTCGTTCATCATCTCCTCGCTCACCATCCTAGATCAACTCCACGAGCCGGCGCTTCTTCACCGGCTGCACTCATATTGATACACAATAGAAGAACCACAACAAAGACAATGAATTTAATCGATTGATAGAACAAAAGGCACGGCTCATGCTTACCGACGAATCGGAATCTCACCGTGACTAACCCTCTCGCCTTCCCTCTTGTTGTCTGCGAAAAACCACTAATTCCCGACCAATGGCGAGCAAACCCCAATCCACTTGCGGAAAATCCCAGCCCTAACAACACTCACGGTGAAAAGGAAGGTGGCGGCGACAATGGCGGATTGATCGCAACGCAGGAAGGAGGCACGACAACACCCTCGGCAGATGGAAATCGTCGATCGGGCGGGAGCGGCAAGAAGGTGGGTGGCGGTCATGGGTCATAGGACGAGGACCTCGCGCGGTCGACGGAAAGGAAAGCGCCTTGGGAGAGAAAGAGAAGAAGGTTTGTGAAACCCTCGCCAAGCGACAGCGGTGGAGAGAAGAAACGGTGGAGGAGCAGCCATCGAGCGAAGGAGGAGCGAAGAAGAGAAGTCGCAAAAAGAAAGAAACCGACGGGGAAAACGGAAGGATTTGGTCTAATTAACCCATTTAATACCTCGTAGAAGATAGCCTAAACAGGCTTTATAAAAGCATGTTCATTTTATCCCCATGAAATATCCATAAAACACCCGTTTAAATCCAGAAAAATTTCTAAAAATTCCTGAAAAAAATTCCACAAGATATTTTATCAATTAACGAGGAATATATATATATTTTTTTTTCTGATATTTTACATTCTCCCCCACTTATAAAAATTTGGTCCCCAAATTTCGTACTAACATGCAAAAATTACTTCAAGCAAGTTTCCTGAAAGGACCACATTTATTCCTCATGTGAATAGATGAGGACATCGAGCTCAGATAGTAACTTTCAGCTCCCACATAGTCTCCTCATCAATATGATGCTACCATCCAACCTTTATGAGTCAGATGGTTTTGTTCCACTACTGTTGCTCCTTGCAACCCAAGATCGTTTCACTCCTTTCGAAGGTGAAATACGCAGAAATACCTATTCTCCAACTGAAAATTTCTAAAGGCTTTCGCCTCCGGTCTGCATAACTCTTTCGTTATAGCGATTCCCGAATGAACGTGGTCCTCCTACTCAAATCATATATCATCGGTCCATCCGTCTACGGATGAAATGTTGCACTAAACCAAACTCGCGCCCATCTTAAACGGATAATCGCAAGGTAAATCGTGGATCTCTATCCGATATGGTACTTAAAAGTACCCCGCAATCGATAATCTTTCGGTAATACAACGTTGCTGGATAGTCCAACGAGTACGACCCACGAATAGGAAAGAAATGAGCTGATTTGGTCAGTCGATCCACAATCACCCAAATCGCATCATGTTCTTTACGGGTTCTAGGCAATCCCATAACGCAATCAATCGCAACATGCTCCCACTTCCATTTCGGAATCGGAATTTTCTAGAGCAATCCAGCGAGTTTCTGATGTTCAGCCCTCACCTACTGGCATACTAAACATCGAGCAGCAAAATCTGCTATAACTCTCTTTATACCATTCCACCAGTATAAACGTTTCAACTCTCAGTACATCTGAGTAGCATCAGGTGAATAGCAAATCTCCAATGATATGTTTCCTGTAGCGACTCTTTCTTGACTGGACGCGTGTTCGGAACACACTATCCTTATCAGAGACGAGAATTATCTTCTCAAAAGAGAAGTCCATCAACCATTCAAAATCCACTCTACCACACACTCTGTAAGTGCATGGAAGACTATAGCGATCAAATCTCGCAAATTACAACTATTCGTGTTCCAGCAACTCCATTGTAGCTACCTAGTAGCTTGTTAAATCAATGAGCACTTCTGCTCCATACATCTACAAATCCAAATAATAACTACTAAAGGCACGTCATGTATATAACAGCCTATCTCGTAGTTTCTTAAATGTCTTAAGCATAAGGTACGCCTCATTCAACTGCATCGGAATCGCTCCGATCCTTGAAACGATACATCCGCGTACAACCTCCTTTTATCCACTCAGAAGGATTAGCCAATAACTTATAAAGTTAACCATCTAGGTCTCGTAACTGGTTTCACCAGCTTCCGACTAAATAATTTCCAACATTACCTTTGTCAAACAAGTCTGTGGTATAGTAATGTCAAGCATTCTATCCACATCTACGGAATTAACCAACCCATACAAGGCAAAACACCACCTACGGTGGTCGAGTGCGCAACTCCAACTACCACAATCAACAAAGCCAAAGTTACTTAACTCCAACAACTACTAATCGAGTTAATTAGTCTAACAACTTAATCAAAACTCATAAAAATTCATACCAAGTATGAATTGTCATCTCCACACACCGCATCCCCTTTTCTCTAGGCGATGATATATATTAATCATTACACGACAATGATAATTGTATGACATCATGTCACTACAATATCGATCTCGTGTAAATCAACCCTAAAGTATACGCAGGTGTCCTTAGCTGATCTAAATAGATCATTTATCCATAACGAAGGATATTCATCACAATAACTACTGTATTCCATCATCGATAATCAATGCATAATTTTAAAGGTTTATCCCTCTTTCAACAAAGAGTTCCGGATCTTCTCAAGGAGGAATCTTTGGGATAAATAAATATCCTCCAACATCTCCTATAATCGCAACTCACGTTCTTCCAATTTTATAGTGTTTAGTAACACCGATACCAACAAAATTATCACTCGATATAGGATCTTGATATCGGAACTATTTCGCAATCATTTCGATCGCCTACTCCACTTGCCACAGCGGCAAGCCTTGGAGTTCATCCGAAACTACATCGCAAGATACATAATCATACCATAATCTCAACAACTTAACCATCCGTAAGGATATGTCTACAGTAAAAGTATGACTATCAGAGTCTAAGGGCATCCCTTGACTTCTTAATTGTTGATCCTCATCTCACCTGATGGTAGAGATACCACCAACCCACAAGTCGATGTAAAGGATCCCAATCCAACTAAGAATGTTCTAGATACAAAGATACTTGTAACTACAAGCATCTCTCAACATATTAACCTAGAGGGTAAACTAAAGTAATACCTGAGCGATCAATTATCTGTCGATCCGATCCAAAGGCTCTGCAGTCTCGCCTTTCTCCAAGAGAACGAGATCAGATCCAACGATCCGCGACAAAGCGGTTGCATTTTTCGATAATAATCCGGGATTCTCCTAGATCATCTGATCCATCCCTAAATCCTACGAGCTACGTAGAATCAAGATTACCGAATAGATACGACCATCGCCGTATACTCTCCTCTCGTACTAAGCCAATCCACATCCGAGGTAATCGCTTGTTGTTGTCATGAGAGTCTTCCACGATGTCTTCTTCGCGATGCTGCTTCCGTGCGATCTCTGTGAAAGGGTAGTATCAAGGAACTTGACCACGCTGAGGTAGTAGGTTGTTTGCGAGATAACCCAATCTTATGTTGATCTCTGCTTTCGACGGTGCATCATCCTCGAACGCCATTGGTAGTCTTCAATCAATCTTCAAGGTACACCTCCTCCTCTTGGTTGCTCACAATAGCAACAATTTGAATCGCTCCAATGTATATTCCGCTTCACGTGTCTTCGTGATCTGCACTGCACGCACACAATCCCTTCGGAGTCTTTGTTCTGATTTTGCTG
Organism: Wurfbainia villosa; assembly: GCA_025175895.1. Lineage (NCBI taxonomy): Eukaryota > Viridiplantae > Streptophyta > Magnoliopsida > Zingiberales > Zingiberaceae > Wurfbainia > Wurfbainia villosa. The sequence continues at coordinate 110,254,721 of CM045988.1, read as the reverse complement.
ATATCTACAAGAACCTTCTGATGATCTGCGATTGGTCTTCTATAATCGGAAAATAGCTCAAAGATTAAAACTCCGAGCTTGCTCCTTTATCCAATATCGGAGACTTGACTCTAAGTTGACTGTAATAGTTGTCTCGGTCTCTCAACTCTTAAACTCTTATGCGAGTCATTTTTAACTCCTGTCTCAATCCAACGTCTTCCGGCAGGATCTGATAGAAGATCCCGGCTTCCTAATCCAACTATAAGCCAATAACTCTGGGTGGCTTAAATCATCCATTCTTCTTCTTGAGCTATTAGGTGGTCGTAACTTCTACAAGTCTCACAACTCTACACAGTACACTATTACTAACCGATCGCCCTTTCTGGAAGCTCAAGAATTCCTTACAATATGTCACTAAAAGTGACACGGGAAAATACACTCTTTCAACATGACTAATCCATGATCAAGTGATATTTTATTTTCCGAAGATTATTTTCTGCATTTATCACCAAATACCGGCTTGACCCCAATAATGGTATGCAAATAACTCTACTTTCTCGGTATAACATGAGTTAAGTACTTAAAAGTACTCTCAAAGTTATACAACTCAAGATCTGAATAACTCAGGATAAAAAATCCTATGAAACTCCATAACCTAGCCTTAGCTATCGCATCAACAATAGTCTACAAAGTCTACATTCATTACCCACAGGTAATGATCCGACTATACAGATTAGTAAATCTCTAAGATGTAGTCTCGATTTCCATAATAAATTTGATGACTTGGCCCTGTTTTCCGACTCGTGTCGATCGGCTCTCAGGTAAATCACCTCCTCGACCACGGTTCAAGACTCACGGACTCAACAGTCGTCATTCCGTGGTCAACTCATACCAGTTCGAATAATAACCAACACACTCTGAGTTATTCCCTGGTATAAGCATCTAAATGCATAGCCAACAAAACTAGGAGTATAAACACTAAGGTAACTCGGTTGGTCGCCTCGATGGACGACCCCTACTACAAGTCTACACTCTATTTTATACACCTCGATCAAGTTTAGATAAATATCTACTAAACCATAAGTTATTAGGAATTCTTACCTCGTGCTGCTTGGAGCTCAGGCCGCTGTCCATCTCATCTCAGAAAACCAAAACCGAATAAATCGACTCCCGAGAATCCAAGACTCGACACAAAACAACATTGTATGGCATCGCAGAACCTTGGGCTCTGATACCACTAAAGTTGTCACGCCCCGAGAGCATGCCGAACCGAAAATCAAACGGACGGCACCTCCCCTGTACGTGGCAACATTTCGGGTTAATACAAGGCCCGTAGGCCCACAATAACAACAATATATATGTATAAAAACAAAAAAACTACACAAGACACAGCGGAAACAAACTACAACAATACAATAATCCCACACATGCATATCGGTATGACTAACACACCACAACAACACAAAATCACGACAAAATCTGAATATACAACACATACATCACGAAAACTCCAACAACTACAAAATACAATGCACAACGGACAGCAGGCCCAAAACAAAATACGAGAGCCTCGTGAGATGAGATGGCGATCGGTAGTGCTCAAGTCATCACTAAGTCTTCTACATTACAGGCGGCGAGAAAACCCGAGTGGTCGCGGGGTGGTGAGTAAAACTCAGCAGGTAATAGAAAACATGTATATATGTAATATCACATGTATTTCGACAACATAATCTAGATGTACAACAGGTATATCAGCATAGTATATAAATACAAGCATATACCGTCTAACTGAAATGAATAACATAAAATGCAGACATACACAGTACGCTCGCTACTCTGATCCAACGAACATATATGCAACATATATATATACGGAAGAGTAATACCAACACATAATCTACTCATGCTTTCTGGTCGGTATCTATGGTCTCTCAGCACATACCAACATCCGATACAATCGTATAACAAATGCAAGAGACATGCATGAATATGATGTCCACCCAAATGCAGCAAGCATAGTACAAACAAATGCAACATCACAATAATCATATATATATAGACTGTATCCATATATATATATTAATCTCAACCATCCATATATATATATATATATATATATACATGCATATATGTATATATATATGGTAATATGCAAAGCGCCATCAGATACGGCTATGCAGCATGCATGGTCATGTCGGCTCACCCTAAAGCTACCACGACCCCAGTGTGGCCTCGGTGGCTCGAGCATGACAACTATCCCAACTCAACACCAACCACTACTCTCGAGTGGCCGAGTGGGCAGTATGATCGAGTAGCATATAAGCGTAAAGAGCAAGCTACACGATGGGGGTCCCTGCTGTTGGTCACTCCGACAGTCACTACCCATGAGTGGTCGAGTACCACACACGCAAGACTACGACACGCAAATCCAACTACCACCGTCTATAGTGGTAGAGTGCGGCACCTCAATGCTCTGCCCTCACACCGGTTACTCCTCCTATGAGTAACCGTGGAGGCAGGATGACTGGCGACCCTCTCAACCACAAGGGAGACCTCGTCGCCAGCGTGCATGTAAATGCATGAATGCAATGTCTCACATACAGACATCCACCATAGACTCTCTATCCTGTAGAGAGTCATACCAATCTACTCAACGCACTCTCTATCCTGTAGAGAGTCGTACTCAACTGATCATAATACTCTATCACCGTGAGAGTCATACTAATCTACTCGACGCACTCTACATCCCGTAGAGTCGTACTCATCTGATTATAACAAGCTAGGACCACCGGTCCATAGCGATACCCTAAGTATCATTCCTCTGACCATTTACACAACACATGTTCGGTGGTAACATACAACCTAAGGGTACTAGAACTAACCCTAGGTTAAAGTCATTATCTACCTACGGATGACCTTTTTGCCCAATGTACAATCAGATTGTCATCCGGACTTTACCATTTGCATTTAACTTAAACAAATTCTAAGTTATTTGCATCACCTATATGTATAACTCCTAATCATGATAAAATAAACATGATATCAGCAATAGAGTTAATAGCCAACGGTAAAGGATCAAGCATACGATAAAAAGAACAGGGTCAAGGTAATATGAACACCTAACATGCTCATATCAATGACTAAATCTGAATGAAATACAACTACCCGGACCAGGTAGGAAATTACCCACCTGATGTATAGCTCATGTCGATAGTCTTCACGTCCATGAATCTATCTCGAATCAGGATCCTGTACATAACACAGAATATAACCCAACACGAATATAAACAACTGTAGGAATCCAACTCAATCTTAATCCCTGATTGATTAACCAAGTCCCATATTAAATCTAGACAGTTATAATAGATTCACCCCCAATTAATCAATCATATATATAACTCTTCTATTGCATAATTAACCAAGTCCAAATTTGAAACTTACCTAGTTTCAAATCCATGACACCGGCTCGTAGTTGCCTCCCATTCTGTCCAATTCATAGATCGCAACATTACTACAATCAGCAACAAACATCCAGACTTGGACTTACCTTGCACAGCCTATCCTAATTCCAATAGTTCCTTTACCTGGTAATGATCAAGAATCCATTCAACCGAAAATCATATTAGCTACATAATCCAACAATTAGCTAATCTCAACTATCATACCTCCAACCACAACACTTACTATCGGTCCAAAGACAAACGACCCATGGCTACGGCAACGTCGTTGACCGATCGATCACGCCCTCATGCGATGGTGGTGTCACGAAACACCGTATGGATCGGTGGCACTGCGGTAAGGAGGTAGCGGTCGGATATAGCCGCCGGTGAAGATCTTCGACGATGAAGCTGCAGAGAAGGGCAACAACAAGGTCGCTTCATCATCTCCTCTGCTCACCGCATCAACTCCATGTAACCCGACCACGTTCACCGGCCACTGCACTCATATTGATACACAATAGAAGAACCACAACAAAGACAATGAATTTAATCGGATTGATAGAACAAAAAGGCAACGGCTCATGCTTACAAAGAATTGGAATCTCACCGCACCAACCCTCTCGCCTTCCCTCTTGTTCAATCTGCCGAAAAACCACTAATTCCAAGACCAATGGCGCGAGCAAACCCCAAATCCACTGCTCGCCGTAAAATCCCGCGCCCTAACAACACTCCGACGGTGAAAAGGAAGGTGGCGGATAATGGCGGCGGATTGCGATAACGCAGGAAGGAGACGGCAACACCCCGGCAAGATGGAAATCGTCGATCGGGCAGGCGACAAAGAAGGTAGGCAGGTGGCTGGCAGGTCACCGGCAATAGACGAGGACCTCGCGGTGCGGTCGACGGAAAGGAAAGCCTGCGCCTTGGGAGAAAGAGAAGAAGGCGTATGAAACCCTCGCCAGCAGCGGAGAGAAGAAACTTTGTGGTGGAGGAGCAGCGCCATCGAGCGAAGGAGGAGCGAAGAAGAGAAGTCGCAAAAAGAAAGAAACCGACGGGGAAAACGGAAGGATTTGGTCTAATTAACCCATTTAATACCTCGTAGAAGATAGCCTAAACAGGCTTTATAAAAGCCTGTTCATTTTATCCCCATGAAATATCCATAAAACACCCGTTTAAATCCAGAAAAATTTCTAAAAATTCCTGAAAAAAATTCCACAAGATATTTTATCAATTAACGAGGAATATATATATATATTTTTTTCCGATATTTTACAGTATATTGGGCAAAAAGGTCATCCGTAGGTAGATAATGTCTTTAACCTAGGGTTAGTTCTAGTACCCTTAGGTTGTATGTTACCACCGAATATGTATTGTGTAAATGGTCAGAGGAATGATACTTAGGGTATCGCTACGGACCGGTGGTCCTAGCTTGTTATAATGAGATGAGTACGACTCTCTACAGGATAGAGAGTGTGTCCATCAGTTAAGTACGACTCTCTATAGGATAGAGAGTGCGTCGAGTAGATTGGTATGACTCTCTACAGGATAGAGAGTATTATGATCAGTTGAGTACGACTCTCTACAGGATAGAGAGTGCGTCGAGTAGATTAGTATGATTCTCTATAGAATAGAGAGTCTATGGTGGATGTCTGTATGTGAGACAAGACATCATGATTCGTTTGCATGCACGACGAGGTCTCCCTTGTGGTTGAGAGTGTCGCCAATATCCCCTCCACTGCACTCATAGGAGGAGTAATCGATGTGAGGGCAGAGCATTTTGGTCGACTCTACCACCTATAGACTATTTAGTTGGATTGGTCGTATCCGCAGGTGTGGCACTCGACCACTCAGTAGTGATTATTTATTAATGGCCAACAATCTACCCCATCGTAGCTTGCTCTTTACGCCATCTTGCTATCACATACATTTACTCGCACCGAGTAGTGGTCATGGTGTTCGATGATTTCATGCTCGAGCCACCGAGGCCACACCGATTGCTTTAGGGTGAGCCATACCATGCATGCCGTGACGATTCGATGGCTATATTACTACATATATATACATATATATGTATATATATTATGGATGGTTGAGATCAATATATAGATGCATTTATATATCTTTAATTATGATTATATATGTGTTGTTTGCATCTGTTTATTTACTTTCTGATTTGGGTGACATCATATTCTTTATGCCTCTTATATTCATATTAATGTTTATATGGCCATGTGTAATGATTATAGATAATTGTCGAATCGTGAGCATGAGTAGATATAATGATTAGATTACTTGTTATTATATATTTGGAGTATATATGTTCATGTATTTTAAATACGTTTATACTTTCATATGTATATGTTATATCATACATTATCTGTTGATTGGCTATTACTATGCTTATTTTTATATATTTCATTATTACCGCGTGTCCTCCTAGATATAAAAGATTTATATATCCCACCTCTTGAATAATTTTACGAATCATCTCATTGAGATTTTCTTCTCTTTGCCTACTTTCCTCAATAAGCTTTTGTTCCCTCTGGCTATTACCCAAGATAATGCATTCCAATTTTTTGTTGCTTTCAATAATTTCTTCCTCCATTCTCTTATTTGTAGCATGCATGTCTTCAATTTCTTTGTTAGCTCTTTGTTCTTTTCATTGAAGCATATTTCGTTAGAACTTTCATTGTATGATTTTTTTAAAGTGTTGATGACATCCAAATCCATACACTTTACCCTTATATTAGTCACCCACCATGTCACATTATGATTCTAGATTGAATAAAGGATGAGTAGAGTGATCATCAATATTTGTCTGTTTCTATATTGTTCTTGTCTGTATTACAATAACTGATATTAGTCTAATAAACATGAAAATAAATAAGCAAGATGTCATTAAAATATAATAAAAACAATTAATTATATTGACTTATGCTAACTCGAGCTGATTTGTTGTCCACAAATTCTCCAGTACCTTATTTCCTTTTATATATTCTTTCAAAAACTTCAAATTCATCCACTTCTCATCTCAAATCCTTTTTATGCAATCATATATATAACATATATTAATATAAAATAGAACCTATGTTAATATAACATTTTTTTTCTACAGTCATATGCTTTAGAGGGGATAGAAACAATTGCTTAAAACTAAACGTACTTCCAAAAGGTGATAAACACAACTCTAGTTTTTAGTTTACCAATTATCTCTTACTAACCACTATTACAATTTATAATTAACTCCGGACATAAATCAATTTCATAGAACAATAATAGTATATCATATTTAGTTAATTAAAGAAGCATAATATATCATGTATAACTATGAACAACCAAAAGTTCATCAGAGTTGACATGAATAACTAATGCATGCACATTTGCCTTGCCATTCACCATGTTTTTACAATATACAATACAAATTGTTTAAAGCAATTTCAAATTCAACCTTTCATGCTCAACGAGTTCAATTTCATTTTGGGCTAGAACCACAGGGAATGTACAAAATGTGGAAGATAAGTCAGAAAGTTTTTAATATTTGAAGGTGTCAACTAGCTCAGTTAATAAAGATGTTAGTGGTCTTGCAGATAATGATGAAATCAAATCTTATATTTGTCATGAAGGTTAAAATCTAATCTAATTGTCATATTAGGTTTTGAATGCTAGCCAATAACATATGAAAATGTCATCTGTAAATTGTTAAGATTATAATTTAGAGATAAATAAATGGGACATGAAAAAAAAATAACTTGAGGACTATCTTCTTTAGACAAGAAAAAGGTAATTTAAGAAAATTAACATGCAAACAACGTAACATTGATAATATTTTCAAAAGCACCTTTCAACAAACCATAATGATCTATCTTATGCTCACAACATCAAGAGACATAAATGGTAAATGGATTTACATCACTTGGAAATGAGAACTATTAATACAATATTCAATCCTAAGGAAATACAGAAGCACACACTTATGCATATTCACTTCCGTTTATGTTAAAATAAAATGTCTATCACACTTTTGGATATCCACATCAGTTTATGATAAAATAAAATTTTGAAAGCACACACTTCTATTTTATGTTAAAATTAAATTATCAGTCTCATGATGTACTCCAAAAGAGAATGAACATCCAGTATGCTCGGTAATAGAGTCATCATTCATTGTCATTTTATTATTATATGCAATTTTACATTTGATCTTGAGATCTTTTTTACGTCCAATTATAATTTGTAGGTATATTTTTGCAATACTTAAAATGATACAGTAGAAAAAGTAAAAAAAAATATAAAACCAAAAGATATAACATTGCTAACCAAATAACAATTCATAAATTCTTAGAAAAGACTTAAGTATCATAAAAAAACCTCAATATTATGGGTGAAATAAAGAATGAAGGATTAAAGAGAAACAAGTAGCCTAATAAATCACAAGGTAACTTCATTTCCTAAATATTATGATTTTATCATTCTGAGTACCGTAAGTGAAATTGATGTATTTCTACTAAAGTAAAAATGTAGTTAATTAGAAAAAGTACACAAAAATAATGTCAATCGATAGAAGAAAAAGGTATGAAAAATTCTAAAATATTACAAGTCAAATAAGTATATATATTGTGAAATAATACCTACAATACCTGATAATTCTAATTATTGAACCACAACTGGATGATATGATAATAAATAAATAAATAAATTTTAGTGTCATTTATTTTACCAATTCATGGAAGTTGAATGGATGGGAAAGTAAAAGGTTTAAATGTATCAAAGTTCTTGACAATTACCCATTAGAAAACACGAAATCAAGTCATAGTTGAATGCACTATAAATTCAAAACTTATAGATAGAATAGATAGAATTTAGGCATGACTTCTACTGTTAAATACGGGGATTTAAAACACGAAATTAAATGGCCCAATAATTAAGGAAATAATCCTGGAAATATCTCGGGATTTTTAGGGAATTTTTGGAATTTTTCCGGAATTTTTCTGGATTTAAACGGACTCCGTACGAGATTATTACGGGGATAAAATAGATATGCTTTATTTAAGGGGTATTAACCTAAACCGGAAACCCTAAGTTTTTCTTTTTCTATTTTCTATTTTTTCCCCCGCCGCGACCTTTTCCACGCCGCGCTCGACGGTTCCCTCTTCGTGAAACGCTCCACTGCAATCGGCGCCTGCCCTCTTCCTCTCGGTTTGCTCCTCGCGACGACGGGCGGCGGCGAAGCCCTCTCCTCTGCTTTGCTACGCCGCACGCGTCGACGACCAGGCCACTGGCCGCGCGGCAGCGAGCGTTCGCCGTAGCGCCTCCTCGCGAGCGTGAGCGACGGTCGCCGCAGCGTCCTTCCGCCGTCGCCTACCCCTCGGCCACCAGCGTCCCTGTCTGCACCGACGACTCTTCACTCCGGATCGCGACGCGTCGCCGACCGCCTTCTCGCCGGTCTTGCCGCCCGCCTCGCCGGCCGGCGTTGTCGACGCCTTAGTAGTTGTCGACGACCAGGCCGCCGCTGCTCGCCGATTTCCTCTGCCACAGAACCGTCGCCGACGGAGCCACTGATTTTTCCCCTTCGCCGTGATTTCTGGCCGTTGGTCGCCGGAGTAGGTAAGGGTCTTTTCTGTTTTTGGTCGATCGGTGAGTATGGATGGTGTTATTCATTAGGGCAGCGAGGAATTTGGGTCGGCTGAGAGTGGTCGTGCAAGGTCGGATGGTAGTGGGCTGTGGGTGGATGTGTCGGCTGTGAAAACAAGGGTTGAGTCGGAGTTGTGGTCAATTTGGGGCTGAACTTGGGGTTTTGGTTGATTGGTCGATTTGGGTTGATTCCGGTGTTATTCGATTGATCGGTACGGTATTCGAAGGATATGGGATTTGGGTGATATTGGTTGATCTTGAGGATATTTTTGTGAGTGATGAATTAGGTTAATTGATTTGGAATTAATTGGGCTAAATTAATTGTATGGATATTTGTGGACAAGGAAAATTGGAAATAGTTTGGGTTAATTGGGATATAAAGGAAATCGATTAATTATTCGATTTGTCGTTGAATTGTATTTTTGTGCTTGACTATAGTCATGCTTTATGCAGGTTTCGGTCACGAGGCAGGTCCCCAGTCGTGACGATTTGGTTTCATTCTTGCGGATATATATTCAGGCGGGTATTTTGACTTAACTTTTAGATTAAGTCAAATTGATATGCTAGTAGGATAGCTTACAATAACTTTTTCATGTTTATATGTCTGGTATACTTTGGTGCCTACTAGATACATGCATGTGATAGAATATGATTATATTTCCCTGTTTGATTTGGATTAGGGATATGTACCTATTGGTTGTACATATCATTCGGATAGGTATTTTGAGTAGGATTTACATGCTTTAGTATCATGCACCATTTTCGCATGATTGCATGCTATGGCCGACGGGTTCCATTATTGTTGAGCCCATGACTAGTTACATGGCTCGCACACACCGCCACTCATGGGTTAGTGGTACATCGAGAGTGTGTGCATTGCTCTGTCGAGCTGTCCGCTCATGGGTAGCGATGAGGCGTGTGGTAGCGGGAGGATCCCTCCTCTGGTCTATGACACCGGGAGATGAGAGCTTAGCTCCCCCACTCTGTTTGGGGCAGGAGGATAGGTGTACTCCGACAGCATCCTGTCCACTCGGTCACTCAGGAGCAGTGATGGCAGAGTGCACAGTTGTCATAGCCCTACCCACTCGGCTTCACCATTGTGTGTGAGGCGGTACGTGCGGTGACCATGTCATTGTACGACATGCATTTTTGCACGGATTGTATTTTGTATTGTGTTTCTTTGCATTATTGTATTGATGCCTTGGATGTGCATATGATTGTCATGCATCTGAGGATACATGTTTATATATGGTCAGACTCTATTACTTCTAGTCAGCACATGCTCCTATATCGAGTAGGAGATCTGTAAATCTGATCATTTTGTATTTCTTGCTTGCATACCCTATTTATGTGAGACTGTACTGGCATGATATTTTTATTGTTAGCTATACCTTACTATGCATATCTACTATACCCGCAGAGTTCTTTGAACTCACCCCGTTGATTTATATCTATTTCAGGATGAAGCTGTCAGGAGAGTGCAGCTGCCGGACCCCCACTCGTCGTGAATGTTTTATTTTGGATATTTGCTTTATGGTTTGGATATTTTGGTTAGAGGACATGTATAGGTTTGGAGATTGATTTTGTATTTGGATTTTTTGGTGTCCTTATGGACCTCTGTTCGGAGTTTTCTTCGGGATTGGATTTTGATTGAGTATTCCTGCCCAGATGGCAGAAGGGGTAGGTTTAGATGTGATAGATTGTTTATTTATTTACTTGGATTGAAGGCCTGAGGCCTAATTATACTCTGCGTGTGTTGTTTGGATTCCGGTCGTGTTGACCGATGTATAGTGGCCGTGTAGGCCTTGTATGTAAATTGAGATTGTCACCCGTCAGAGATCTTTGTCGAATTTTAAATCTGGCGGGTCTCCTTCGGGGCGTGACAATTTATTTGGTATCAGAGCGCCTAGGTTTTCGAGTTCCTAGGGGTTTTTGGATTTTTCGGAGTTCGCCACGTTTGGCAGGTTTTTAGTAATTTGGAAAATTTTGGATTGATATGGATTTGGATGATTTTATATATTTCGGAAATTCGAGGATTTATGACGAGGTCTATATGGGGATTTGGCAGCGACAGAACCTCTCCTGCGGCAAAATAGGTATGATGAAAATTTTATATATTTTTACTTCTAGTAACATCTGTTCTAGTAGCATCTGTAATAATTTAACAGATATGAGACGAGGTGGGCGTGCACCTGCACCGAGACGTGGTGCAGGGTAACCACGCAAGAGGACAGTGAGATCTCTGGTTATGGAGTTGTCAGAAAGGGTCTATTGAGTTTTGACTCATGCGGACTCGTAGTAGGGTCGCCCACCAAGGTGACCATCCGGATTTGCCGTAGTGTTTATACTCCAGGTTAGATTTGGCTATGTGTTTATTGGATAACAGGAAATAACATTTAGTGTATTGTTCACTATTTGTAATCGTAGATGGAGTTGACCACAAATGACTTGTTGTTGTGAGTCTTGGACCTGTGTTAAAAGATGTATTGCCTTTTTGAGAGGTGATCGACGAGTCGTAAAAGCGGTCAAGTCGTCATATTGGTTGTGGAAATCAAGGACTACAGTGTTAGGGATTTTCACTGATTATGCTAGTCAGATTATTACCCTGTGAGGTATTGGACAAGGACTGTATACTATTGTTGATGCAGACATTGGAGGTTTCAGTTACGAAGTTCCATAGGGATTTTGATCCTTGAGCGGCTTGAGCCTTAGATTGATAACATTGAAGATACTGATAAGTACCTAACTGGTATTTATATAGGAGTGGAGATAGTTTCTTACTATTGCAATGATCAAGTTGTTACTTGGTGGAATATGTAGAAGAAATTTATTTGGGGAAATAACCCATTACGGGATCATGGGTTCAGGATGTTTTCGAGAGACAGTATTTCTCCAGGTTATTTTGTATGACTCATTGTTGGGAAATTCTTGAGTCTTAAGTTGAGTGATAAATTGTTAAGGAGTTTCACTATAGAGTTTAATAGACTCGCGGAGTTTACCCCCACTTAATGGCTCAAGTTAGTGATTGAGTTGTTTTCAATCACTCACGATTTATTGGTTTACATTTGGATTAGGATAGTTGGATTTTTCCATCAGATCCTATCGGGAGGCATTAGGGTGAGTCATATTTATAAAAATGACTACAACAAGGGTCTCAAGAGAATAGTGTAGTCAATCTAGTGATAATAACCTACACTTCGGATAAGGTAACGGTAGGAGTCGTGAACGTGCTTTTCTAGCTGAATTCACGTGACATTATTGCGTTCCCATGTTGATGTTCGATATTGATCAAGGCTCTGTCCCGGGAATGAAAGATGGATGAAACACCTCATTTCAAATGAAAGCAGAATATGGATTTAAGTTTTCTCCTCAGATATATGCCGCTATCAGAAGTGATTTGTGCACTTGTGGAGATATGAGACTGGTTGTATGGTTCTTGAAGAAAATGATAGGAAGAGGTGTATACACCTAGATTCATACAGTTATCAAATTCTTTTTCTCGATCACTGTGAAATAGGGAATCCGTTAAGAGCAGAACTTGGATGAGTTTGCATCTTTACTCGAAAGGAGTTGTAGATGGTTGAAGGATTGATCATTGAGGTTGGTATCAGATGATTGAAGGATTGATCATTGAGGTATTACTATAGTTTACCTTGATGATATATTGAGAGATACATGTGTTTACAGATATCTGTGGTTAAAACATGCACTGATAGGATTAAAAGGATTTTTATATTTGGATCATGTGGATTAATAGTGTTTCCACTGATAGGTGAGATGTTGAGATGATTACTGTGATGATTATCACAGGGGTATGAAAATGATTTTGGATGTTTATAGGTTGATTGATGGAAATGTTATATTATGGTGAGAGAGTTGACTTAATTGTTTTATAGTTGACTTGGTTGATATGATGTGGATATCTGGATATTAACTTGGAGGTTATGCTTGTGACATGATGGTATAAGAAGGTCTCTCGAATGCCTGTATAATTCGAGAGTAATCAGATGTAGTGTTGGAGGAACTTCTAGGCTTACCGCTGTATAGGCAAGTATAGTAGGCGATCGGAGTGATTTCGAAAATAGTTTCGATATCGAAGATCCCCTACTGTGAGATAATTTATTTGGTACTGAGGTAATGTTATTTTTACGAGCTAATATTTTTATTTATGGTGCGTTGGCTGAGGGCTAGAGTAAAGCGCACAAGGTTATTGAAGCTCGTGATATACTCAAAGCAATGTCATTAAATTGGCTGTAAGCCAAATCGAGTTGCTTGGATACCGTTATCGATCGGTCTTTCAAAGTTGGCAAGGTTGATGATGCTGAGAGGTATTTGTTGGAAAGATGATTTTTCAGGGGATAATTTAGTTGGTATCAGTGTTGCTTAACACTATGGGAATTGGAAGAATCTAAGTTCCAATTAAAGGAGGTATTGGATGGGATATTTGTTGTCCCAGTATTTTATTCTTGAGAAGCTCTGGAATTTATTGTTCAAAGAGATATGAATCTTTGAGGTTATACATCGATTATCGATGATGAAATGCGGTAGTGGTAGAAGGAAATGAATATCCTTCATGGTGGATTGAGGATCTATTTAGATCAGCTATAGGACACCTGTGTATACTCTAGGATTGATTTATGATTGGTGTGTTGATATTGTAGTGACAGGGTGTCATACAATTATCAAAGTTATAGGGATGATTGATATATCATCAGCCTAGAGTAAAGAGGATGCAGGTGTATAGTGATGACAATTTCATACTTGGTATGAATTGTACGAGGTTTGATTATCTTGTTTGACTTATGACGACTTAGTCGTCCAGGGATTTAGGAAATCGTGTATTCTGGACACGATTGGATCATTTATGATGGTGACAGTTGGAGTTGAGCACTCGGCCACCGTAGATGATGGTTTTCGGTATTGATTTTATCATTACCATAGATATGGATAGGATGCTCTAGCGGTATTACATCGTTAACTGGTTGGATCAGGAAGGTGTTGGAATTTATTTGGTCTGAAGCTTGTGAAACTAGTTTCAGGGCTCAGACGATGGTTGACTTTTACACCAGAGTTGTTTGATCATTCTCGGGTGGAAGGAAGGGTATTGTATGCGGATGCAATGTTTCAGAGAAGGGAGCGTTTCTGATTTAGTTGATTGAGACGTATCCCATGGTTACGTCAAATGAGGAACTACGAGATGGGTTGTCATTGTAAAATACCACGAAAAATAATAATAATAATAATAATAATAATAATAATAATGATGATTATAGATGTGGGGTAATTAGGAGAATACCCTATAGAAATTTTCCAGGAATTTTTAGGAATTTTTCTGGACTCGAATGGAGATTTCTAAGACTCTTTTTCGGTTAGAAGAAATTAAGGGGCTTATCGGGTCTGAAATTCGACCCGATTACATTCCACCCGACCCGTTTTCCCCTTCGTAACGTAAGCCGAAATTCCTTTTCCGTTTCACCGATCGCCGACTTTTCATTAAAACCCGAGATCTTCCTCTTCTTCTTCATCGCCCCGAGACCTCTTCCTCTTCGCTCGTCTGCTTCTTCTCGCGACTCCTTCCTCGGCGATTTCTTTCCACCGGCCGGAGCCCGTTTCTTCCCCCGAAGCGACCTGCGCTCCGTCGCTCCGGCGGTTACGGCGATGGATTTTCTCCCGTTCGCGCGATCCCCCTGCTCCGTCGATCCAGCAGTTCTGAGTAGCGGATCTCTTTCCGTTCGCGCGATCTCCCTGCCCCGTCGCCAAGATCCCGCCGGCCTTTCCCATCCCGACTCCTCGGTCCCTCGCGCGCTTGGATCGACAGTGGCGTCGTTCTGTTTGAGTGCGAGTTGATTTGGCCGATCGTCGCGGGAGCTAGGTAAGCTGTCGATCCCTCCTTACCTTGTGAACGAGAGTAGGATGATCTGTGAATTTCGTTTGGTATGGATTTCATATGTAACCGGATTTGATTAGGGCAGCGGTGTGGTCATTTAGGGTTTCGGCAAACCAAGCCGTGCATTGCCGATTGGGGTTAGGGAAGGGTAAGTTGATTTTGGTTCTCCTTATCTTGAACGAAAGTAGAATATTCTGTGGATTCACCGTGGCTAAGCTCGAAAATTTATTTGGGCAGTGGCTTGTTTACAACCGGTTGAGGATTGGGAAGGATTGGTACTGCCGGTGAAGCTTCAAGTGTTGATAAGCACAAATTCCCTCCCTTTTGTTCAGTAAGTTTCATTCGGTGATGATGGTTGTTTGAGTTTGGGCAGTGGTCTCGAGCAGATGATTAGGGCAGCTTGATGGTTGGGTATCGTTCAAGGTTTCCCCTTGATTTATCTAGTTAACTGTGAATGGATGTAAGGGCAGTGAGATAAGTGGTGGCATAAGGATCCTTTTGTTTATTCGTTGCAAGCCTTGGGGTTTCGTGAATAGCTGATATGTTAACAAAAGGATAGGGCAATGTATAGTTGACGGGGAATTATCAGATATATGGTTGGGAAATTGAATTTAGGAAATAAGGTGACTTATGATGTCTTGAGGGTCTAATGTGAAGGTTAGTTATAGTAAATCGACCTTGGATAATTTAGGAGATTTTCCTAAGTAGTAAGTCGATAAAAGAATGCGACTATAAGAACGATATAGTAATTAATTCGTATTTTGTAGTCTGCTTGTACTAAAAGGTAATTGATGCATGTTATGGTTTGTGCAGGACGTGGATACGAGGCAGGACCGCGGCCGTGAGGATTTTTATTGTCACGAGCTTCTTATCAGGTGGGTGATTCCTACCCCGGTAGTAATGCATACAGATTTAGATGCATGATCATCTTAAATGATCATGTTACCTTGATCTTGTTTTATTCATCTTATGCTTGATACTTTATCCGTTGGCTTTTAACTCCTTGCTGCTATCATGTTATGTTACCATGATTAGGAGTTATACACATAGATGATGTAAATAACTTAGAATTTGTTTAAGTTAAATACAAGTAGTAAGGTACGGATGACAACCTGATTGTAAATTTGGCAAAAAGTACATCCGTAGGTAGATGATGTCTTGAACCTAGAGTTAATTCTAGTACCCCTTAGATTGCATGTTTCTACCGACCATGCATTATGCAAATGGTCGGGTGAATGGTATTTAGGGTGTCGCTACGGACCGGTGGTCCTAGTATGATACGATCAGTTGAGTACGACTCTCTACAGGATAGAGAGTGCGTTGATCTGGTTAGCATGACCCTCTGTAGAATAGAGAGTCTATGGTGGATGTCTATTTGTGAGACCTTACATTCATGTCATTTGCATGCACGCTGGCGACGATGTCTCCCTTGTGGTCGAGAGTGTCGCCAGTCATCCTGCCTCCACGGTTACTCATAGGAGGAGTAACCGGTGTGAGGGCAGAGCATTGTAGTGCCGCACTCTATCACTACAGACGGTGATAGTTGGATTTGCGTGCCGTAGTCCTGCGTGTGTGGCACTCGACCACTCATGGGTAGTGACTGTCGGATTGGCCAACAGCAGGGACCACCATCGTATAGCTTGCACTTTACGCTTATATGCTACTCGATCATACTGCCCACTCGGCCACTCGAGAGTAGTGGTTGGTGTTGAGTTGGGACAGTTGTCATGCTCGAGCCACCGAGGCCACACTGGGTCGTGGTAGCTTTAGGGTGAGCCGACATGACCATGCATACTGCATTGCCGACTTATGGCATTTTTGCATATTACCATATATATACATATATGCATGTATATATATATATGGATGATTGTGATTAGCATACGTATATAGCTGTAGTCTATATATAGATGTGCTTATTGTGATGCTGCATTTGTATGTACTATGTTTGTTGCATTTGTTTGCACATATTCATACATGTTATCACATTCTTCTGTATGGTAGTAGGCCATCACTTTATATTGGTTAGTTATTCAACTTTGTGTTACCCTTGACCCATAGCGAGGATGTAGTATGAGTTAGTTCTATTCTTTATACCATATGTTGTGTATATGTGCTCGGGTTGGATATAGCGTGTAGCGTAGTGACGTTGAGTATGTCTGCGGTTCATATTGACTTTTGGTTAGATGGTATATACATGGATATATTATCATGCTAGTGATACTGTAGATTTCTTGTCGAAATACATGTGATATTAATATACATGTTTATCTATTACCTGAGTTTTACTCACTCCCACGGACCACAGGTTTTACATGCGCCCGAGTAGCGGTAGAGATCTTCGTGACGACTTGGAGCTGCGCCGGCGATCCATCCCATCTCCACATTTTGAGTCTCCCGAGGATTGATGATTTGTATTTGTGTTATGGATTTTGTTCTATGTATGGACTTGTCTTTATGTTGTGGACTTTACTTTGATTCGACGTTTCATGTACGGTTTTAATACTGTGGTCTTGTCAGGGGGTGTACACCCGTATGTTTTGGTATATTTTGTTGTGGGTATGTGTTTATGTTTCCGCTGTGTGTTTGATATACTTATATCTGTTTAGTGTGTTGTTGTTGTGGGCCTACGGGCCTTGTATTAACCTGAGATGTTGCCACGTACAGGGGAGATGTCGTCCGTTTGATTTTCGGCACGGCATACTCTCGGGGGCGTGACAGTCATATATATATATGACGTGGACCTAGTAGGAGTTGTTATGTTGTTTTGTAGAGGTGAGGAGCAGAAATGCTTATGAGGTTTTAGCTAGCTACTGTGTAGTTACATTTGAATTTAGGAAGAGTTACTATTGATTCAGGAACAACAGATAGATTCCTGTTGTGATGATAGAGAGCATCTACCATAGAGTTGTACTTTTGCTCTACCGGTTCGGAATTAGTGATATTGGAATTTGTATGTAGTAGGTGGCTAGATAGCTACATGGCATCCTGACTGGCTATGAGTCCCGGTCGTGGTAGCATGTCGTTGCCCGTAAGTAGTGTCTTTTGCATTACTCCGAGATCCACGAGACTTGGTCACGATATTTTGATAAGTATTGCTGAAGATTGCAATAGGTTCTATATGTTGCAGATGTTTAAGATTGTATCTAGAAAATAGTAGGTATTGAAACGTTCTCCGTGGAGGAACGACATGCGGAATATAGTTGATTTGGAAGTCTGGTGTTCAGTGTGTCAACTGGTAAAGGTGGTATATAAATAATCAGCAAGGTTCTGTACCGAGATGGACGTGAAAGCATAGTATGATGGACGGTGTTGGGAGATTATTTGGAATTCGGAAAGGACTTAGTATGATTAGCTAAGTTCGCTCATTTTCGTTCGATCCATACGATGAGTTTGTTGGATCGCTGGATAGGTTATACTATGGCGATTTCCAGTTCATGGAGGATCTGTGAGTATCGTATGTGATAGCGGTTCAGGATTTACCTTCGGATTATGGATAGTCTTTAACAGGTCACGGATATAGAGATCCACTCAGGTACAGTTAGGTACTTGTTATAGGTGGACGAAATGAAGATACTATTCATATTTTGGAAGGGCTGCTAGAAGCATGTGTGATTTGATGTTAAGAGATATCAGTAACCCCACTTGGTCACTTGAGGTATGACTTGTCTACAGATGCTTGAGATGGTTGTTGGGACATCTCGTACTAATATACGGGTAGGAAATTTGGGGACCAAATTTTTTATTAGTGGGGGAGAATGTTAAATACGGGGATTTAAAACACGAAATTAAATGGCCCAATAATTAAGGAAATAATCCTGGAAATATCTCGGGATTTTTAGGGAATTTTTGGAATTTTTCCGGAATTTTTCTGGATTTAAACGGACTCCGTACGAGATTATTACGGGGATAAAATAGATAGGCTTTATTTAAGGGGTATTAACCTAAACCGGAAACCCTAAGTTTTTCTTTTTCTATTTTCTATTTTTTTCCCCCGCCGCGACCTTTTCCACGCCGCGCTCGACGGTTCCCTCTTCGTGAAACGCTCCACCGCAATCGGCGCCTGCCCTCTTCCTCTCGGTTTGCTCCTCGCGGCGGACGGCGGCGACGGAAGCCCCTCTCCTCTCGCTACGAGCCGCACGCGCCGACGACGTGCACCGCCGCTGCGGCGCGAGCGTCGCCATAGCGCCTCTCGCGAGCATGAGCGACGCCGCAGCTCTTCCGCGCGCTTACCCTCGGCCACTGGGCCCCTGTCAACGGCGACTCTTCACTCCGGATCGTCGCCGTCGACCGACCGCCCCTTCGCCGGCAGGCCGCCCACGCCGGCCGACGTCATTGCCGACGCTTTAGTAGTTGTCGACGATCAGCCGCCGCCGCCGCGATTTCCTACGCACAACTGCCGCGACGGAGCTGATCGATTTTTCCCCTTCGCCGTGATTTCTGGCCGTTGGTCGCCGGAGTCGGTAAGGGTCTGTTCTGTTTTTGGTCGATCGATGAGTATGGATGGTGTTAGTCATTAGGCGAGGAATTTGGGTCACCGAGAGTGGTCGTGCAAGGCCGGATGGTAGTGGTTGTGGGTGGATGTGTCGGCTGTGAAAACAAGGGTTGAGTCGGAGTTGTGGTCAATTTGGGGCTGAACTTGGGGTTTTGGTTGATTGGTCGATTTGGGTTGATTCCGGTGTTATTCGGTTGATCGGTACGGTATTCGGAGGATATGGGATTTGGGTGATATTGGTTGATCTTGAGGATATTTTTGTGAGTGATGAATTAGGTTAATTGATTTGGAATTAATTGGGCTAAATTAATTGTATGGATATTTGTGGACAAGGAAAATTGGAAATAGTTTGGGTTAATTGGGATATAAAGGAAATCGATTAATTATTCAATTTGTCGTTGAATTGTATTTTTGTGCTTGACTATAGTCATGTTTTATGCAGGTTTCGGTTGTAACGACCGAGCCCCTATTGGCGGAATTCGACGACCTCTATTGGTCGACGACCTTCGCCTGTTGAATTGGCACCCTATCGTCGACGCATCGTCGCCGCTGCTGGCCCGTTACTCACCCGGTCTTCCCACCCGAAGTGGGTTTTTGCCTTCCCGATTGAACTCTAGACCTCCGTGCTAAGTACTAAAGTTTTATGAATCCTCGCAACTGGATCGATCACTTGCCAGATTCATAAACTTTAGAGTCGAGGCAGAGTTCGATCCGGGAAGGCAAAATCGGGTGGAAGATCGTGAGTAACGACGTCAGGACGACGGGCCGATCGCAAATTCGCAGGCGCAGGTCGCCGACCAATGAGGTCGTCGACTCGCCAATAGGGGTTTCGCCGTTACAAAAAGCGCCTTTTTATTGTAAGGACCGGGCCCCTGTTGGCGGAATTCGGTGACCCCTATTGGTCAACGACCATCGCCCCTGTTGGCGGAAATCGGCGACCCATATTGGTCGTCATCACTGTTCGTCGTTACTCACTGGTCTTCCCACCTGAAGTGAGTTTTGCCTTCCCAGATTCAACTCTAGACCTCCAGGCTAAGTACTAAAGTTTATGAATCCTGGTAACCAAGTGATCCAGTTTACCTTAGGATTATGGTAAAGTCTTTAACAGGTCACGGATAAAGAGCTCCACTCGGGTACAGTTAGGTACTTATGATAGGTGGGTAGATATGAAGATACTATTCATATTTTGGAAGGGCTGCTAGAAGCAGGTGTGATTTGATTTTAAGGGATATGAGTAACCCCACTTAGTCACTTGAGGTGTGACTTGTCTCTAGATGCTTGAGATGGTTGTTGAGACATCTCGTACTAATATATACGAGTAGGAAATTTGGGGACCAAATTTTTATTAGTGGGGAGAATGTAAAATCGCAAAATTTAAAATATTAAATTAAATGGCCAAAAAATTAAGAAAATAATCTGGAAATTTTTCGGATTTTTAGGGAATTTTAGGAATTTTTCCGAATTTTTCTGATTTAAACTGAGTCCGTCACGAGATTTTTACGGGATAAAATAGATAGGCTTTATTTATAGGGTATTAACCTAAACCGAAAACCTAATTTCTTTTTCTTCTGTCCCTCGCGCGACTCTTTTCCTCCTTAGCTTTCTTCCCGAGCCGTTCCTCTTCTCTCAAGCGACATCTCCGCGACGACTCCCTTCTCCGCGACGACACTGGTGCGATTCGCCACGGCCGCCTCCTCGCCGCCTTCCGCCGAGCCTTCTTTCTCGCGCCGAGACCTTGCGGTCGCTTATCCCTCTCGCCACCGGGCCGCCATCTGCGTGCGTTTCTTCACTCCGGATCACGCCGCCGTTCCGCTCACGCGGCCGACCACCAAGCCCTCCACGGCCACAGGATCGCCGCCGACTCTCCGCCTAAGCGACGAGCACCGGCCTCCCACCGACGGACCGCCACCACGCAGCTATCTCTTGATCGCCTTGCCGGCCACGGCTAACCTTGACGGGCTTGCAGCTCACCATCGTTGGAGGGATGCGATCTCTGTCGGTGATCGCCGGAGCAGGTTAGGGCTGTCCCTTTTTTTTCTATTTCGGACGACTGTGAGTTAGGGATTTTGGCTCGCCGACATGCTTTCGCGAGCGGGCCGTGAGGGTCGATCGGGGCTTGGGTGTTCGTGGTGTTCTTACCGTGAGTCGAGGGTTAGTCGATCGCCCAAGAGCAAGAAATTGTCGGTTGTGTGGCGGTGAATAAGGCTACTCTTGGCTATGAAAGAGCCGAGTGGAACAAAGTGTGGATCGGATTCACGGTATGAAATTTGAGGTCTATTTGTGAAGTCCTGTGGATGAAATTTCTAGGGCGGGTGAGCTTGATTGGTCGATTTGGGTTGATTCCAGAGTTATTCGGGTGTTGATCGGTTGATTTGTATGATATTTGGAGGATATGAGATTTGGGTTTAATTGGGATATAAAGGAAATCGATTTATTATTCGATTTGTTGTTGAATTGTATATTTTGTGCTTGACTATAATTACGCTTATATGTGTTTTTATCGAGGCGGTCCTCCGATTTATCTGATTCTTCTTCATGATATATTTTCAAAGTGTATTTTGACTTAACGCTTAGATTAAGTCAAATTGATATGCTAGTTAGGATAGCTTTAATTTTTCATGTTTATATGCCTAGTATGTTTTGGTGCCTACTAGATACATGCATGTGATAGGATATGATTATATTTACCGCTTGATTTGGATCATAGTATGTGGATTAGGGATATGTACATATTGATTGTACATATTATTCGGATAGGTATTTTGAGTAGGATTTATATGCTTTAGTATCATGCACCATTTTTTTGCATGATTGCATGCTGGCTGGACGGGGTTCCATTATTGTTGAGCCCGTAGCCAGTTACATGGCCTGCACACACTGCCACTCATGGGTTAGTGGTACATCAGGAGGGTGTGTGCAGCTTGCTTCACAGTTCGCCGACCGCCATGGGTAGCGACGAGGCTGGTAGCAGCGAGGATCCCTCCTCCGCCTATGACACCGTGAGATGAGAGCTTAGCTCCCCTATGTTTGGGGCAGAGGATAGGTGTACTCGACAAAGATCCCGCCCACTCGGCCACCAGAGCAAGTGATGGCAGAGTGCACAGTTGTCATAGCCCTACCCACTCGGCTTCACCATCGCGTGAGGCTACCGTCAAGGCCAGGTGACCATGTCATTCGGGTACGCATGCATTTTTGCACCGATTGCATTTTGTATTGTGTTTCGATTATTGTATTGATGCCTTGGATGTGCATATGATTGTCATGCATACAGAGATACATGCTTATATATGATCGGACTTTATTACTTCTAGTCGTGCACATGCTCCTATATCGTAGGAGATTCGTAAGTACATATTTTGTATTTCTTGCTTGCATACCCTTTTATGTGAGACTGCATCGCATGATATTTTTATTGTTAGCTATAATTGATTTTGCATATCTACTATACATGAGTTCTTTGAACTCACCCCGTTGATTATATCTATTTCAGGATGGAGCTGTCAGGAGAGTCCAGCTGCCAAACCCCCTCGTCGTGGAAGTGTATTTTGTTATTTGTGTTTACGGTTTTGGGTATTTGGATTAGAATATATGTTTAGGATTGGAGTTGGATATTTGTACCTGTGGATGTTTTGGTATGTCCTTAGGGACCTTTGATCGGATTTTTATTTCGATTGGATTTCGGTTGAGTATTCCTGCCCAGATGGCAGAAGGGGTAAGTCTAGTTAGTGTAGACTTATGTTTACCTAGATTTGTTGGCCTGAGGCCCTATTTGATTATCTGCGTGTGAGTTTGGATTCCGGTCGTGTTGACCGATGTATAGTGGCCGTGTAGGCCTTGTATGTAAAATTTGGATTGTCACCCGTACAGGGGAGATGCTGCCGGATTTTCGTCTGGTGGGGTCTCCTTCGGGGCGTGACATCGGTCACGAGGCAGGTCCCCAGTCGTGACGATTTGGTTTCATTCTTGCGGATATATATTCAGGCGGGTATTTTGACTTAACTTTTAGATTAAGTCAAATTGATATGCTAGTAGGATAGCTTACAATAACTTGTTCATGTTTATATGCCTGGTATACTTTTGGTGCCTACTAGATACATGCATGTGATAGAATATGATTATATTTCCCTGTTTGATTTGGATCATAGTATGTGGATTAGGGATATGTACCTATTGGTTGTACATATCATTCGGATAGGTATTTTGAGTATAATTTACATGCTTTAGTATCATGCACCATTTTCGCACGATTGCATGCTAGCTGGACGGGGTTCCATTATTGTTGAGCATGACTAGTTACATGGCACACCACGCCACTCATGGGTTAGTGGTACATCATCGGGAGGTGTGTCACGATTGCTCTGTCGAGCTCCAGTTGGTCCGCTCATGGGTAGCGATGAGGCGCGTGGTAGCGAGGCGAGGATCCCTCCTCCGTCTATGACACCGGGAGATGAGAGCTTAGCTCCCCCACTCTGTTTGGGGCAGGAGGATAGGTGTACTCCGACAGCATCCTGTCCACTCGGTCACTCAGGAGCAGTGATGGCAGAGTGCACAGTTGTCATAGCCCTACCCACTCGGCTTCACCATTGTGTGTGAGGCGGTGGTAGCGTCGAGGTGACCATGTCATTGTACGACATGCATTTTGTACGGATTGTATTTTGTATTGTGTTTGCTGCATTATTGTATTGATGCCTTGGATGTGCATATGATTGTCATGCATACAGGATACATGTTTATATATGGTCAGGACTCTATTACTTCTAGTCAGGCACATGCTCCTATATCAGGGTAGGAGATTCAGGTAAGTACAGTCATTTTGTATTTCTTGCTTGCATACCCTATTTATGTGAGGATCTTGGCATGATATTTTTATTATTAGCTATATCTTACTATGCATATCTACTATACCCAGAGTTCTTTGAACTCACCCGCTGATTTATATCTATTTCGGGATGAAGTCCGGGAGAGTCATTGCGGATCGTGAATGTTTTATTTTGGATATTTGCTTTATGGTTTGGATATTTTGGTTAGAGGACATGTATAGGTTTGGAGATTGATTTTGTATTTGGATTTTTTGGTGTCCTTATGGACCTCTGTTCGGAGTTTTCTTCGGGATTGGATTTTGATTGAGTATTCCTGCCCAGATGGCAGAAGGGGTAGGTTTAGATGTGATAGATTGTTTATTTATTTACTTGGATTGAAGGCCTGAGGCCTAATTATACTCTGCGTGTGTTGTTTGGATTCCGGTCGTGTTGACCGATGTATAGTGGTCGTGTAGGCCTTGTATGTAAATTGAGATTGTCACCCGTACAGGGGAGATGCTGCCGGATTTTCGTCTGACGGGGTCTCCTTCAGGGCGTGACATCTACACACTATTAAATTTACAGATGCAAATTAAAATCTGCTAGCGAACAACTATAAACAATAATTAGGGAAGTTAAATGGATGGAGAAGCACAAGGTTCAAATGGTTAAGGCAGCAAAAAAGATAAATATCTCGGTAATATATACAAACCTACAAGGGTGAGTGATGGCTGATGGATAGAGGTTGGATATAGAAATCTACTTAGAATTACGATGATAGTCATCAGATGATGGTCTGGAGGGCGAGTGATGGCGTGAAAAGGCAACCGAAGGGGAAGGGAATAGACGGAGGGCAAGCAATCGACGATGGAAGGGAAAGGGATGATGGCCACCGAATGATGGCATACAATGTAACGACCTGGTCCCTATTGGCGGAATTCGGCGACCCCTATTGGTCGACGACCGTCGCCCCTGTTGGCCCGTCGTTACTCACCTCGTCTTCCCACCTCTGGAAGTGGGTTTTTGCCTTTCCCAGGATTCAAACTCTAGACCTCCAAGCTAAGTACTAAAGTTTATGAATCCTGGTAACCAAGTGATCCTTGATTCACTTGGTGATCATTAAAAATTTAGTGTAAATAAAAAAAAAGAAATAGTCATTCTATTTTAATGAACTTAAGTTCCTAACCGAATTAATTTTTGTGATTTTCATGAACATTAGTGATCTCACAATTATATTTTAATTTGTGCATGCTCATTAAAGCGAAATTCTTAAAAATTTTAGAAGCACATTAGTACTTTTACACTTACATTTTAGTCTCATATAAACGATCCACTGAAATTAAGAGTGAAATTAGGATATCAAATATTTATGATTAAATTTAGTATATAAAAGTGTAATAGTGATAAAAATAAAAGTTCGAGGATGGAATTTAAAGAATATAATAGTGATCTTAAATTTACCTTGTGAATGTTATAAAGATGAAATAGATCATTTTACCATAATAGATATAAATAGGTAAAAATGTAAGTGTGAGATGATTAATGTGCCCATAAAGGTTCCATGAACTGTTACATGCAGTATGTTTTTGGGGATTTTACGAATTCATATAACTTTTTTTATTAGTATTAAGGATTTAGATTTTTTATCCGATTAATTCGGAAGATGATCAATTCGATCATATATAAATTTTTATTGTTCATCAAAATATATCAAAAAGTACTTGTGTTGACAACCTCAACACTCTCAACATCCTTGGTTTGTCATTTTTTTTACCGTAATCAGCCGGATTTAGTTTATTAATAATTTAATTGTCTTTTGATGATATTAGTAAGACGAGGAAGGATATTTGGGAGTTTTCATAGAGAAAAATAAAATAAAAATTAAAGTAATTTTATGTCGTTGAAAATAATAATGGATACGAATAATAATTATTATAATTGATATGCGACCCATGTATAAAATTAAAAAGTTATATATAAATATTAATTCTCTTTATATATAATTAGCATTGCTTTTTTTGCTATAAAATATTTTTGATTTTTAATGACCAAATTAATTGAATTAACAATGGAATTTGAATTCTATCATTAATTAATAATCGAATAAAATTTTCAATTACAAATTAGCAACTGATTAAATTATCAATCATTAATTATCGATCGAATTTAAATTTCATTATTAATTAATGACGGATTTTAAATTTCATCGCTAATATAGCGAAGAAAATAAATTCAGTCGTTAAATTAGCGATGACTTTTATAATTGATCATTAATGATCAATTTCAATTTTGTCATTAATTCAATAATTGATTAAATTAAAGTCTCTTTTTCCTCCACGTGGCTAGGTTCCTATATTTCCATTTCTCTCAATTCTCTTATACTCCCATTGCTCCCTTTGATTAGTGGTATTCAAAACTTATGTAAATATAATGAAAACATTTATTACATGCGATATTAAAGTTATATTAAAAAAAATATATTTATGTTTTAATATATGAATTTACCATATTAAATTATAAATAAATAGATTCGCTAAAGACATTTAGTATCTTTGATGATATATATTCAAAATTAAATGAAAGATAACATAGAATCCTTTTATTAATTAGGTTGAATTTAAGATAACACAATTCCTTTGTTCATGCCCACATTAATCCTTAGATGTATAATAATGTTTAGTATCATTAATAATGTATGACATAATAAATTTATATATATTATTTAGTGATTTAGTATCGTTTATGAATTTAGTTAATGATTATAATGTATATGCATTATTTTATATTAAGTAAGATAGTTTATGATAATCAAATTGACCAATATAGAATAACTAAATGTTATATATAAAATAATAATTTATTTTTCATACTTACAAAAAATAACTATTAAGAAAAATGATAAATAAATGATATTCGTTTATCACTAAAATTATACATTTTTCCTAAAGAAAAAAATAATTTGTAATGATTAGTGATATAAACGAAGAAAATTAAAATTCTTTAAGTCAAATATATTTGTTTATTTAAAGATACATAAGTATTTGATTGAAGGGTTTAGTTCCTTAATAATATTATTAGACATTTAATTTTAATAGTATATTATGATATTTACAAGTGTATTACAGTATATTCTAATGCTTTATCTAAATTTATATATTTCATTTAGAGTAAATTCTCTTCGTTTCATTTACAAACTTCTTTTGTTACTGTATTTATTATTGTGTAATGATACGAAGTTCTCTTAACGGAGTTAGTAAATAAATATTTATTTAAGTATGTTGAATCTTGACTTAGCATTATTGAAGGAAAAATCCAGTATTATTATTGATTTAAATACTCAGAAACAAAGATCTAAATATAAAGCATATAACGATTTAACATATTAAACTGAATGACTATTATAAACAATATTAAGACTACTATTCTATAAATAAAAAATGTAAAGGAATATTTAAAGTTTCTAGAAGAACATTTTAGTTCTATTGATAAGTCACTCGTTAATATACTAATGACATAACTCACAACTATAAAATTTGAAGGGTTGTCGAGTATGTAAGAATACACCATTGAAATTATTAATATTGCAATAAGATTAAAAACCTAAAAAATGGTCTTACATGTTTGATACTGAATAGATGTAATCTTTTGAAACTTTTGGAGACTATGAAAACTTTGGATGACTGAGAATAAAGTAGGAATGAACCAGTTTAAGAAAAACAAGTGAGGCTGGAGAAGCTTTTTTTGTTGGTCCTTACAATAAGTCATAATAATGTAAGATATGCCTTCAAAGAATTGGAAATGTAGCGGATGAATCTCTTAGGAATTAAGTGAAAGAATTAAAATAATAAATAGATGCACTTTTTAACGTGTGAATTGTTGTGAAGAACTGCTTTTTTGTGCATTCTTTCTATGACTCCTGTATTTGTTCGTTAAATGTATTGGAAAAAGAAACTTGTTGCTAATATTAGTTGATGACAATTCATTTGTTCGTTAAATGAATTGTATTATTTCCTCAGATTGATGCAAATATTAAAAAAAAATTGTTTTGTTGACTTTACCGTTAAAACTTTGTAGCTAAAATATTATCTTCTACTCAGTGCTAGAATGACATGTTAGAATCTCTCTCTTATTACTAATAACCTGTTTTGTTATAAAAATATATTTGGGAACATTAATAATTTTTTATTGTTATACAGGGAAAATTGAAGAACGTGAATTGTGGAGATGTCAGCGTTAATACTAAATGTAAGCTGCTTCATTGGTCTGGTGATGAAGTTGTTGCAGAAGGTCGAATTGCATCAACAGATCCAAAAGCAAAAGTGCATCACATTCCTCTTGGTGGATCTTGTTGGAAAGTTTGGATTGATAGAGTTTTGATGGAGAAGGTGGATCTAATTCGACCCAATGATGAAATGTATTTTCTTGAGGATGCAATAGGAAGCACAGTCGCTTGGTTCTCTAAGTGTATAATTTTGTGTGACCGATATTGATTTTGTGTTGCTGGTTGAATTATTTATGTGACTAAGTGAATATTTATTTTGTAGGAAAGAAATTATGCAAGTGAATTTATGTTATTAGTTTGAATTTTTTTCTGTGACTAAGTGAATAATTAGTACACTAGCTATTTAAGAGTGGTGGTGATGATTATTTATGATATCATAATTGTTTTAGTTTTGATTTTATAATCGTGTGTATGTGATGTTAAAAATGGGTATAATATTTGTATGTGATATTATAATTGTGTGGTTTTTGTGGGTTGGATTATAATTATTTGAGTTTTTATATTACAATATCAGATAACTTAATGCAGCACGATAAGCTCGCGAATGCAATGTTAATCGCAATGTGCGATCGCATCGCGTCGCGAATGCACTTAATCACAATGCGCGATCGCGCGCTGCGAATGCACTTAACCGCATCGTGCGATCGCTACGAATGACTTAACCGCAGCGTCGCGATTGCGGTATTTAATCCTTAATATACTGTATGAAAACTCAAATTGAAGGCATAGACTTCTCATTTAATTTGGTCTTAAATAATAATTATTATTTAGACATACTTAGACTTTTAATGTATCTTTAATTTCTAAGAATCTTATTTCTCTTTTAAAACTTAATGTATGTGGTTTTGTTTTTAATTTTAGAAAAAATTATTTTAATTTATATAAGAATTCTAAATTTACTGTTCCTATAATACTTACGGATGATTTTATAAATTAAAATTTAATAATAAATTTGTCGAATCCTTACTATGCATTAAAATATTAGAATTAATCATAATATGTTTAATGAAAGTTTGACTTTCTTGTAAAAATAGCGTTTGAGTTGAGTTTCATATCGAATTTTTTTTTTTTGAAAAATTGGTAAAAAAATGAGATTTTACAAAATGTAAATTTTATTGATCTTAATTTACGTGTGAATATTAAGAGAACAAATCAGGAGCCACAAGAAGCACTCATCTTTTTAAAATAATATATGGATCTTTTGATAGTTCATCTTTGGATAGAGAAAAATATTTTATCACTTTTTATCACACTCATGTAATCCTTTATCATCTTTATAAATGATTTTTCATAATATGAATATGTCTATTTACTTAAAAGGAAAATCTCAAATAGTAAATGCTTTTGAAGTATACATTAATAAGGTTGAAAGGAAATTAGACAAGAATATGAAAATTATAAGATTTGATAAAATGAATAAAATATTATGAAAAATACATCAAATCAGAGCTTCAAAAATAAATTTTTAAAATGGAATTAAAATCCGTAATTCTGTTTTAAATATTTATAAATTAGAAATAGATTTACAATGTAATTACTAATCCATTTTACTTAAATAAAATATAACATATATAAGTATATTTAAGATGGAATTTAAAATTAATTAGAAATAAATTTATAAAATAAATTTTTATAAACAAAAGTAAATACGAATTAAATGCGAAGTTATATTTGTCATAAAATATGTTTAGAGTAATTTTAAATAAAAATTATTTTGTTTATAAATTAAAAGAAATTTATTAAATAATAATGAATGTAATTATTTTTAATAGACTACAATGTTATTCTCTAATTATTTTTTCTTTTACATATTTTTTCAGAGATTTAAGAGATATTAATTAACGCATTACATTAGTTAATCTTCTCTTATTTACTGACTGTATTTTCTTGTGACTATGTTGCACTAGTTATGTCCAATTTTACAATTGAACATTATGAAGTGATGTAGGAGATTTCGAAAGGTTATAACTTTTGATTCAGATTGAATCATGAGAAATACCATAAATTTCATTAATACTAATTATTAATTCTAAAATATTTTTAATACAAATAAAAAATTATTTTATTTATTATTAACACTAATTCTTTTAAAATTATTGAAAATAAGTTTTTTAAATTTATAAATATATAAGATTACAAAATAAATTAAAATTATTTAACCAATAATAATTTAAAGAAATTTTAATATATTAAAAAATTTAAATAATAATAATAATAATATATATATATATATATATTATAGGTTTTACAAGTTAATTGATTCCATAAATCTCCTTCCTTCCCTTTCTCCGCCGCTTCTCCCAATTGCTCACCTCCTTCCATCCCCTTTCGTCGTTGATTGCTCCGTCAATTCCCTTCGCCTTCTGATAGCTTCTCATGCTATTGCTCGCCTTGTATGTCACGCCCCGAGAGCATGCTGAGCCGAAAATCAAACGAACGGCATCTCCCCTGTACGTGGCAACATTTCGGGTTAATACAAGGCCCGTAGGTGTAACATCTCAAATTTTAATTCCTATTTTTATTAGAGGAAAATAGAAATAAGAATAAGAATAAGAATAATAAAAATAGGAATAGAATAATAATAATAATAATAATAATAATAAATAGAAATAATTGGTTCGTTAGTCGAGGCTTAAACCATGAACCGTTGGTTTGGGAGAATAGGTTTCCCACTACTAAGTCATAAGATTACCAATGGATAGGATATAACAAAATATATCTATAGGCGAAAAAAAAGGAAAAATTGGTTAATTTGACTAATTATTTAAAGGGGTAATTAAATGAAGAAAACTCTATATATATATAGATTATTTTATTATAGAATCTCTCTCCTCTCCTTTAAACCTCACGCCGATGCCACCCTAATCTAACCCTCGTTTTGCTCCACCGCCGCCGAATCAAAGAAAAATAAAAAAAAAAAAAGGAAGAAAGAAAGAGCCTCCATAATTTCTTCCTCGTGGATTAATTCAATAGGAAATTTTCAAAAAAGGGTGAGTCATCAAAAATCCAATAAAAATTTTATATGATTAGGGAGAAGTCACGAATTTAATTGAAGAAGGAATTGATTCAGTTAAAGAGAGAGATTTAAGGAAATTTATAAGGGAATAGGTTAAGCCTTGACGGTTATAAATTTAACCTCCCTAATACCCTAGAGGACACCTCTCTACTCTCTCTTGGTCCCTCCACCGCCGAACCACACATCAAGGAGAATTTTCTCCTAGGGTTGTCTTCTCCGTCGAATCCAAGGAAAGGTGGGATTCAAGAGACCTTAGAGGGCAGCTGCTAGGGCGGGATAGAAGGTTGCATCTCATTAGGTTTTACAAATATAAGTTAAAGCAATCGAAGGTAAGTATTGCTCGCCTGCAGTATAAGTAGTTATCGTATATTATTGATATGTTTTTATGTGCATGTTATTTTCAGTTATGCATGGTGTTTTCGGTTACGTGATTTTACCGTTATATTATGGATAATTCAGCATCATATTTAGATCCATGATAAGAATATGATTCATGATCATGCATGTTGTAGATGAGTTGTAGCTTACAATCATATACATGATATGGAGTAAGATGTAAAAAAAAAATATTTCCTTTATAAAGAAAATTTAAAGATGCTCCCCGTTCGAATTTGGGATGATTGTAACATCCCAAATTTTAATTCCTATTTTTATTAGAGGAAAATAGAAATAAGAATAAGAATAAGAATAATAAAAATAGGAATAGAATAATAATAATAATAATAATAAATAGAAATAATTGGTTCGTTAGTCGAGGCTTGAACCATGAACCGTTGGTTTGGGAGAATAGACTTCCCACTACTAAGTCATAAGATTACCGATGGATAGGATATAACAAAATATATCTATAGGCGAAAAAAAAGGAAAGATTGATTAATTTGACTAATTATTTAAAGGGGTAATTAAATGAAGAAAACTCTAATATATATATATATATATATATATATATATATATATATATATATATATTATTTTATTATAGAATCTCTCTCTCCTCTCCTTTAAACCTCACACCGACGCCACCCTAATCTAACCCTCGTTTTGCTCCACCGCCGCCGAATCAAAGAAAAAAAAAAGGAAGAAAGAAAGAGCCTCCATAATTTCTTCCTCGTGGATTAATTCAATAGGAAATTTTCAAAAAGGGGTGAGTCATAAAAAAATCCAATAAAATTTTTATATGATTAGGGAGAAGTCATGAATTTAATTGAAGAAGGAATTAATTCAGTTAAAGAGAGAAATTTAAGGAAATTTATAAGGGAATAAAAATTTTATATGATTAGGGAGAAGTCACGAATTTAATTGAAGAAGGAATTAATTCTGTTAAAGAGAGAAATTTAAGGAAATTTATAAGGGAATAGGTTAAGCCTTGATGGTTATAAATTTAACCTCCCTAATACCCTAGAGGACACCTCTCTACTCTCTCTTGGTCCCTCCACCGCCGAACCACAGATCAAGGAGAATTTTCTCCTAGGGTTGTCTTCTCCGCCGAATCCAAGGAAAGGTGGGATTCAAGAGACCTTAGAGGGCAGCTGCTAGGGCGGGATAGAAGGTTGCATCTCATTAGGTTTTACAAATATAAGTTAAAGCAATCGAAGGTAAGTATTGCTCACCTGCAGTATAAGTAGTTATCGTATGTCATTGATATGTTTTTTAGGCTTGTTATTTCAGATTACATGGTTGAGCGGTTTATATGCATATTATTTCTAGTTATGCATGATGTTTTGATTACGCGATTTTACTGTTATATTATGGGTAATTCAAAGATCATGTCGAGATCCAAGATAAGAATGTGATTTATGATCATGCATGTTGTAGATGAGTTGTAGCTTACAATTATATGCATGATGTAGAGTAAGATGTAAAAATATTTTCTTTATAAAGAAAATTTAAAGATGCTCCCTGCTCGAATTGGGATTAAGAGCACAACGATCTTGATATGCTCCCATTTGATTTGGGGGTCAAGAGCATAATGATCTTTATGGTGCTCCCCATTTGTGATTTAGGGGATTAAGAGCATTTCCTTCAGTATGTATAAGAATATAAGTATAAAGAAAGTATTTTACTTTTTGACAGGGCATGTACCGGGCATCCCACTGCCGAGGCCCTCGTGATTACCTAGTAGGTTCGGTGGTTGGCCACCCCGGCCTATTAGGAATGCGCGCATTGGTACTATGCCGGGCCCATATCCAGGATGATTATTATTTTGAAGTATCAGTATAAGTATAAGTAAAAGTTTTCAAAGTTAATAATTTCAGTTCAGATACACAGTTTACAAGCTTTAAAACACTTAAGAGCATGATCTATACAAGAGACAAGTAATCAGAGTTATAATTTTCAGTTATATTTGCATGTGTATCAATGTATCCAGGGCAAGAGAACTAGTTGCATGATTTCATACAGTGCATGTTTTTGTGAGCATAGAAAGTACTTACTAAGCATTATTGCTTATAGTTTGCATTTTCTTATACTGCAAATAAAGGTAAAGAAAAGCTTCAGTAAGGTGGCATGGCGGATGAAGTGCTGGGTGTGTGTGGCGACGGAACAGTGGAAGTAAAAGATCCTAAGTGCAGATGTCTAAATCAGATTTTTAGTTTCTTGTTTTCTTTTGAAATTGTTGAAGTTCAA
Source organism: Wurfbainia villosa (assembly GCA_025175895.1). Lineage (NCBI taxonomy): Eukaryota > Viridiplantae > Streptophyta > Magnoliopsida > Zingiberales > Zingiberaceae > Wurfbainia > Wurfbainia villosa. Next base: position 110,220,570 of record CM045988.1, on the reverse strand, counting down.
CTGGATTATTTATGGTTGAGACCAAAGAATGCTAGAGTCATATTGGGTTAGTTTTCATACTTGCATGTTAGGTGAAGATCTTGAAATGATTATTATTTAAGTGATCTAAAAGTCTTTATGATTATTTTAGTTGTTAGCATATTGCATTAGTATATTGCATGAATTAAAGATAGAGACAGTAAAGTAGTGACATCTCCCCTACAAGAGAGTGGAAAGACTAGGGGGGGTGTTACAAGATTGTAACATCCCAAATTTTAATTCCTATTTTTATTAGAGAAAAATAGAAATAAGAATAAGAATAAGAATAATAAAAATAGGAATAGAATAATAATAATAATAATAATAATAAATATAAATAATTGGTTCGTTAGTCGAGACTTGAACCATGAACCGTTGGTTTGGGAGAATAGACTTCCCACTACTAAGTCATAAGATTACCAATGGATAGGATATAACAAAATATATCTATAGGCGAAAAAAAGAGGAAAGATTGGTTAATTTGACTAATTATTTAAAGGGGTAATTAAATGAAGAAAACTCTAATTTTAAAGGCTAAAAATCCTCACGGTCGCGGTCCTGCCTCGTATCCACGTCCTGCACAAACAATAATATGCATTAAGGATCACTTGGTTACCAGGATTCATAAACTTTAGTACTTAGCCTGGAGGTCTAGAGTTCGAATCCTGGTGTAAAATACTGAAATTTAAAATACGAAATTAAATGGCCAAAATTTCGGGGTCGAGATTTTTAGGAATTTTTTCGGAATTTTTCTGGATTTAAACGGAGGTCGTACGAGATAATTACGGGGATAGGGAAAACAGGCATTAAAAATAGGATAAATTTAACCTAGGTTATTAATATAGGGTTTTCTATTTTCTATTTTCTTTTTCTATTTTTCCTTTCTCATGACTTCTCTTCTCCGACTCCTGCAACCGCCTTGCTCCCAAATTTTTTTTTCCGAGCCCTCTTCTCACGGCGATTGCTTCTCTGATCGACTCACGGCTTCTCCTCCTCGCTTGTGATCATGGATGCCCTCTTTCTCCATGGCCACTTCTTCTTCTCGCAGTAATCTTTTTCATCGACGCCACGGCTATCAGTAGCCTCCGGATTGCCGCCAGAGCCCTCTCTCGCCACCGATGCGCTACCGCTTATATTTCCTCCTCTGCCGGCAAGTGCTCGCCTTCCGGTGCTCCGGCTGCCGAGGGTTTGCGCAGAATCCGAGGGCCTTATTCGCGCTGGCCCATACCACAAGATACCGACCTCTCCTAGACGACGAGCCGCCTTCCGCTTTCGACGCCGGCGATCGGACTCGCGGCCGCATTCTCCCTCGGCCGTGACGCACCGAGCCACCGGAATCAGCAGCCGCCGCGCACAAGACGCCACATCGCCGGTGATTGGCATCGCGATCGCTAACTTCTTCCTCGAAGACTGCAGCCATTGACGCCGCAAGCCCTAAGTGTCGCCGGTGAAGTGGAAATTTCGGGATATATCTTGTTTCCTATGCGGATGTATGTTGCTATAGTGATGATCTGTGATTTCGGTGAGTGTTGATGGTGTGAGAACAGAAGATTGGGAAATCCTCACCGGAGTGGAGTGTATGTAAGCTTGTTCTATTCCCTCTTCTATAATGTAAATTGATAATTTAGGTTGTGATCTGTGATGAGTGGATGAAGCTAGTTCTAGTGAGGAATGAAGAGGGTAGTGATGGTGTGTGATTTGGGGTTTTGACAAGTGGAGAGGGTTGTGAGGTTTTATTGGGTGTATGTGGTCAGAAATGCTTACGATGTGGCTGTGAGCTTGATTGGCTGAAGTTGATTCGGGTGTTGATCGGTTGATTTGTATGATATTCGGAGGATATGGGATTTGGGTGTTATTGTTTGATCTTGAGGATATCTTTGTAAGTGATGAATTAGGTTAATTGATTTGGAAATTGGTTTGGGTTAATTGGGTTATAGAAGGAAATCGATTAATTATTCGATTTGTCATTGAATTGTATATTTTGTGCTTGACTATAATTATGCTATATGCAGGTTTCGGTCACGAGGCAGTCCCTCAAATGTGATTTATCTCTTCTTCATGATATATATTCAGGCGGGTACTTTGACTTATCTTTTAGATATAGTCAAGTTGATATGTTAGTTAGGATAGCATGCAATAATATTCATGTTTATATGCCTAGTATGTTTTTGGTGCCTACTAGATACATGCATGTGATAGGATATGATTATATTTACCTGTTTGATTTGGATCATAGTATGTGGATTAGGATATGTACATATTGCTACATATCATTCTGGATAGGTATATTATGAGTAGGATTTACATGCTTTAGTATCATGCACCATTTTCGCATGATTGCATGCTAATGATGGGTTCCATTATTGTTGAGCCCGCACTAGTTATACGGCTCGCACACACCGCCACTCATGGGTTAGTGGTACATCGAGGGGTGTGTGCACAGTTCTGTCCGCCGGTAGCGATGAGGCAAAGATGAGAAGTGGCAGGATCCTCTCCTCCGCCTATGACACTGTGAGATGAGAGCTTAGCTCCCCACTATGTTTGGGGCGAGGAGGAGGTGTAATCGACAAAGATCCCGTCCACTCGGCCACCAGAGCAAGATGGCAGAGTGCACAGCTGTCATAGCCCTACCCACTCGGCTTCACCATTGCGTGGGCGGCTGATCAGCGCGGCCATGTCATTACGGCACATGCATTTTGACCGATTGCATTTGTATTGTGGTTTGATTATTGTATTGATGCCTTGGATGTGCATATGATTGTCATGCATACAGGATACATGTTTATATATGGTCAGGACTCTATTACTTCTAGTCAGGCACATGCTCCTATATCAGGGTAGGAGATTCAGGTAAGTACAGTCATTTTGTATCCTGTATATATATGACAACATAACAACATAACAACTCCTACTAGGTCCACGTCATATATATATATGACAACCCATCTCGTAGTTCCTCATTTGACGTAACCATGGGATACGTCTCAATCAACTAAATCAGAAACGCTCCATTCTTCAATATCAGCATCCTGATACCCTTCCTTCCACCCGAGAATGATCAAACAACACGGGTGTAAAGTCAATTATCATTCGAAATGTGAAACTAATTTCACAAGCTTTAGACCAAATAAATTCCATCACCATCGGTATAGTACCACTAGAACATCCTATCCATATCTATGGTAATAATCAAATCAATACCAAAAAAATCATCATCTACGTGGTGGTGCTCAACTCCAACTACCACCATCACAAATGATCCAATCGTGTCCGTAATACACGATTTCCCAAATCGGACGACTAAGTCACAATAAGTCTAATAAGATAATCAAAAGCTCAAACAATTCATACTGTATGAAATTGTCATCGCTACACACATGTATTCTCTTTACTCTCTGATATAACAATCATCAATCATAACGACAATGATAATTATGACCATGTCACCATTACAATATCATCACACTAGTCACCAATCAATCCTAGAGTATATATAGGTATCCTATAGTTGATCTAAATAGATCCTCTATCCACAATGAAAGATATTCATTTCCTTCCACAACTACGATTCTATCATCGATAATCGATGCATAACCTCAAAGGTTCATCTCTTTTAACAAAGAGTTCGATCTTTTCTCGAAGAAATTCGGGATGATAAATGTCCTCCCAATACCTCCTATAATAAGGTAAAACGATCTTTCATCATCATCTTGACAAAGATAAGTATACACGCCTTATCCATAACCAAACCACTAATAGGGACTGATATTTTCGAGGGTTTACTCCGACCTTCAAATGGATGACTAGCAGTCATATTCCTAGCTTCCTAATTCGACATCAATGACACCTCTAAAGAATCCATACCGAAATCATCATTAGATTTCTCAAGATCAATACGTTTAACGTCCCCACGACCATGAGTAGGGGCAATTTCTACTAAGTCAATACTTTTCCTAACCATTAAAGTACAAAGAACCACTAAAGACAATATTTTTCCTATAGCTCGTAGATATCCTTCACTGTCGTCCCAAAACCCGAGAACTCCCAAAAAATCCAAGGGAAATCAAATCCTCAAACACAAAACCCAAACCAAAATCAGAAACTAATAAAATTGTCACGTCTGGGGCATAGTCATCCAAATGACAAAAAGAGCCTCTTAGTGACAATATTCAAATCCATGGACCAAATCTGTAAAAACCTCAAATATATAGAAATACCAATATTTTAATAATCGCATGCATGCACGACTAAACATATATCAATCAAAGTAAAATAGTTTTACTACCCCAAATCCAAATACAAAATCCAAAGTGCACAATCAAAATGCAACACCAATCAAGTAAACAAAGCGGCATCCCGACGATGCAGGAGACAAGCACGGCAAGGAACTCTCCGAGCACAAAGGTAGGTCAATGACACGCCCTCCATCGCTAACCTAGAGGATAAGTGAGGAGGGGTGAGTACAACCACTCGTGAATGTATAGACAATAGTGCATAATCATAATGCTCACACAATGGAAGTCACAGTGGAACAAACTAAAGTAACCCAACCCTCAGAGTACCAATATCACCAGTACTATCCTCGATCGCAGTATAACAAATATACCCGAAGAACATACACAACCATTGCAACAAGCAAAGGCACATCCGGATACCACGATAAAGTCTCATGGCTCGCACAAAAAGGAACTACCATGAGCTACCGCGAACGTAACCTATGGGCCGACAATCAATAAACGATCGCTACGCCTAACTATATGCTACCACGAATGAGACTCGTGGGTAAACAAGCAGATATAAATATCCAATTATCGATCGACGCACTAACGCATTACCACCAATAGGTCGCGTGAGCAATGATTATCCTAGATTGTTAAGCCTAGGGTTATCCAATACATCTAGCATAAACGCCCATCAAAATCGATAAGGATCATCGATCTACAACTAAACTCATTGAGGCGGATCAAAGAGGGTTTCAACACTCTAAAACGAAATGTTTACCAAAGTTTCAGAAGATCATCGACTTATAAATAAATAAGTCGAGATGGTTAAGTCCAAAGATTCCAACCCTTCTAACATGATCTTATCCAGGTCGATCAAAATCATAAGTCCACTAATAATCGCCGAGACGATTAATCATAGGGTTTCATCCCAACTAACAGAAACGCCTATCAAAGCCAATAAAGGCCACAAATCTACTATCAAGCCCTTCAAGAGGGTTAAGCCTAAATTATATCGTCCCTACTACCAATCATGCATGCCCTAACTGCTACCACGAACATATCTCGTGGGTACTTAAGACGAAAGTAGCTATCTTGCTGCTGACATCATACGAATCCGATTATCACCAACTCAATCTAATAACGCAAGAGTATATCTTACAGTAGGTCATCTCAACCATGCATGAGAGACCACATGTATACAAAGCACCTACCTATAGAGAGACTCTACTGCAGACTCTCTCTCTCAACCAAGAATGGGAGATATAGTAAGGATTAATCGCATCCTAATCATTCGACCCCCGATCACCATATCACTGAAACAGTAAATGGGTAATCACATACCAATATGCACATCCGGTTATTACGCCTAGGGTTCCAACACCTAGGGTTCTACTAATATTGTTTCATTCTCGAAATCCGCTCCTACCTAATAACCTCATCTAAGTTATTCTATCTCTACCAGTCTTAATTATGGTATCCACCACAAAACACATAACCATATAAACATGTAACACGCTGTCTAATAAACGACAGCATAGTCATACCAATGGCAATCAATAGCCGAAATTAATTTAGGTATAGCTAAAGGGTCATGCCAGACAAGGTCAAGGCAATACTAAATAAAGCATCAGATGCTTATATATACTCTAAACTACATAAACTGTAATCATGTCATCATGCCTTCTACGAATTTATCCATCTTATTCATATTATTCAACTAGTCTAATAATCCTAATACTAGTCAAATCCTAAGTGGTAAACATCTACCAATATATCTAATCATTTTATCACAATGATAACAAGCTACGATAGCAATAATAGCAATTTATAACCAAATGCTATCTATAAACCAAAGAACCCAAAAATCTAATTGTCCAATAGATATCAAAGTTAAAACAATACTAGATAAAACATGATATCACCGATAACCAAAATATAACCAATATAAATATGTACTAATCTAGAAAATTTTCTAGAATTTATTTACTGTAGTGTCTGAGATGTCCTCTGTCGCTTAAATCCCCCATATTGACTCACAATAATACCTCAATTTCCAAACATAAAAATCGTAAAATCCGCATAACCCAAAATACCCAGTTAACTCCGCCAAACTTGGCGAACTCCATAACCCAAAAACCCTAAGGAACTCGGAAGCCTAAGCTCTGATACCAAATAAATTGTCACGCCCCGAGGAGTCCTCGCATTTAAAATCCCAAAGATCTCTGACGGTGACAATACCAATTTTATACAAGGCCTACACTACACTATACATCGGCCAACACGACCGAATCATACCACATCACACGCAGATAATAATAAGGCCTCAGCCAACAAATCTAGGTAAACAAAAGTCTACTCTAACTAGACTTACCCTTCTCGCCATCCGGGCAGAATACTCAACCAAATCCAATCGAAATAAAAATCCGATCAAAGGTCCCTAAGGACATACCAAAACATCCACAGTACAAATATCCAACTCCAAATTCCTAAACATATATTCTAATCCAAATACCCAAAACCATAAACACAAATAACAAAATACACTTCCACGAGAGGGGTTTGGCAAATTGGACTCTCGACTCCCATCCTCAAATAGATATAAAACTACTGGGTAAGTTCAAAGAACTTAGCGGATACTAGTCGATATGAATAGTAAGAAATAGCTAATAATACTAATCATGCCAAAGATACCTCATATATATGGTAAGCAAGAAATAAATGCAAAAGGATCAGATTTCACTGAGTCTCCTACTCGATATAGGAGCATGTGCCCTACTATAAGAGATAAAGTCATCACCATATAAGAATATGAACTCAGATGCATGTCAATCATATGCAACATCCAAGGCATCAATACAATAATGCAAAGAAACACAATACAAATGCAATCCGCAAAAATGCATGTCGCAAATGACATGGTCACCTCGACGCTACCACCGCCTCACACGCAATGGTGAAGCCGAGTGGGTAGGGCTATGACAATCGCGCACTCGCCATCATCGCTTCCCGAGTGACCGAGTGGACAGGATGTGCCGAGTACACCTATCCTCCCGCCCCAAACATAGTGGGGAGCTAAGCCTCATCTCCTGTCATAGGCCGAGGAGGGATCCTCGCCGCTACCACGCGCCTCGCCGCTACCCACGAGCGTCCAATGAGCTCGACAGAGCAATCGCACACACCCTCCCGATGTACCACTAACCCATGAGTGGCAAAGGTGGCGAAAGCATGTAACTAGTCATGGGCTCAACAATAATGGAACTGGCCCACCAAAGATGCAATCATGCAAGATGGTGCATGATACTAAAGCATGTAAATCCAACTACAAATATCCATCCGAATAATATGCAAAATCAATATGCATATAACTAATCCAAGCAACCATGATCCAAATAAAACAGGAAGATATAATCATATCGATCAAATGCATGTAGCAAGTAGGCACAAATCATACTAGGCATATAAACATGAAAATTATTGCATGCTATCCTCACTAAAATATCAACTTGACAATATCTAAAAGATAAGACAAAGTACCCCCAAGAATATCTATCCGCAAGAATGAAAATCGCCACGATCGGGACTCCGCCGTGACAAAAAACCTCGCATATAGCATCACTATAGTTAAGCTCAAAATATACAATTCAACGACAAATCAATAATTAATCGATTTCCTTTATATCCAAATTAACCCAAACTATTTCCAATTTTCCCTGTCCACAAATATCCATACAATTAATATAGCCCAATTAATTCCAAATCAATTAACCTAATTCATCACCTACAAAAATATCCTCAAGATCAAACAATATCACCCAAATCTCATATCCTCCAATACCGTATCGATCAACCGAATAACACCAAATCATGCTTACAATTCTAGATCCCACCCAAATTTCTTCACAAAATTTATCGTTGTACGTAAATTAGGGATCTAATGAACCCTAATTGGAACCCAACATAACCCACACCATTTACAATCCTCCATACCAACCCATTCCTAAATGGAACCTCACTATCGACCAAGATCAACCATCAACAAAGAAAATGTAATAGGTTGAGATTTACCCTTTCGATAAACCCCCAATCAAACTCGACGCTACGGAAGAAGGCATCGCCAAGACCACCCACAGCCGATCTAGATACCACGATCACCGCGCCGGAGAGGGGCTCACTACTGGGTCCAAAGTACGTAAGCGCCCGGGAGGATAAGAAAAGGTCGCATGTGGTCCCGGCTCAGGGAAGGCGACGACCTAGTCGTCGGCGAGGGCGGCTCGCGGCGAGGAACCCGACGGCGGAGAGAGCACGGTCGAGATGAAGAGCCGACGTCCCCGGCACCGCAAGGGCTGCACCGGCCGCGTGAGCAATCGACGAAGAAGAGGGTCATGCGACAAGGGGGAAAGACGCAGGCTCTGGATGAAGAGGTTGCGCGAGAACCGCCAAGGAAATAGGAAGTCACTACACTGGGAAAAGAGGAAAAATAGATTTTTAGAAAGCTTAGGTTTTCCGATTTAGGTTAATACCCCCTTAAATAAAGCCTATCTACTTTATCCCCGTAAAAGTCTCGTACGAAGTCCGTTTAATTGCAGAAAAATTCCTAAAATTCCCTAAAAAATCTTGAAAATAATCCCTAGGATTATTTCCCCGAAATTCTGACCATTAAATTTCGTATTTTAATTTCAGTATTTTACACATATCCTCTATACAAAATCCAAAACCAATAGACCAATAAAACCTATTCATTTCGACGAGGGGGATTGGCAGCTGGACTCTCCTGACAGCATCATCCTGAAATAAATATAAAACCACGGGGTAAGTTCAAAGAACTTAGCGGATACTAGTCGATATGAATAGTAAGAAATAGCTAACAATACTAATCATGCCAGTACAGTCTCATATATATGGTAAGCAAGAAATAAATGCAAAAGGACTGTACTCACTTGAGTCTCCTACCCTGATATAGGAGCATGTGCCCTACTATAAGAGATAAAGTCATCACCATATAAGAATATGAATCCTGTATGCATGTCAATCATATGCAACATCCAAGGCATCAATACAATAATGCAGCAAACACAATACAAATGCAATCCGTGCAAAATGCATGCCGTGCAAATGACATGGTCACCCCTGACGCCAGTCAGCCGCCTCACACGCGATGGTGAAGCCGAGTGGGTAGGGCTATGACAACTGTGCACTCTGCCATCACTGCTCCTGAGTGACCGAGTGGACAGGATGCTGTCGGAGTACACCTATCCTCCTGCCCCAAACATAGTGGGGGAGCTAAGCTCTCATCTCCCGGTGTCATAGACCAGAGGAGGGATCTCTGCCCGCTACCACGCTGCCTCATCGCTACCCATGAGCGGACCAGCGGAGCCTGACAGAGCAACTGCACACACCCTCCTGATGTACCACTAACCCATGAGTGGCAGTGTGTGCAGGCCATGTAACTAGCTGCGGGCTCGACAATAATGGAACCCCGTCCAGCCAGCATGCAATCATGCAAGATGGTGCATGATACTAAAGCATGTAAATCCTACTCAAAATATATATCCGAATAATATGTACAATCAGTATGTACATATCCCTAATCCAAGTACTATGATCCAAATAAAACAGGGAGATATTATCATATTCTATCCAATGCATGTATCAATAGGCACAAAAACATACTAGGCATATAAACATGAATATTATTGCATGCTATCCTAACTAACATATCAACTTGACTATATCTAAAAGATAAGTCAAAGTACCCGCCTTATATAATGCTCGTGATAACTATCTTCACGCCCGTGAACCTGCCTCGTGACCGAAACCTGATACGTAGAATGTCCGAGCTATCTTCCAATCCGAGGATTGCTTCTGCTTTCCATTCTCGAATCTGTTATTTAACCTGATCAATAAATCTACCTTTAACCAATTTAAACAACCCTATTTAATTCAATTGTCCGTCTCAATTTACTAGTCCAATTTAATCTCTTAACCAAACTTAAACAATCTAAAACAAATTAGTTAACTGATTAACAAATCAAGCCCAACTTAATTAATTAAGCCCATGTGAACTATAGGACTAATCAAATTAACAAATAAATCCCTAATCAATTAACTTGATTCGTTACCTAAATGCAGCAATTGCACGATCCCACATCAGCTCGAAAGCTTCGACAATGCATCACAAATGGAGATCTGAATGGTGCGTGATAACATCACGAGTTGGGTACCGCCGACGCAATAAACCGACGGTCGGCGAAAATGGGAGCCGAGAAAAGTCGCGATGGGGCGACGATGATCTAGGAAAGGAGTAGAGGTGACGGATGGCCTCGGACGAACCTCGTGGCGGCGAGGTCGCCACGGATGGGGTTCGAAACGATCGCGAATGCAGCGGTGCCTGCATCGGCGGGGCTCAGCGAGCGGCGCTCAACGCTGCGGGGCTCAGCGAAGCGGACGATGGCGAGACGCCGCGGCCGCGATCGTGGACAAAGGAGGCTCGTCATCTAGGGCAGAGGAGGTCGGCGCGATCCTGTTGTCGCGGTTGTGGCCGGCGACGATTCCATGGTCGTGGAGGTCGGCGCGAGAAAAAGAACAGGCGATCGTTGAATAGGCGCTGGCGGTGGCAGCCACCGCATGGTGAATCGGCGCTGTGGAGGAGAAAATTGCGGTGGCGGTGGTCGTCAGCGGGTCCAAAGGCGACGATGGCGGCCACGGCCGGCCAAGGCAGAGAAGGCCGCAGAAGGGCGCCAAGGCGGGGTGTGCGCAATGCGAGGAGAAGAAACCGACGCGCGGAGGGGAAACAAAAAAAAAATCGGGGAGGTTTTCTATTTAAAACCTTAGGTCAGACAATCCAAACAGGCCTTTTAAAAGTCGGTTTTCCTTATCTCCATAAATACCCCCTACAAGCACCATTTAATTCCCGAAAATTTCCAGAAAAATTTCTAAAATTCTCCAAAAAATCCGAAAATAATTTCTACGATTATTTTCCTAATTTTGGCCATTTAATTTAGTGTTTTAAATTTTTCAGTATTTAACATATAGATATGAACCTTAGGTGTTCATATTACCTTGATCATGCTCTGTTTATCGTATGCTTGAACTTACCGTTGATATATATGTGTGCTCGATTATTGATAACACATATTCCCTAGCATGATCTAGAAGTTACAGATGTGATGTAAGTAGGTCTAACTGTTTAGTAGGGTGTTGATGTTTTTGTACGGTTTTAGTGTTGTGGTCTTGTCAGGTGGAGTACACCTGTATATTATATTTTGTTATGTATGTTGTGGGTATGCGCTTTTTATTTCCGCTGCTATTATTTGTTATGTATATATATTGTTGTTGTTGTGGGCCTGGGCCTCAGATAACTCAAATGTTGCCACTGTGAGATGCCAGTCTGCTTTGATTTTCTCGCATGCTCTCGGGGCGTGACATACAAGGCGAGCAATAGCATGAGAAGCTATCAGAAGGCGAAGGGAATTGACGGAGCAATCAACGACGAAAGGGGATGGAAGGAGGTGAGCAATTGGGAGAAGCGGCGGAGAAAGGGAAGGAAGGAGATTTATGGAATCAATTAACTTGTAAAACCTATAATATATATATATATATATATATATATATATATATATATATATATATATATATATATATATATATATATATATATATATATATATATATATATATATATATATATATATATATATATATATATATATTATTATTATTATTATTTAAATTTTTTAATATATTAAAATTTCTTTAAATTATTATTGGTTAAATAATTTTAATTTATTTTGTAATCTTATATATTTATAAATTTAAAAAACTTATTTTCAATAATTTTAAAAGAATTAGTGTTAATAATAAATAAAATAATTTTTTATTTGTATTAAAAATATTTTAGAATTAATAATTAGTATGAATGAAATTTATTGTATTTCTCATGATTCAATCTGAATCAAAAGTTATAACCTTTCGAAATCTCCTACATCACTTCATAATGTTCAATTGTAAAATTGGACATGACTAGTGCAACATAGTCACAAGAAAATACAGTCAGTAAATAAGAGAAGATTAACTAATGTAATGCGTTAATTAATATCTCTTAAATCTCTGAAAAAATATGGAAAAGAAAAAATAATTAGAGAATAACATTGTAGTCTATTAAAAATAATTAGATTCATTATTATTTAATAAATTTCTTTTTAATTTATAAACAAAATAATTTTTATTTAAAATTACTCTAAACATATTTTATGACAAATATAACTTCGCATTTAATTCGTATTTACTTTTGTTTATAAAAATTTATTTTATAAATTTATTTCTAATTAATTTTAAATTCCATCTTAAATATACTTATATATGTTATATTTTATTTAAGTAAAATGGATTAGTAATTACATTGTAAATCTATTTCTAATTTATAAATATTTAAAACAGAATTACGGATTTTAATTCCATTTTAAAAATTTATTTTTGAAGCTCTGATTTGATGTATTTTTCATAATATTTTATTCATTTTATCAAATCTTATAATTTTCATATTCTTGTCTAATTTCCTTTCAACCTTATTAATGTATACTTCAAAAGCATTTACTATTTGAGATTTTCCTTTTAAGTAAATAGACATATTCATATTATGAAAAATCATTTATAAAGATGATAAAGGATTACATGAGTGTGATAAAAAGTGATAAAATATTTTTCTCTATCCAAAGATGAACTATCAAAAGATCCATATATTATTTTAAAAAGATGAGTGCTTCTTGTGGCTCCTGATTTGTTCTCTTAATATTCACACGTAAATTAAGATCAATAAAATTTACATTTTGTAAAATCTCATTTTTTTACCAATTTTTCAAAAAAAAAAAATTCGATATGAAACTCAACTCAAACGCTATTTTTACAAGAAAGTCAAACTTTCATTAAACATATTATGATTAATTCTAATATTTTAATGCATAGTAAGGATTCGACAAATTTATTATTAAATTTTAATTTATAAAATCATCCGTAAGCATTATAGGAACAGTAAATTTAGAATTCTTATATAAATTAAAATAATTTTTTCTAAAATTAAAAACAAAACCACATACATTAAGTTTTAAAAGAGAAATAAGATTCTTAGAAATTAAAGATACATTAAAAGTCTAAGTATGTCTAAATAATAATTATTATTTAAGACCAAATTAAATGAGAAGTCTATGCCTTCAATTTGAGTTTTCATACAGTATATTAAGGATTGCGAGCTGCGAATGCGCGCGATGGCGCGCTGCGAATGCGCACGATGACGCACTGCAGTTAAATACATTCGCAGCTCGCAATCGCACGCTGCGGTTAAGTGCATTCGCAGCGCGCGATCGCGCATTGCGATTAAGTGCATTCGCAGCACGCGATCGCACATTGCAGTTAAGTGCATTCGCAACGCTATCGTGCGCTGCGGTTAAGTACAGTATTGTAATATAAAAACTCAAATAATTATAATCCAACCCACAAAAACCACACAATTATAATATCACATACAAATATTATACCCATTTTTAACATCACATACACACGATTATAAAATCAAAACTAAAACAATTATGATATCATAAATAATCATCACCACCACTCTTAAATAGCTAGTGTACTAATTATTCACTTAGTCACAGAAAAAAATTCAAACTAATAACATAAATTCACTTGCATAATTTCTTTCCTACAAAATAAATATTCACTTAGTCACATAAATAATTCAACCAGCAACACAAAATCAATATCGGTCACACAAAATTATACACTTAGAGAACCAAGCGATCAGTGCTTCTATTGCATCCTCAAGAAAATACATTTCATCATTGGGTCGAATTAGATCCACCTTCTCCATCAAAACTCTATCAATCCAAACTTTCCAACAAGATCCACCAAGAGGAATGTGATGCACTTTTGCTTTTGGATCTGTTGATGCAATTCGACCTTCTGCAACAACTTCATCACCAGACCAATGAAGCAGCTTACATTTAGTATTAACGCTGACATCTCCACAATTCACGTTCTTCAATTTTCCCTGTATAACAATAAAAAATTATTAATGTTCCCAAATATATTTTTATAACAAAACAGGTTATTAGTAATAAGAGAGAGATTCTAACATGTCATTCTAGCACTGAGTAGAAGATAATATTTTAGCTACAAAGTTTTAACGGTAAAGTCAACAAAACAATTTTTTTTTAATATTTGCATCAATCTGAGGAAATAATACAATTCATTTAACGAACAAATGAATTGTCATCAACTAATATTAGCAACAAGTTTCTTTTTCCATCTAACAAATACAGGAGTCATAGAAAGAATGCACAAAAAAGCAGTTCTTCACAACAATTCACACGTTAAAAAGTGCATCTATTTATTATTTTAATTCTTTCACTTAATTCCTAAGAGATTCATCCGCTACATTTCCAATTCTTTGAAGGCATATCTTACATTATTATGACTTATTGTAAGGACCAACAAAAAAAGCTTCTCCAGCCTCACTTGTTTTTCTTAAACTGGTTCATTCCTACTTTATTCTCAGTCATCCAAAGTTTTCATAGTCTCCAAAAGTTTCAAAAGATTACATCTATTCAGTATCAAACATGTAAGACCATTTTTTAGGTTTTTAATCTTATTGCAATATTAATAATTTCAATGGTGTATTTTTACATACTCGACAACCCTTCAAATTTTATAGTTGTGAGTTATGTCATTAGCATATTAACGAGTGACTTATCAATAGAACTAAAATGTTCTTCTAGAAACTTTAAATATTCCTTTACATTTTTTATTTATAGAATAGTAGTCTTAATATTGTTTATAATAGTCATTCAGTTTAATATGTTAAATCGTTATATGCTTTATATTTAGATCTTTGTTTTTGAGTATTTAAATCAATAATAATACTAGATTTTTCCTTCAATAATGCTAAGTCAAGATTCAACATACTTAAATAAATATTTATTTACTAACTCCGTTAAGAGAACTTCGTATCATTACACAATAATAAATACAGTAACAAAAGAAGTTTGTAAATGAAACGAAGAGAATTTACTCTAAATGAAATATATAAATTTAGATAAAGCATTAGAATATACTGTAATACACTTGTAAATATCATAATATACTATTAAAATTAAATGTCTAATAATATTATTAAGGAACTAAACCCTTCAATCAAATACTTATGTATCTTTAAATAAACAAATATATTTGACTTAAAGAATTTTAATTTTCTTCGTTTATATCACTAATCATTACAAATTATTTTTTTCTTTAGGAAAAATGTATAATTTTAGTGATAAACGAACATCATTTATTTATCATTTTTCTTAATAGTTATTTTTTGTAAGTATGAAAAATAAATTATTATTTTATATATAACATTTAGTTATTCTATATTGGTCAATTTGATTATCATAAACTATCTTACTTAATATAAAATAATGCATATACATTATAATCATTAACTAAATTCATAAACGATACTAAATCACTAAATAATATATATAAATTTATTATGTCATACATTATTAATGATACTAAACATTATTATACATCTAAGGATTAATGTGGGCATGAACAAAGGAATTGTGTTATCTTAAATTCAACCTAATTAATAAAAGGATTCTATGTTATCTTTCATTTAATTTTGAATATATATCATCAATGAAAGATGTAAAATACCGGAGAAAAAAAAAATATTCCTCGGTAATTGATAAAACATCTTGTGGAATTTTTCAAAAATTTTTAGAAATTTATCTGGATTTAAACGGAGGTCTTATGGATATTTCATGGGGATAAAATGGATAGGCTTTTATAAAGCATGTTTAGACGGGAATTAAATGGGTTAATTAACCCGATGTTTTCCGTTTTCCCGTCGATTCTTTTCCCCCGACTCTTCTTTTCCCCGACTTCTCTTCTTCTTTTCCTCCACGCGCGCCGCCACGCTACTGTCGCCGCCCAATCCGGTCGATCCCCCGCTCGATCTTCGCCGGATTTGGCCCTTCCCATGCCACTGCCACGACCGTCGCCTTCTCCCTCGCGCTCGCCGTCGCCTTCTCCCTCACACGCGCCACGCCGCTGTCGCGCGAGCGATCCTCTTCACTGCCGTCGGCACCGATCCAGTTGATCTCCGCCGATCTCCTTCCCGTGCACGCCGTCGTCGCCTAGGGTTGCCTCCTCGCGCCGCTTGCTGTGCACACCACCCAACCGTGGCCCCTGTCGCCCGCCGTCACACGGTCGGACATCGTCGTCGCATCTACTCCTTGCTGCCGCCTCTCCCCTGTTGTCTGATCTCCGGTTGCACACCACCGAGCCGAAGCCCTGTCGCCCGCCGTCACACAGCCGAACTTCGCCGCCGTCCGATCCTTGTCCTTGCCGCTGCGATGGAGAGGGGCTGCCACATATCTCGTGGGGTCTTGAAGCAAGTGGTTTGGAGGGGAAGAGCAGCAGCGGGTATGGTGGTGGAACTGTCCATGGCGAACCATTTAGATCGAGAAAGAGGGGCTACGTCTGTGGGGCAAGAGCCGAGATCTGAGATCGGTATGTTTTTAGTTGGCAGTCGATCCGAGGTTTCTGGCCATATCACAATCATCTTTTAGCCGATGTTTCTGCCGGTGATACCACAGCAAGATCGAAGGGAATCAAGGTGAGATTGGCTTTACTGTGGCTAGTAATTTTGCCAACGGTTTGCTTATATAATATTCAAGGTTGTTGCTGGTCACTTGGGTTCCATAGGTTATCCTTTAATCTTCAAGTAATGAGTAGAGTTGGGAGGTTTTGCTCCCAATTCAGTTATTGATTTGGAGTTGGATGTTGCTTAGATCCAGTTGTTGATTCAGAGCGGATTTTCTTAAGCATATGAAGAAGCTGTGGATGAATGAAACGATGTTGGGTAAGCCTTGATTTGTATTTTATGAAGTAGGTTATATTATAACTATGTAATGGATTTTTGGCAGGGGGTTAGTATGGATTCGTGTATCCAATGTGGCTAATTGAGGCATTGTGGGGTAAGTATAGATGCAAGTGTTATAATTGCATCATAAGTTGCTAATTGATCCAATAGTAGTTAGGGATTAATGTGGAAGATTGATTAGGTTAATTGGATGACTAGATCAATCTAGTGATCGGGATACGAAGTCGATGTAAGATTTGATTTAATCATTTGTTGTATGTTTGCACTTAATCATAATGGTTGATATTTGCAGGACGTGGATACGAGACAGGTCCGCGGACGTGAGGACTCTATTATCATGAGCATTACAGCAGGTAGGTAATTTTCTCTTGGTAGATGTAATGATTTCCAGTTTAGATATAGATATGAACATGTTAGGTGTTCATATTACCTTGATCATGCTCTATTTATCGTATGCTTGAACTTACCGTTGATATATATGTGTGCTCGATTATTGATAACGCATATTCCCTAGCATGATCTAGAACTTACAGATGTGATGTAAGTAGGTCGAACGGTTTAGTAGGGTGTAGATGTTAGAGTACGGAGGATGACCTAAATTATAAATTTGGCAAAAAGATCCTCTGTGGATAAGTATGACCCTAGATGTAGGACTTATTACATACTTGTATGTGACACATTTATTCACCAACCACGGGTTGTGTGAATGGTCATGTGAGTCGTGGACAGTGTGTTGCTACGGACCGATGGTCCTAGCTTGTCATGATCTGATGAGTGACTCTCTACAGGGTAGAGAGTGTACTGATCAAATGGGTGTGACTCTTGGTTGGACAGAGAGTCTAGGGTAGATGTCTGTATGTGAGACAGTACCCTCATTTCATTGCATGCATACTGACGACATCGTCTCCCCTTGGGGTTGAGAGAGAGTCGTCAGTCATCCCGCCTCGAGTTACTTCGGAGGAGTAATGCGGTGTGAGGGCATAGCATTTGTTGTGCCGCACTCTACCATTATTGACGATGGTAGTTGGAGTTGCGTGCAGTTGTCCTGGGTGCGTGGTACTCGACCGCTCATTGGTAGTGTTAGTCGGAGTGGCCAGCAGCAGGGACCCCCGTTGCGTAGCGAGCTACTTACGCTCACATGCTACTTGATCATACTACCCAACTCGGTCACTCGAGAGTGGTGGCCGGTGAGTCGGGATAGTTGTCATGTCGTGCCACATAGGCCCTGAGGGTCGTGGTAGCGAGTAGGGGTGGCGAGCATGACCATGTATCTTTGCATTCTTGTATCATCTGGTGTTTTGCATATGATTATATATATATACATAGCTTGTATATATATATATATGGATGATGGTGATTAGTATACATCTGAATCTGATCTATATGTATACTCACTTTGATGATGCATTTGTATGTACTATACTGTTGCATTTGCATTTGTTTGTACATATTCATACATGCTATTGCATATTCCTGTATGGTAGTAGGTTGATACTTGTATACCTATCGGATATTCACAGTGATACCTTTGACTCATGTTAGGATATTGTGTTAGTACTATACTGTTATACCCTATGATGTGATTATATGCCCAGGTTGGATCAGGATAGAGTAGCTGACTGCCAGGTATGTCAGCATCGTTGATATTCAGTTTATTTAGTATATGCATGCATATCTATTGTTATGCTGATGTATACTTGTTGTACGAGTAGATTAAACTGTTGAATGACATGTAATATTGATACATATATTTACATGTTTTCTCTGATTACCTGCTGAGTTTTACTCACCACCTCCGACCCTGGGTTTTTCTGTCGCCCAGGTAACAGGTAGAAGACTTCGTGACAGCTTGGAGCACCGCAGGCTGACGTTGTAAAATACCACAAAAAAAAAAAAAAAAAAAAAAAAAAAAAAAAAAAAGAGAATAAAATAAAATAAAATAAAATAAATGTTGGGTAATTAGGAGAATACCCTAAGGAATTTTTTTGGAATTTTTAGGAATTTTCTGGACTTAAATGAAGACTATTTAGGGAGAAGGGTTTAAAAAGGGGCTTAATGGGTCTGAAATCCAACCCGTTTAGTTGCAAGCCCGACCCGCTCCATTCTGAAAAACGGTTCTCAAGGCCGCTAACCATTAACACTGCGTCGCCTTAATCCCCACTTGCGTTTCTCCTTCCCAGCGATCCTATATTTCGTTGTGCGAGTTCTTTCCTCGCCGATCGTTTTTCTTCGTCGCCAGATCCCAATCCCTTCCATACCATCTCCAAGCGGCTACCCTGAGCGGGCGCGAGGACGACGATGCAACCACAAAAGGTTGCCTTCGTGCAGGTCAGTCTTCTCTATCGGCGCCGAGTGTTCCTTTTCAAATTTCTCTCCGATTTCAGCCATCCTAGATCTCGTCGGCTTTCCTACGCGAGAGGTGTGGCGCAGTTGCCGATTACGCTGAGCCGCCATAGGCGATATGACT
Organism: Wurfbainia villosa; assembly: GCA_025175895.1. Taxonomy (NCBI): domain Eukaryota; kingdom Viridiplantae; phylum Streptophyta; class Magnoliopsida; order Zingiberales; family Zingiberaceae; genus Wurfbainia; species Wurfbainia villosa. Next base: position 110,200,934 of record CM045988.1, on the reverse strand, counting down.
ATGTTCCTCTAGGGATTTCGACGATCTCGCTGTCCAAGCAGATCGGTGAGATTATAGCCGCAATTAAGCGGTACTGCCGTAGGTTTTGCAAGAGCTTTTGTCTTGGGTCAAATCTTTGTTGAATCCTTATGCATTTTTTTTGTCGTGGCAGCAACCTTCGGTTGGACTCGAGTCAGTGATTGTGATTGAGATTAGAAGGTATGTTTCAGCGTTAGACTCAATTTTTGGTAATTCCTGATTTCATATCTTGTTGCAATTTTTGTTGATGACGATCAGATGGGTACTGCCGACAGCCAACCATTTTTTTAGAATTGGGATTTCCAGAGGATGGCAACGGTGTCATCACGGCTGGAAAGGACATAACAATGTAGATCTTTGGTTCGAGGGTAGATCTATGAATTAATCATCTCCAATAGCTGGTAATATCCTTGTTCCTTGCTTGGTTGTTTGAATTTAGTGTTGAAGATGAGAAACTGTTGAACAGTGGATTTAGGTTAAGAAATTTGAGTTGGTGAGGATCAAGACTGAAATAACTCTGATTACATAATGATATGGATATTATGCTATAGTTATGTGGTTATTAGGTTGTTAATAGTAGCTAATGGAGGAAGGTTGTCCTTCTTGTAATGATCTAGTATATGTGATTAAATTGATCTTATGACAGATTTGTTGTTAATAGAGGATTGATTAGGTCAAGTGTAAAGTAGACCAGTCTGTTAGATAAGATACGAAGTTGATGTGAAGTTTGGTTCGATTATGCGATGTACGATAGAACTTAATTATGTTCTATGTTGTTTGCAGGATTTGGTTCGAGATATCCGCAGACGTGGAAACGACTGGTGTCTACATAGCATGTGGGTAATTTCCTACCTGGTCCGGGTAGTTGTTTTTCATTCAGATTTAGTCATTGATATGAGCATGTTAGGTGTTCATATTACCTTGACCATGTTCTTTATTTATCGTATGTTGATCTTCCATTGTTGATATCATGTTTATTTTATCATGATTAGGAGTTATACATATAGATGATGTAAATAACTTAGAATTTGTTTAAGTTAAGTGCAAATAGTAAGGTCCGGATGACAACCTGATTGTACTTTGGGTAAAAAGGTCATCCGTAGGTAGATAATGTCTTTAACCTAGGATTAGTTCTAGTACCCTTAGGTTGTATGTTACCACGGAACATGTATTGTGTAAATGGTCAGAGGAATGATACTTAGGGTATCGCTACGGACCGATGGTCCTAGCTTGTTATAATCAGATAAGTCAACTCTCTGCAGTGATGAGAGTGTGTCCATTAGTTGAGTACAACTCTCAGGATAGAGAGTGTGTCGCTTAGATTGGTATGACTCTCACAGATGAGAGTATTATGATCGATTGAGTACGACTCTCTCTACGGATAGAGAGTGCGTAGATCTGATTAGTATGACTCTCAGAGAACAGAGAGTCTATGGTGGATGTCGGTATGTGAGACATTGCATTCATGCATTTACATGCACGTGGCGACGAGGTCTCCTTGTGGTTGAGTGAGTGTCGCAATATCCCGCCTCCACTCCACTACTCATAGGAGGAGTCACCCGTGTGAGGGCGAGCATTGAGGTGCCGCACTCTATCACTATAGACGCGGTGGTAGTTGGATTTGCGTGTAGTCCTGCGTGTGTGGTACTCGACCACTCATGGGGAGTGACTGTCGGAGTGACCACCAGCAGGGACCCCCATCGTGTAGCTTGCTCTTTACGCTTATATGCTACTCGATCATACCGCCCACTCGGCCACTCGAGAGTAGTGGTTGGTGTTGAGTTGGGACAGTTGTCATGCTCGAGCCACCGAGGCCACACTGGGGTCGTGGTAGCTTTAGGGTGAGCCGATGACCATGCATGCCGATCGCAGTCGTATCGATGGCGTTTTGCATATTACCATATATATATATACATATATGCATGTATATATATATATATGGATAGTTGAGATTAATATATATATATATGGATACACCTATATATATATATATATATCCGACATTGTGATGTTGCATTTGTTTGTACTATGCTTACTGCATTTGGGTGGACATCGTATTCATGCATGTTTCTTGCATATGTTATACACTTGCGTCGGATATTGATATGTGTTAGATAGACCATAGATACCTTGCCCTGTAGCATGAGTAGATTATGTGTTGGTATTACTCTTCCTGTTATATATATATTGGATATATGTTCAGGTTGGATCAGAGTAGCGTAGCAGACTTCAGGTATGTCTGCATTTTTATATTGTTCATTCAGGTAGACGGTATATGCTTGTATTTATATACTATCGATATACCGTTGTACATCTAGATATGTCGTTGAAATACATGTGATATTACATATATACATGTTTTCTCTGATTACCTACTGAGTTTTACTCACCACCCCCACGGACCACAGGGTATTCTCCGCCTGTAATGTAAGACTTCGTGGCGGCTTGGAGCATCGTCACCGACGCCATCTCATCTCACGAGGCTTCAGATTTTGTTTTGGGACGCCTGGGTGTGACATTGTATTGTTGTTGTATCGTTTCCGCTGTGTATTTGTCGTAGTAGTTTTGTTATGTTGTTGGGGTGTGTTAGTCATACCGGTATGCATGTGTGAGATTGTTGTGGTTTGTTTCCGCTGTGTCTTGTGTAGTTTTGTTTTCATACATATATATATTGTTGTTATTGTGGGCCTACGGGCCTTGTATTAACCCGAAATGTTGCCACGTCTGTGGAGGTGTCGTCGCTTGATTTTCTTTCGCATGCTCTCGGGGCGTGACAACTTTAGTGGTATCAGAGCCAGGTTCTGCGATGCCATATTATGTTGTTTTTGGAGTCGAGTCTTGGATTCTCGGGAGTCGATTTATTCGGTTTTGGTTTTCTGAGATGAGATGAACAGCAGCCTGAGCTCCAAGCAGCACGAGGTAAGAATTCCTGAAAACTTGTGGTTTAGTAGATATTTATCTAAACTTGATCAGTAGGTGTATACAATAGAGTTATGACACCTGTGTAGACTTTCAGTAGGGGTCGTCCGAGACGACCACCAGGAGTTACCTTAGTGTTTATACTCCCAGGTTTTATTGCCTATGCATTTAGATGCTTATAACAGGAATAACACTGTAGTTTGTTGGTTATTGTTCAATGCAGTGGTATGTATTGAACCCGGAAACGACACTAAGTTTGTGAGTCTTGAACCCATGTCGAGAAGGTGATTTACCTTTGAGAGCGATCAGTCGGAAAATAGGGCCAAGTCGTCACATTTATTATGGAAATCGAGACTACAGTCTTAGAGATTTTCACTAAGCATCTAGTCGATCATTACTGCGGGTAATGAATAGACTTATAGACTATTGTGTTGATGCAGATAGCGGAAGGCTAGGTTACTGGTATTTCATAGGGATTTTATCCACGAGTTGTTAAATCAGTTGTATAACTTTGAGAGTACTTTTAAGTACTTAACTCATGTTATACCGATAAAGAAGAGTTGTTTGCATTCCATTATCGGGATTAAGCCGATATTTGGTGGAAAATGCAGAAAAATGACATTCGGGAAATAATATATATCACTTGATCATGGTTTAGTGATGTTGAAAGAGAGTATTTCCCCGTGTCACTTTTTAGTGACGCATTGTAAGAATTCTTGAGCTTTAAGAAAGAGTGATCAGTTAGTAATAGAGTACTGTGCAGAGTCGTGAGACTTGCAGAGGTTACGACCACCTAATAGCTCAAGAAGATGAATGGATGATTTAAGCCACTCAGAGTTATTGGCTTATAGTTAGATTAGGATGCCGGGATCTTCTATCAGATCCTGTCTAAAGACGTTGGATTGAGACAGGAGTTTAGAAATGACTCCGTACAAGTGTTAGGAGATGGAGATTGATAGCAGATCATTAGGATGTTCTCGTGGATATCAGCAAAATCAGAACAAAGATTCCGAAGGGATTGTGTGCGTGCAGTGCGGATCACGAAGACGCGTGAAGCCAGATTATCTGTTGGAGCAGTTCAGCTGTTGCTATGGTGAGCAACCAGTACAGTGGAGGAGGTGTACTTTGAAGACTCAGTTGAAGACTATCCGGGATATTCCGGGAAGATGATACACCATCTCGACAGCAGAGATCGACACCGAAGATTGGGTTATTTCACAAGTGACCTACTACCTCAGGCGTGGTTGAAGTTCCGTGATACTCCCCTTCAGCAGAGATCAGCACAGAAGCAGCATCAGCAGAAGACATCTTAGAAGATTCAGCAGACAATAACAGTTACCTCCAGATGTGGATTGACTTTGTACAGAGGATAGAGTATACGACGATGGTTGTATCTACTCAGTAATCTTTAGTTGCAGCTCGTAGGATTAAGGGATGGATCAGATGATCTAGGGAAAAATCCCCGAGGCATTCGTCACAGAAATGCGACCGCTTTGTCGCGGACTGTTGAATATGATATTTTCTCTTCGGAGAAAGGCCGAGACCTGTATGGAGCCTGTGAGATCGGATCGACAGATATTTTATCGTTCAGGGTATTACTCTAGTTTACCCTCTAAGTTAATATATTGAGAGATACTTGTAGTTTACGGGTATCTTAGTCTAGAACATTCTTTGTTTGGATTAAAAAGGGTTCCTATACATCGACTTGTGGGTCGGTGGTATCTCTACCACGGTGAGATGTGGACGATAATTAAGAAGTCAAGGAGACCCTTAGACTTGGATAGACATATCTTTCTATGGACATATCCTTACGGATGGTCAAATTGTTGAGAGTATTGTATGATTATGTATCTAAGAGGTGCGAATAATCCGAGAGTATTCGGATGAACTCCTAGCCTTGTCGTTGCTTAGGCAAGTGGAGTAGGCGATCGAATTGATTGCGGAAATAGTCCGGCATCAAAGATCACATAACGAGTGATAGTTTTGTTGGTATCAGTATTGTTAAACACTATGGAAATAGGAAGAACGTGAGTTGTGAGTATAGGAGATGTTGGAAGGGATATTTGTATATCCTAGTATTCCTCCTTGAGAAGATTCGGAACTCTTTATTGAAAGAGAAATGAACCTTTGAAATTATGAATTGATTATCGATGATGGAATATAGTAGTTGTCGTGATGAATATCCTCCGTTGGGGATAGATGATCTGTTTGGATCAATAAAGGACACCTGTGTATACTCTAAGGTTGGTTTACGATTGGAGTGTTGATATTGTAGTGACATGATGTCATACAATTATCATTGTCGTTGTGATGATTAATATATATCATCAGCTTAGAGTAAAGGGGATGCAGGTGTGTGGAGACGATAATTTCATACTTAGTATGAATTCTATGAGTTGTGATTAAGTTGTTAGACTAATTAACGATTCAGTCGTCACTGGACTTGAGAATCGTGTATCCTGAACACGAATGAATCTTTTTGGTAGTTGTTGGAGTTGCGTAACTTGGCCACTGTTGACTGTGGTAGTTGGAATTGCGCACTCGACCATCGTAGATGATGGTTTGCCTTGTATGGGTTGGTTAATTCTGTAGATGTGGATAGAATGTTTGACATTACTATACCACGGACTTGTTGACAAAGGTGACGATAGAAATCGCTTAGTCTAAGTCGTGAAACCAATTTACAGACTTTGTGGCGTGTTAACTTTACGCCGATTAGTTACTTCTTCTGGAGTGGATAAAAGGATGATGTACGCAAATGCATCGTTTCAGGGATCGGAACGATTCCGATGCAGTGAATGAGGCATATCGTATGCCTACGTCAGTTAAGAAACTACGAGATAGTTGTCATATACATGACATTCAAACGCTGGAGGATCTATACAGATCTTGTGTCGTGGATTATGGAGGTGTAGCTTATCGGTTGGCTTTACCTCCGACACTTGGGGGTGCTCACAACGTATTTCCTGTTGTTATACTAAGGAAATACGTGTCGCATGTTGATTATGTTCTGAAAGAGGTTCCGAATTCTACCTCAATCTAATGCGACTTACGAGGTGATTCTAGGGTGAAGCCTGGGTCACAAGAAGCGACAGTAGTGGGACGAAAACCATCCGACTCGTAAAGGTTGGATGACAGCATCATACCGATGAGGAGGCTATGTGAGAGCTGGAAGATACTATCTGAGCTCGATAGTCTCATCTGGTCACTTGAGGAAGGTATGTGGTCCTTTCGGGAACTTGCTTGAAGTAAATTTTTTTGCATGTAGTACGAAATTTGGGGACCAAATTTTAATAAGTGGGGGAGAATGTAAAATACCACAAAAAAAAAAAAAAAAAAAAAAAAAAAAAAAAGAATAAAATAAAATAAAATAAAATAAATGTTGGGTAATTAGGAGAATACCCTAAGGAATTTTTTTGGAATTTTTAGGAATTTTCTGGACTTAAATGAAGACTATTTAGGGAGAAGGGTTTAAAAAGGGGCTTAATGGGTCTGAAATCCAACCCGTTTAGTTGCAAGCCCGACCCGCTCCATTACAGAAAACGGTTCTGCGCCGCTAACCATTAACACTCGTCGTCGCCTTAATCCCCACTGCGTTTCTCCTTCCCAGGCGCGATCCTATATTTCGTTGTGCGAGTTCTTTCCTCGCCGATCGTTTTTCTTCGTCGCCAGATCCCAATCCCTTCCATACCATCTCCAAGCGGCTACCCTGAGCGGGCGCGAGGACGACGATGCAACCACAAAAGGTTGCCTTCGTGCAGGTCAGTCTTCTCTATCGGCGCCGAGTGTTCCTTTTCAAATTTCTCTCCGATTTCAGCCATCCTAGATCTCGTCGGCTTTCCTACGCGAGAGGTGTGGCGCAGTTGCCGCCACGGCTGAACGCCCTGCCATAGGGCAGTATGACTATGTTCCTCTAGGGATTTCGACGATCTCGCTGTCCAAGCAGATCGGTGAGATTATAGCCGCAATTAAGCGGTACTGCCGTAGGTTTTGCAAGAGCTTTTGTCTTGGGTCAAATCTTTGTTGAATCCTTATGCATTTTTTTTGTCGTGGCAGCAACCTTCGGTTGGACTCGAGTCAGTGATTGTGATTGAGATTAGAAGGTATGTTTCAGCGTTAGACTCAATTTTTGGTAATTCCTGATTTCATATCTTGTTGCAATTTTTGTTGATGACGATCGATGGCATCACTGACCAACCATTTTTTAGAATTGGGATTTCCAGAGGATGGCAACGGTGTCATCACGGCTGGAAAGGACATAACAATGTAGATCTTTGGTTCGAGGGTAGATCTATGAATTAATCATCTCCAATAGCTGGTAATATCCTTGTTCCTTGCTTGGTTGTTTGAATTTAGTGTTGAAGATGAGAAACTGTTGAACAGTGGATTTAGGTTAAGAAATTTGAGTTGGTGAGGATCAAGACTGAAATAACTCTGATTACATAATGATATGGATATTATGCTATAGTTATGTGGTTATTAGGTTGTTAATAGTAGCTAATGGAGGAAGGTTGTCCTTCTTGTAATGATCTAGTATATGTGATTAAATTGATCTTATGACAGATTTGTTGTTAATAGAGGATTGATTAGGTCAAGTGTAAAGTAGACCAGTCTAGATAAGATACGAAGTTGATGTGAAGTTTGGTTCGATTATGCGATGTACGATAGAACTTAATTATGTTCTATGTTGTTTGCAGGATTTGGTTCGAGATATCCGCAGACGTGGAAACGACTGGTGTCTACATAGCATGTGGGTAATTTCCTACCTGGTCCGGGTAGTTGTTTTTCATTCAGATTTAGTCATTGATATGAGCATGTTAGGTGTTCATATTACCTTGACCATGTTCTTTTTATCGTATGCTTGATCTTCTACCGTCGGCTATTAACACCATTGTTGATATCATGTTTATTTTATCATGATTAGGAGTTATACATATAGATGATGTAAATAACTTAGAATTTGTTTAAGTTAAGTGCAAATAGTAAGGTCCGGATGACAACCTGATTGTACTTTGGGTAAAAAGGTCATCCGTAGGTAGATAATGTCTTTAACCTAGGATTAGTTCTAGTACCCTTAGGTTGTATGTTACCACGGAACATGTATTGTGTAAATGGTCAGAGGAATGATACTTAGGGTATCGCTACGGACCGATGGTCCTAGCTTGTTATAATCGAGATAAAGTGCGACTCTCAGGATGAGAGTGTGTCCATTAGTTGAGTACAACTCTACAGAGGATGAGAGTGTGTCGCTTAGATTGGTATGACTCTCTCTGGGATAGAGTATTATGATCGATTGAGTCGACTCTCTACAGGATAGAGAGTGCGTAGATCGATTAGTATGACTCTCAGTAGAAGAGAGTCTATGGTGGATGTCGGTATGTGAGACATTGCATTCATGCATTTACATGCACGTTGGCGCGAGGTCTCCCTTGTGGTTGAGAGTGTCGCGGTCCATCCCGCCTCCACGGTTTACTCATAGGAGGAGTCACCCGTGTGAGGGCAGAGCATTGAGGTGCCGCACTCTATCACTATAGGCGGTGGTAGTTGGATTTTGCGTGTCGTAGTCTGCGTGTGTGGTACTCGACCACTCATGGGTAGTGACTGTCGGAGTGACCAACAGCAGGGACCCCCATCGTGTAGCTTGCTCTTTACGCTTATATGCTACTCGATCATACTGCCCACTCGGCCACTCGAGAGTAGTGGTTGGTGTTGAGTTGGGACGTTGTCATGCTCGAGCCACCGAGGCCACACCGGGTCGTGGTAGCTTTAGGGTGAGCCGACATGACCATGCATCTTTGCATTAGTATTCGATGGCGTTTTGCATATTATATATATATATACATATATGCATGTATATATATATATATGGATGGTTGAGATTAATATATATATATATGGATACAGTCTATATATATATATATACCTGATTATTGGGATGTTGCATGTGTTTGTACTCTGCTTGCTGCATTTGGGTGTACATCATATTCATGCATGTTTCTTTCATATGTTATACACTTGTGTCGGATATTGATATGTGTTGGGATGCATAGATACCTTGCCCTGTAGCATGAGTAGATTATGTGTTGATGTTACTCTTCTGTTATATATATATTGGATATATGTTCGAGTTGGATCAGAATGCGTCGCAGTACTTCGTATGTCCGCATTTTTATATTGTTATTCATTGCGGTATATGCTTGTATTTATATACTATCTTTGATATACCGTTGTACATCTAGATATGTCGTTGAAATACATGTGATATTACATATATACATGTTTTCTCCGACATCTGAGTTTTACTCACCACCCCCACGGACCCAGGTATTCACGCCAGTGTATGTAAGACCGTGGCAGCTTGGAGCATCGTCGGCTGACGTCATCTCATCTCACGAGGCTTCCGTATTTTGTTTTGGGCCTGCTGCCCGTGTGTGACATTGTATTGTTGTTGTATCGTTTCCGCTGTGTATTTGTCGTAGTAGTTTTGTTATGTTGTTGGGGTGTGTTAGTCATACCGGTATGCATGTGTGAGATTGTTGTGGTTTGTTTCCGCTGTGTCTTGTGTAGTTTTGTTTTCATACATATATATATTGTTGTTATTGTGGGCCTACGGGCCTTGTATTAACCCGAAATGTTGCCACGTACAGGGGAGGTGCTGTCCGTTTGATTTTCGGTTCGGCATGCTCTCGGGGCGTGACAGACGTCATCTCATCTCACGAGGCTCCCATGTTTTATTTTGGGTCTGCTGTCCGCCGTGTATTGTATTTGGAGTTTTCTTGATGTACATATTGTATATTCGAATTTTGTCGAGGTTCTGTGTTGTGTTAGTCATACCGGTATGCATGTGTGGGATTGATATCCTATTGTTGTAGTATGTTTCCGCTGTGTCTTGTGTAGTTTTTTGTTTTCATACATATATATATTGTTGTTATTGTGGGCCTACGGGCCTTGTATTAACCCGAAATGTTGTCACGTACAGGGGAGGTGCCGTCCGTTTGATTTTCGGCTCGGTATGCTCTCGGGGTGTGACAACTTTAGTGGTATCAGAGCCCAAGGTTCTGCGATGTCATACAATGTTGTTTTGTGTCGAGTCTTGGATTCTCGGGAGTCGATTTATTCGGATTTGGTTTTTTGAGATGAGATGGACAGCGGCCTGAGCTCCAAGCAGCACGAGGTAAGAATTCCTGAAAAACTTATGGTTTAGTAGATATTTATCTAAACTTGATCAGTAGGTGTATACAATATAGTTATGACACCTGTGTAGACTTTTAGTAGAGGTCGTCCACCGAGACGACCAACCGGAGTTACCTTAGTGTTTATACTCCCAGTTTTATTGCCTATGCATTTAGATGCTTATACCAGGGAATAACCTATAGTATGTTGGTTATTTTTCATAATCGTGGTATGAGTTGACCACGGAAACGACCTGTTGAGTTTGTGAGTCTTGAACCTGTGTCGAGAAGGTAATTTACCTTTGAGAGCCGACTGATACCGAGTCGGAAAACAGGGGCCAAGTCGTCACATTTATTATGGAAATCAGAGACTACAGTCTTAGAGATTTCCACTAACTGTGCTAGTCGGATCATTACCTGTGGGTAATGAACAGACTTGTAGACTATTGTTGATGCAGATAGCGGAAGGCTAGGTTATGGAGTTTCATAGGGATTTTATCCCTGAGTTGTACGTACTGAGTTGTATAACTTTGAGAGTACTTTTAAGTACTTAACTCATGTTATACCGAGAAAGTAGAGTTATTTGCATACCATTATCGGGGTTAAGCCGGTATTTGGTGATAAATGCAGAAAATAATCTTCGGGAAATAATATATCACTTGATCAGGGATTAGTGATGTTGAAAGAGTGGATTTCCCCGTGTCACTTTTAGTGACACATTGTAAGGAATTCTTGAGCTTCAAGAAAGGGTGATCGGTCAGTAATAGTGTACTGTGCAGAGTCATGAGACTTGCAGAGGTTACGACCACCTAATAGCTCAAGAAGATAAGTGGATGATTTAAGCCACCCAGAGTTATTGACTTATAGTTGGATTAGGATGCCGGGATCTTCTACCAGATCCTGCCGGAAGACGTTGGATTGAGACAGGAGTTTAGAAATGACTCCGTACAAGTGTTAGGAGATGAAGATTGATAGCAGACATAGCAAGTCAGATGTTGGAATAAGAAGTCTCCGACTGTTGGATAAAGGAGCAAGATCGGAGTCAGAGGCCTTGTGGCTACTTTTCGATTATAGAAGACTAACCGCAGATCATCAAGAGGTTCCTGTGGATATCAGCAAAATCAGAACAAAGACTTCGAAGGGATTGTGTGCGTGCGGTCACGAGACACGCGAAGACACGCGAATCCAGATTATCCGTTGGAGCAGTTCAGCTGTTGTTATTGTTGAGCAACCAGTACAGTGGAGGAGGTGTACATTGAAGATTCAGTTGAAGACTATCGATGGTGTTCCGGGAGGAAGATGCATCGTCTCGACAGCGGAGATCAGCACAGAAGATTGAGTTATTTCGTCAGCAGTGATCTACCACCTCAGGCATGGTTGGAGTTCCTTGATACTCCCCTACAGCAGATATCAACACAGAAGCAGCATCAGCAAAGACATCGTAGAAGATTCAGCAGACAACAACAGTTACCTCCAGAGGTGATTTGCTTAGTATAGAGGAGAGAGTATACGACGATGGTCGTATTTATTCAGTATTCTATAGTTGCAGCTCGTAGGATGAAGTGATGGGATCGGATGATCTAGGAAAAATCCTAGGATCATTCATCGCAGAAATGCGACCACTTTGTCACAGACTGTTGGATCTGATCTTGTTCTCTTCGGAGAAAGGCCAAGACCTGCGGGGAGCCTTTTAGATCAAATTGACAGATATTTCATCGTTCAGGGTATTACTCTAGTTTTACCCTCTGGGTTAATATGTTGAGAGATGCTTATAGTTACAGGTATCTGTATCTAGAACATTCTCAGTTGGATTGGAAGGGTCCTTTACATCGACTTGTGGGTCGGTGGTATCTCTATAGTCAGGTGAGATGTGGACCAACAATTAAAAGGTTAAGAGATATCCTTAGACTTTGATATACATACTTTTACTGTAGACATATCCTTGCGGATGGTCAAATTGTTGCAAGTATGGTATGATATGTTTCTCGGATGTGCGTATAATCCGAGAGCCTTCGGATGTAGTTCGGATGAACTCCTAGCCTTGTCGTTGCTTAGGAAAGTGGAGTAGGCGATCGAAATGATTGCGAAAATAGTCCGGTATCGAAGATCACATAACGAGTGATATTTTTGTTGGTATCAGTGTTGTTAAACACTATAAAAGAATTGGAAGAACGTAAGTTGTGATTATAGGAGATGTTGGAGAGGATATTTATCTATCCCAGTATTTCTCCTTGTGAAGATCCAGAATTCTTTGTCGAAAGAGAGATGGACATTTGAGATTATGCATCGATTGTCGATGATGGAATACGATGATTGTTGAAAGTAAATATCCTACGTTGAGGATAAATGAGCTGTTTAGATCAGCAAAGGACACCTGTGTATACTCTAAGGTTAGTTTACGACTAGAGGATTGATATTGTAGTGACATGGTGTCATACAATTATCAAGGTCGTTGTGATGATTAATATATATCATCAGCGTAGAGTAAAGGGGATGCAGGTGTGTGGAGACGATAATTTCATACTTGGTATGAATTGTATGGACTTTGATTTAAGTTGTTAGACTAATTAACGAATTAGTCGTCTATGAATTTGAGAATCGTGTATCCTGAACACGATTGGATCCTTTTGTAGTTGTTGGAGTTGCGTAATTTGGCCACTGTTGATTGTGGTAGTTGGAGTTGCGCACTCGACCACCGTAGATGGTGGTTTTCCTTGTATGTTTTGGTTAGTACTGTAGATGTGGATAGAATGTCTTAGCATTACTATACCACGGACTTGTTTGACAAAGGTGACGATAGAAATCATTTAGTCGGAAGCTGGTGAAACCAGTTACAAGACCTAGATGGTGGTTAACTTTTATACGAGTATTAGTTAATCCTTCTGGAATGGATAAAAGGATGATGTACACAAATGCGTCGTTTCAGGGATCGGAACAATTCCAATGCAGTTGAATGAGGCATATCTTATGTCTACGTCAGATAAGAAACTACGAGATAGTCTGTCATATACATGATGTGACTTTAGTAGTTATTATTTGGATTTGTAGTGATATGGAGCAGAAGTGCTCATGGAGTTTTGACTAGCTACTTGGTAGCTACTATAGAGGGCTGGAACGCGAACGGTTGCAACAAGTGAGATGGTCGCTTTAGTCTTCCATGCACTTACAGAGTGTGGTGAAGAGGATTGTGGACGGTTGATGGATTTCTCTTTTGAGGAAATAATTCTCCGTCTCTGATAAGGATTGTGGGTTCCGGAGTTGCAGTGTTTAAGGAAGAGTTGCTACAGAAAGCACATCATTCGAGATGGGCTATATACCTTGGTGGTACTCTGATGTACCGAGAGTTGAAACGTTTATACTGGTGAAATGGTATAAAGAGAGTTATAGCAGATTTTGCTGCTTGATGTTTAGTATGTCAGTAGGTGAAGGCTGAACATCAGAAACTCGTCGGATTGCTCTAGGAAATTCCGATTCCAGAATGGAAGTGGGAGCATATCATCATTGATTACGTTACGGGATTGCCTAGAACTTGTAAAGGACATGATGTGATTTGGGTGATCATGGATCGACTAACCAAATCATCACTCTCCTCTACGCGGAATGGACTTGTTGGATCGTCCGGCGAGTTGTATTACGGAAAATTATTAGATTGCGTGGGGTACTTTTAAGTACCAAATCGGATAGAGATTCGCGATTTACCTCGCATTTTGATAGAGTCCGCACTGCACTATGGGCACAGAGCTTCGCTTAGTGTAACATTTCATCCGCGGACTAATGGATGCTTTGAGCATGACATTCAACGTTGGAGGATCTATTCAGATCTTGTGTCGTGGATTATGGAGGTGTAGCTTGTCGGTTGGCTTTACCTCCGACACTTCCGGGTGCTCACAACGTATTTCTCGTTTTTGTACTGAAGAAATACGTGTCGCATGTTGATAATGTTCTAAAAGAGGTTCCGGATTCTATCTCGGTCTAATGCGATTTATGAGGAGATTCTGGTGCGAATTTTTTTTTTGTCGCAAGAAGCGACAGTAGTGAGACGAAAACCATTCGACTCGTAAAGGTTGGATGAAAGCATCATATCGCTGAGGAGGCTATATGGGAGCAGGAAGATACTATCTGAGCTCGATGGTCTCATCTGGTCACTTGAGGAAGGTATGTGGTCCTTTCGGAAACTTGCTTGAAGTAAATTTTTGCATGTTAGTACGAAATTTGGGGACCAAATTTTTATAAGTGGGGGAGAATGTAAAATACCGGAGAAAAAAAAAATATTCCTCGGTAATTGATAAAACATCTTGTGGAATTTTTCAGAAATTTTTAGAAATTTATCTGGATTTAAACGGAGGTCTTATGGATATTTCATGGGGATAAAATGGATAGGCTTTTATAAAGCCTGTTTAGACGGGAATTAAATGGGTTAATTAACCCGATGTTTTCCGTTTTCCCGTCGATTCTTTTCCCCCGACTCTTCTTTTCCCCGACTTCTCTTCTTCTTTTCCTCCACGCGCACCGCCACGCTACTGTCGCCGCCCAATCCGGCCGATCCCCCGCTCGATCTTCGCCAGATTTGGCCCTTCCCACGCCACTGCCGCGACCGTCGCCTTCTCCCTCGTGCTCGCCGTCGCCTTCTCCTCGCACGCCACGTCGCGCGGCGATCTCTTCCTTCACCGCCGCGACGATCCATTGATCTCCACCGATCTCCTTCCCGCACGCCGCCGCCGCTAGGGTTGCCTCCTTCGCCGCTTCTGCGTGCACACCACTCAACCGTGGCCCACGCCGCCCCCGTCACACGGCCGGACATCGCTGCATCTACTCCTTGCGCCTCTCTGTCCGATCTCCGGTTGACACCACCGAGCCGAAGCCCTGCCGCCGTCACACAAACTCGCGCCCGATCCTTGTCCTTGCTGCGATGGAGGAGAGGGCTGCCACACATATCTCGTGGGGTCTTGAAGCAAGTGGTTTGGAGGGGAAGAGCAAGAAGCGGGTATGGTGGTGGAACCGCCCATGGCGAACCATTTAGATCGAGAAAGAGGGGCTACGCCTCAGGGGCAAGGCGAGATCTCGAGATCGGTATGTTTTTAGTTGGCAGTCGATCCGAGGTTTCTGGCCATATCACAATCATCTTTTAGCCGATGTTTCTGCCGGTGATACCACAGCAAGATCGAAGGGAATCAAGGTGAGATTGGCTTTACTGTGGCTAGTAATTTTGCCAACGGTTTGCTTATATAATATTCAAGGTTGTTCTTTGGTCACTTGGGTTCCATAGGTTATCCTTTAATCTTCAAGTAATGAGTAGAGTTGGGAGGTTTTGCTCCCAATTGATTATTGATTTGGAGTTGGATGTTGCTTAGATCCAGTTGTTGATTCAGAGCGGATTTTCTTAAGCATATGAAGAAGCTGTGGATGAATGAAACGATGTTGGGTAAGCCTTGATTTGTATTTTATGAAGTAGGTTATATTATAACTATGTAATGGATTTTTGGCAGGGGGTTAGTATGGATTCGTGTATCCAATGTGGCTAATTGAGGCATTGTGGGGTAAGTATAGATGCAAGTGTTATAATTGCATCATAAGTTGCTAATTGATCCAATAGTAGTTAGGGATTAATGTGGAAGATTGATTAGGTTAATTGGATGACTAGATCAATCTAGTGATCGGGATACGAAGTCGATGTAAGATTTGATTTAATCATTTGTTGTATGTTTGCACTTAATCATAATGGTTGATATTTGCAGGACGTGGATACGAGATAGGTCCGCGGACGTGAGGACTCTATTATCATGAGCATTACAGCAGGTAGGTAATTTTCTACTGGTCGGGTAGATGTAATGATTTCCAGATTTAGATATAGATATGAACATGTTAGGTGTTCATATTACCTTGATCATGCTCTATTTATCGTATGCTTGAACTTACCGTTGATATATATGTGTGCTCGATTATTGATAACGCATATTCCCTAGCATGATCTAGAACTTACAGATGTGATGTAAGTAGGTCGAACGGTTTAGTAGGGTGTAGATGTTAGAGTACGGAGGATGACCTAAATTGTAAATTTGGCAAAAAGATCCTCTGTGGATAAGTATGACCCTAGATGTAGGACTTATTACATACTTGTATGTGACACATTTATTCACCAACCACGGGTTGTGTGAATGGTCATGTGAGTCGTGGACAGTGTGTTGCTACGGACCGATGGTCCTAGCTTGTCATGATCTGATGAGTGACTCTCTACAGGGTAGAGAGTGTACTGATCAAATGGGTGTGACTCTTGGTTGGACAGAGAGTCTAGGGTAGATGTTCTGTATGTGAGACAATACCCTCATTTCATTGTATGCATACTGACGACATCGTCTCCCCTTGGGGTTGAGAGAGAGTCGTCGTCATCCCGCCTCCCAGGTTACTTTGAGGAGTAATCGTGTGAGGCATAGCATTTGTTGTGCCGCACTCTACCATTATTGATGGTAGTTGGAGTTGCGTCTCGATTGTCACTGGTGCGTGGTACTCGACCGCTCATTGGTAGTGTTAGTCGAGTGGCCAGTGAGGACCCCGTTAGTAGCGAGCTACTTACGCTCACATGCTACTTGATCATACTACAACCTTCGGCCACCGAGAGTGGTGGTGAGTCGGGATAGTTGTCATGTCGTGCCACCCCAGGCCACACTGGGTCGTGGTAGCGAGTAGGGGTGAGCATGCATGACCATGCATCTTTGCATTCTTAGATCATACGGTGTTTTGCATATGATTATATATATATACATAACTGCTTGTATATATATATATATATGGATGATGGTGATTAGTATACATACAGATACAGTCTATATGTATACTCACTTTGATGATGCATTTGTATGTACTATGCCTGTTGCATTTGTTTGTACATATTCATACATGCTATTGCATATTCCTGTATGGTAGTAGGTTGATACTTGTATACCTATCGGATATTCACAGTGATACCTTTGACTCATGTTAGGATATTGTGTTAGTACTATACTGTTATACCCTATGATGTGATTATATGCCCAGGTTGGATCAGGATAGAGTATGTCGCTGTGTATGATCGTTGATGTTCAGTTTATTTAGTATATGCATGCATATCTATTGTTATGCTGATGTATACTTGTTGTACGAGTAGATTAAACTGTTGAATGACATGTAATATTGATACATATATTTACATGTTTTCTCTGATTACCTGCTGAGTTTTACTCACCACCTCCGACCCTGGGTTTTTCTGTCGCCCAGGTAACAGGTAGAAGACTTCGTGACAGCTTGGAGCACCGCAGGCTGACGTCATCTCATCTCACGAGGCTCCCATGTTTTATTTTGGGCCTGCTGTCCGCCGTGTATTGTATTTGGAGTTTTCTTGATGTACATATTATATATTCGGATTTTGTCGAGGTTCTGTGTTGTGTTAGTCATACCGGTATGCATGTGTGGGATTGATATCCTATTGTTGTAATATGTTTCCGCTGTGTCTTGTGTAGTTTTTTGTTTTCATACATATATATATTGTTGTTATTGTGGGCCTACGGGCCTTGTATTAACCCGAAATGTTGTCACGTACAGGGGAGGTGCCGTCCGTTTGATTTTCGACTCGGCATGCTCTCGGAGCGTGACAAAGGATCACTTGGTTACCAGGATTCATAAACTTTAGTACTTAGCCTGGAGGTCTAGAGTTCGAATCCTGGGGAAGGCAAAAACCCACTTCCAGGGGTGGGAAGACCATGTGAGTAACGACGGGCCAATAGGGGTCAGGTTGTCGACCAATAGGGGTCGACGGGCCAACAGGGGCCCGGTTGTTACAATAAAAAGGCGCCTTTTTATTGAACGACTAGCCTATTATCGGTGGCGACCCTATTGGTCGACGATGCTCTGTTGGCCGTCTTACACAGTCTTCCACCGAAGTGGGTTTTGCCTTCAGATTGAACTCTAGACCTCAGCAGTACTAAAGTTTATGAATCCTGGTAACCAAGGATCACTTGGTTACCAGAATTCATAAACTTTAGTACTTAGCCTGGAGGTCTAGAGTTCGAATCCTGGGGAAGGCAAAAACTCACTTGAAGAAATGTCTTTAGCGAATCTATTTATTTATAATTTAATATGATAAATTCATATATTAAAACATAAATATATTTTTTTAATATAACTTTAATATCGCATGTAATAAATGTTTTCATTATATTTACATCAGTTTTGAATACCACTAATCAAAGGGAGCAATGGGAGTATAAGAGAATTGAAAGAAATGGAAATATAGGAACCTAGCCACGTGGAGGAAAAAGAGACTTTAATTTAATCAATTATTGAATTAATGACAAAATTGAAATTGATCATTAATGATCAATTATAAAAGTCATCGCTAATTTAACGACTGAATTTATTTTTTTCGCTAAATTAGCGATGAAATTTAAAATCCGTCATTAATTAATAATGAAATTTAAATTCGATCGATAATTAATGATTGATAATTTAATCAGTTGCTAATTTGTAATTGAAAATTTTATTCGATTATTAATTAATGATAGAATTCAAATTCCGTTGTTAATTCAATTAATTTGGTCGTTAAAAATCAAAAATATTTTATAGCAAAAAAAGCAATGCTAATTATATATAAAGAGAATTAATATTTATATATAACTTTTTAATTTTATACATGGGTCGCATATCAATTATAATAATTATTATTCGTATCCATTATTATTTTCAACGGCATAAAATTACTTTAATTTTAATTTTATTTTTCTCTATGAAAACTCCCAAATATCCTTCCTCGTCTTACTAATATCATCAAAAGACAATTAAATTATTAATAAACTAAATTCGGCTGATTACGATGCAGTGATAGAATGTCTAATTTAACTTTCATATACTCACGATTCAATCACAGCTATAATAAATTTATAAATTAAAAAAAAATGACAAACCAAGGATGTTGAGAGTGTTGAGGTTGTCAACACAAGTACTTTTTGATATATTTTAATGAACAATAAAAATTTATATATATATGATCGAATTGGTCATCTTCCGAATTAATCGGATAAAAAATCTAAATCCTTAATACTAATAAAAAAAGTTATATGAATTCGTAAAATCCCCAAAAACATACTGCATGTAACCTTTATGGGCACATTAATCATCTCACACTTACATTTTTACCTATTTATATCTATTATGGTAAAATGATCTATTTCATCTTTATAACATTCACAAGGTAAATTTAAGATCACTATTATATTCTTTAAATTCCATCCTCAAACTTTTATTTTTATCACTATTACACTTTTATATACTAAATTTAATCATAAATATTTGATATCCTAATTTCACTCTTAATTTCAGTGGATCGTTTATATAGAGACTAAAATGTAAGTGTAAAAGTACTAATGTGCTTCTAAAAATTTTAAGAATTTCGCTTTAATGAGCATGCACAAATTAAAATATAATTGTGAGATCACTAATGTTCATGAAAATCACAAAAATTAATTCGGTTAGGAACTTAAGTTCATTAAAATAGAATGACTATTTCTTTTTTTTTATTTACACTAAATTTTTAATCTTCGATCCGATTAATTTTAGAGTTGAAACTCGACTTTCACAATTGTGTTGTCCTTATAAAATCATCCAATATCGAAATCATATTCTATTTGTGAAAGTAAACTCTAGACTTAGACCGCTTGACTCAGAGTCATCAATCATATGTTTTTTTATATTCACCGTCAAATATGCTCTAAAAATGAATTATATTATTCCGTGAGATATTTCTCTATTTAGTTGTTGCATCATTTCATCTTGACTGACCTCTAAAGGTACAATTTGAGTAGCTAAGTCTAATCAATTAATTGATGAATTAATTGAGTTAATTAAACGATATAAAACAAAATAGTAGAGGGTATTTTTGAGTTTTCCTTTTAGTAAGAAGATATATCTATTAAAAATGCGAACGGTCACCTTAGTAACCCTCTATGACTATCACATATTTGAAGAAGAGAGATAAATCGAGAAGTACTCGTAGGTATAATCTCAACTTCTTTAATTTGTCATTCTATTTGAAAAAAAAATTCTATAAATTCATCATAACTGATGATCGAATTATGAATACCTGAAAGTCAAATTAAATGCTCTATGGTCGCATTGTATCGAGAGACACAAGGTATATATATATTAAGCCTTTATGAAACAAAGATGATCTAACCCGAAAAGTTCATCTATATTAACAAAACATATATTTTTGAAAACATAAAAATGGAAATCTTTTTTGTGTAGATGTTCACTCCTTCTGGGGAAAGTAATAAGTTGGATGGTTTTTAATTTGCTAATGGACGCATCTACTTTTAAGATCAATCGACAATTGTTTGATTTATCAATAAACAAGTTAGACTGCTCCTACGGAGATGGTGTGGTGATTAAGGTACGACGGTATTTGTAAAAATGATGTGGATTAATTCTAAAGAAAGTTTAAAATCTTTTTTTGAATTCAGATGACTCTCACGTATTTTGATAACCACGTAAAAGCCCATAAAACCCTCCGTGATTTACCTCTCTCACAATGATCGTGGAATAAATCGATAAAGATTACTAGATTGACAGTTCTAATATTTTGAAGATAAACAAATTAAAATACCTCCACAGATTAACTCGAATAGTAAACACATATAAAATTTGTCAAAAAAAAAAAAGGATCAATCTTCCATTTCTGCAGGGTGTCGACTTTCTATGCGATTTACGAATAGACTTTGGACTAAAAGCTCCTTATAATTTATCTTCCTTACGATGGTCCAGAGACGAATTAGTTACGGCCGCTAGATCGACAGATTTTATCCTTTTGTCCAAAGATAAGCAAGTTAGACTAATCAACTAGTTAAAGTGAACAAAAATTTTCAACAACATTTTTTACTGGTTCAAACCCCACATGATGCAATTTAAGAACACAACGACTTGAAAAAGATGCTGCTCCCCTTCCCACAGCCCCTCAACTGAACCATCAAACACACAAAGCGAGATGAGCATGTGCAGAGCCGATGGATCTGCTTTCGAGTTGCTTCGATATTATTGCTGGGAATGGGATTCAGATCTGACCTAGTCTCCAATTGAAGCCTTCAGCTCTTCTTGCTCTTGCTTGCTGATCTCAGATTTCAGAATTCTGACATTTGTAACAGGAGTGGTGAGTTACTGGAGCTTCTTCATTGTTTTTGTTGAGATAGATCCTCAGAATTCTGTGCTCAGATCTAAAATGAGTCTTGGAAAATGGTAATTCACCTGTCAAAGAATGTCCTGCGACTAGTGCTATTTATTCTGTTCCCTTTGGGTGGGGCTGTAAAGGGATGGTATGCGATACCAAAGGCCTCACTCACATGGTCTGAGACAATTCCATGTGGCTAAGGACCCGCGTTTGTTGAGGTTAAACTCATGCTTTCACTGAACAAAAGGATGCTCACCTATTCTTCACCTTCCCATTTCTTTCACACTTCTTTTTGGTCCCCTGTGAAGGTGCCACTGGTATTGCTCCGCTGCAAGAGAAACAAAATCTGAAGCAAGTGGTTTAGTAAAAGCATCAGATTGGAAAGCTCAAGAAAGCAAAAGGAACCACATCTACATGTTCAGGGATTAAATCACAAAGAAAAATCATGGGATTAACTGGTTAAGCTAAGAAACCATTAATAATCTAGAGGTTTATCAATCAGTGGAGTAGAATGTGGTTTCTATATCAAAAAACTGATTAAGATAGTTGCTGCTTTTTACAGATTCAGTATGCATGGGCAGCACTATTCTGAGTTTTGCAAGGTTCTTGTTCACTCTGGCATCCTACAGTATGCTTTTCAGTTATGAAAAAAAATCCAAACAGAAGTATTTTGGATGGATATTATAATAATCTGACCAGCTGTGCCCTATTGAGAAAGGATCAAATCCCTTTCGAGATTCAAGAGTAGCACAAAGGCAATTATAAGAACGTGATCATAAATACTAGGCATAAAATTAGTCGAATGGGGCACCAAGAACAGCTATTGTCAAATGACAGCGTCATTCTAACAAACTAGTGGAGCCACCATGACATAAAGTTGGGTCAGACTCCACTCGAATTCTAGATACTGTGTAATGCACAAAGAAGATACCAAGTGAAACTATAATGGAGGTGGTTGACCTTTCCGTGTCACAGACTGAGAGGTTGGTAACCTCCAATTCTCCAAAATATCTCATTTCATGACCATTTTTTTTATCACTGCAAGTTGTGCCAAAGAAAACATAAGCACAGTTTCTAGATCATCTAACATGGCATTAGTTTGAGAGAGAAGTTGCAAACCATTGTTCAAGTTCAAGTTCAAGTACATTTTCAAATGTCAATTCCACCACATCTGGGAAGATTGTAAAAGGTCTGCACAAACTGATCGACTGAGGTGGATGGCCACTGAAACATCAAAAATTACAGAGGAAAGCTTTGAAGAAGAGTGTTGCAATAGAAAAGGAATACTAGAAGTGCTGGAAAATGAAAAGATAAATTACATGGTACTGCTTTTCTACAAGATCTCATCTCTCATCTGCACAATGCATGTTTTAAATGTCTCTTTCACATAGAATGGAATCTGCATGGCAATATAAATACAAATCACGAGAAAATATTAAATATAAACCTAACTTTTAGAAGTTATCTCATGCCTAGAAGAACCTTACGCCATATAAATATACTTTATAAACCTCTGCATGTACTATCTCTGACCCCTGTCGTCAGCAATATATATTTACTATGTCCCTGGGGCAGTGCCGACCCATCTGTTCATTTAGAGGCATACCCATAAAACAAAGGTTGAAAAGGGTTTTAAATGTTACAAAATATGTAACGCAATTTGTGCCCGAAGTCTTGTTCTTCGAAACAAGAATGCTCTCTCATGCCCCTGCAATGCATTCAGAAACTTTAGGGTAAAGCTTATCCAAATTAATCATAAAAGTGCATTTACACACTTCAAAAGATGCAAATAATTGACATGAATGCTTTGGAGGATAATTATGGAAAATAATAAAAGAGTGTTGTTGTCAAATTGAAGGACAATAGCAACCACAAACCACGGGCAGTTTGTAATGGTCTTGTAGTGTTTCAAACAAATTGATGGAGATAGAACTGTAGACTTTTGGATGAGGCCCCTTTCACGATTTGGCACCTCTCGTGTTTAATTTTGAGAAAATCACACCCCTCATATTCACAAATCACTTTTTTTTAATCAGCTTATTCCATAATTTATGTATAAAAC
Source organism: Wurfbainia villosa (assembly GCA_025175895.1). Classification (NCBI taxonomy): domain Eukaryota; kingdom Viridiplantae; phylum Streptophyta; class Magnoliopsida; order Zingiberales; family Zingiberaceae; genus Wurfbainia; species Wurfbainia villosa. Next base: position 110,177,575 of record CM045988.1, on the reverse strand, counting down.
TATCTTTTTGAGCATCATCAAATGGTTGGATTGGAATCTCTCACACTTTTATTTTCCATAAATTTGTGGATCTAACTTTTCATGTCACACAAGTTATTTTATAAATGATGTAACTGGAATAAAGATTATACAGTGACGAAATGTAGGAAACATATGCATATGTTGCAGCTAATGATGAATATGATGACTAGTATAAATGTGGAACCGCCACATTAGCGGCACCTCCGGCTGCCCCTACCGGTGGAGATAAATCAGAAATCTCGATGGCAAATGCAAAGGAAGGGGTTAGTCGATAGCCCAGAGTCATAATCTTTCTGGGAATTGATCCCTACCCACTTAAGAGTTACCCCTTCAGACTTACTAACCAATAAATGATCTTTCATCATATGGAGGTGTTGGATGATAACCAATGTTTACGTGATTTGCGTTTAGGTAAGGTATTTTTTTTTATGGTAACCAATCAGATTTTGAATGAAACTCATTATAGGTTGCTCCTTACCGGATAAACTTATTTGCAAGTGAACTTACAAAGTCAAAGCCTAAGTTTTTATAAAATCAAGGTGCAAGAGATTCTAATTGACCATATTATATGGGAAAGTGCTCAAAAAATTAATTTTTCTCCATATATCATATCGCAAGAATTATTGGTTTCAAGCATTATATGACAATTTTCACCATGCAAGCAGATTTAGGACCAAAATCCTAAAGTTATGCATGATTAAATGATAAAATTCCTTCAATGGCTATAATAGGTTTGAAGAAACTCAAATAGCTAGTTTTTGTTCAAAAATTATGCCAAACACCAATCTGTAAATTAGCTTATAGGCCCTCTAGTTCAATTTTTAATCATGCAAGTTGTTTTGTAAACCAGCTTGGGAAGAACTAAAATTATAAAAAATTATTAGAGGTCTAAACCCAATTTAAACATCCTAGGCTAGGTTGGAAAGTGATAAAAAAATATATATATAAATTTTCTTGCAACTAGATATTGACTAAAGCATTTAAAAAAATTATAAAAATATATACAAAAGAAAAAAAGGGCACTGCGTTATCTTAAAAATATATGGTAAACCAAAATATGTAGAAGCATGGGTTTAGTATAGTAGCTATAACAATTTTGATTGGGTTGCTAGGTCTCAAAAAGTTGCCAGGTTCTTTCTTTGGTCCAGTTCTAAGTAACATTGTTAAACAACTTATTGGATAAGTAGGTCCAGAACCATTTGAAGTATAATCAACAACAGAAAAAAAAATTATTGAACCAAACCAAAGTAGTCCTACCTTTATATACGGTCGACGTGAGCGAATACACTGGTCAGATGTAAAATAATCGAAGTGCTTTTATTTCGATAAGATAAGCTAACACAATTAGGTCCCATTAAAAGGCTGACTAGCTCTTTATATACCAAATGAATTGTACACATATAACTCAATCATTCAATATATTTCCAGGTTGCAAATCTCAAGTATTGAGAAACACATTTTCCAGGTAAAAATTTGATTAAACTCACAGATCCAGAGATCCTAGATATCAATCATTCGGAAGAGCAGAGCCAGACTCCCAGATCCATAGCAGGATGAATGTCCCTTTTAAGAAAGTTCTGTTCATGTGACTGTGTGGTCCATTTCCCATCTTTTTTGTTTCTCTCATTTGCTTGACTTTTTCAGATCATTACTACTGTCTCATTCAATTTCTAAATTAATTCCACTCAGCCAGTCCTTTCCCAACTCGATGCTTGGTATTCGACTCTTGCTCATGAATAGCCATTCACTCTTTTGTAACCATGTTAGACTGTTGCTTGGGAGAGAGAATTACGTGAGATCAGAAATCCTCTTCATCTTTTGTTTCTACAAAATAATAATCCTCGTGGAAGCTGCCCTCCCTTAGATTCTCAATGACAGGGGAGGCCTTTAAATTCTATTGTCCTGGTTCTATTAATTTGGTTGTTTATTCTGTCAATTGCAACTTCGGATGCAGATCACTGAGAATCCATAAATAAATAAATAGTTAAGCAGAACTACGCCATAAAAGTGTCCTACAAAGCCTACTTTGCAATTACAAATAACAGAGACAAAAGCTATTATAAGATTTTGGGGCCAAGTTGATATACTTACTGATCCATTCATTTTGAACGCATCAATGAAACGCAAGTCTCTCCTGTGCTTGCTCGGAATCAGTTTGGCCTGAGCCTAACATTACAAGTCACTGTTATAAGCACCATGAGTTTGACCTGTGCAAAATAAAATTTAAAAAACACAAAAAGTTAAGCAAGCACAAAGAAAAGATAGGATCCACCTCCACCCGAGTTAAAAATGATAGAAACTTATCCACATGAATGCTGAGTTGCCGTAAAGAATGGTAGAAACTTGTCTCCTCGAGCATGGTGCGATGATTAAAACGTCCAATAGTAAAACTTCCATGAATCAAAAGCATCATAATTCAATTTCCCTTGGAAACAAATCTAGAAAGTCTGACCCTAAATGGGAATAATCATATGCGCTTCCAAATTTATCGATGGACGAATCAGGGAAAAAGACAGTGCAACTCCAGACTAATCGAGCCACTTCCTCCTTTCAGAATTCGGCGATGAAACACTGATTCCAGCCAAGACAAGATCCAGGAAAACCTCACCAGAGTTATGGAACCCATGACCAGATACTGCACCAATAACTTCTCACCTAATCGGATTTATTGGGGAGGGAAACCGTCCATCAGCAACGTGCTCCAGTGATGTCCCTGTAGAAAAATACTAGAGGAATCTACCGATGTGAGGAGTTAATTTACAGGATTTTAGTACTTTTTATTCCCTTGCAGGGGTCTCTGCTACAGGAAGCTAGTCACTAGTCCAGCTGACTCCACTGCGTCTTTCACAACCCCACCTTGTCTCCACACGGCCACCATGTGACTTTGCGACCTTCCTCCCATGTCAAGAAGATGTGGTGGTTCCATTCCCACTTAAGTCTCCCACCTCTGTTTGAGTGTTTCCTCCCCTTTCTCCTCGACTGTTGCTGATATATATCTCAAGCGAAGGCTCTCACAGCATTTTATCCTTCACTCTCTCTGGCAAAATCCTAGCTCAGATCTCTGCAAATCCTTGCCTATGGCCTCTCTGTCATTTTCCACCACCATCCTGCTGCTGTTGCTCTTCCTTCATGTCGGTTTCACTATTTCCTCCTCATCCTCGTCGGCCACCGACACCACTGGTTCCCCCAAGTCACAAAAGGCGCAACTTTTGAGCAAAAGGCCTGTGATCGGCCCGGTAGAAGGTGGTGGAAAGGCGCAGGATCTTGCAGTGCCCAAGCAAAAAGCAATCTTGGGAGCCAAAAACCAGACGAAGGTCTTGAAGCCCAAGAAAGCCAACTCCACCGCCACTGTTTCTGCTGGTTCCAAGACCACCGCCAAGATTAAGCTAGGGAAACCCCTCAATGCCACCCTGAAAGCCTCGAATTCGACCAAGCTTCTCAAGGCGGTCAAGCTTAGTAAGTTGAATTCCACTAGATCATCCAACGACAAGCTCAAATCCCTCAATACCACCTCCAGTTCGACCAAATCTTCCAAAAAGTTAGGTCTTGATTCGCCCATTGCCAAAAATAAGACCGCAACCACCGTCAAGGCGCCCAAGGCGCAACAACCCACCAAGGTGGCTCCGGTAAAGAAGCCGCCGGCGGCGAAGGAAAAGGTGAAGATGGCGGCGAAGCAAAAGGCGAAGTCGGAGGAAGTGACCGCTTGGCTGGAGACGGAGGACGAACTGGACAGCACGGATCTCATCTCAGAGTTTCGGGAGCTCCCTTCCCGCCTACTCCCAGATCTGGAGCGCCTCTCCACCACCTCCAAGGCCTACATCTCCGCCGCCAACAAAGGCATCGCGGAAGGTGTCAAGCCGTACGTCGGCAAGAGCTTCGCCCCCAAGGTCGCCCCCGTGCTCTCCTCCCTCTTCCTGGCGCTCCCCCTTCTCCTGCTCATCATCCTCTTCAGCCGTCTCCGTTCATACCTCTCCCTCCACCGCCTGCTTCTCTTCATCCAGGCCTACCTCGCCATCTACTTCGCCACCCTCGCGCTGACCGCCCTCGCGACGGGGCTAGAGCCACTGCGTTTCTTCTACGCCACCTCACCGGGCTCCTACACCTGGACGCAAGCGGCACAAACGATGGGCTACCTAGTCTACCTGGTGCTCCAACTGTCCAACCTAGTCTCCGTGTTCTCCGGCGACAAGGACACCGCCCCCACCGCGTCGCGGGCGCTCGCCCTGGCACAGATGGTGATCGGCCTGGCGCTCGGCATCCACTACTACGCCGCCGTCTTCCACCGCGCCGTGAGCGGCGAGCCGCCGCGCGCCAACTGGCGCGTGCACGGCGTCTACGCCGCGTGCTTCCTCGTGATCTGCGCGTGCGCGCGCGCCGATCGAAGGAAGAAAGCGTACTACGAGGGAGGAGAAGACGGTAAGAACAATTAAATTCGAGGGCCTCCATGCAAAAAAAACTCCTCGCAGGGGCATAATCGAAACCACATAACCCCCCAGCCAATCAGCCAAAGCCAGCTGTTGGCGGTGGTATTTTTATTTTTATCGGTTAATAATTAATATTTTCATGATGTGATTTTCGACGTTATTCATTAATTTTGTCAACGCGATCGATTGTCATATTGAAAAAAAAATGAAGACACGGCCAAAACCCTAATTGAACGAGACCGACCTCGTTTGACTTGGAGGTCAAAACATGCACGCTAGAGTGTTTCCTTCACTCCCAAAATTCACGTGGTGATTTGAAGAGCAAGGTTTGACTAACTACGGAAGAATCATCGAGTATTACTTTGAGGAAGTTAGTTAAAAAGTCCAAATCAATTTAATTAATCGTTTTGTCTTTTCAGCTTGAGATCAATTTAATGTCCATTTAATAAATGGTTTTTTGTGAATTTCACAGTCGTTAATAATTTGTTGGTACTTTGGGCCTCAACTTAGGTCAGTCACTCGTATTCAAAAGTCTACGTTGTTTTTATTCAATTGATCAAGAGATATAGTCATTTATTTTAATCGTCATTGAAAAATCAATAATAAAAAATATTAAAAATGAATATAATCATTTTTTTTTTTTTGTGCTTAGATTGAATTGATTGTTTATTTTCTTGGAAAACTATTACAATCATCTTTCTCTATTTAGAAATTGTCTTTTTCTTCTCTTCTCTATACCTTTTCACTAGCGATTCTCCCTTTTAATTTATCAATGGATAAATTTGAAGGTGCTCAAGCGCAGAACCACGGCTTTAGCTTCGATATAAAAAAATTATTTTTTAATCGTTTATTTGTTTTTTTTTTAACATTTTATTTGATTAAATTTTGTCGTTGGTCCAAATTAATTAATTAAAAAAATCAATACGAATTAATTAAAGTTTTTGGTTGTTGGAATTTGAGCCATAGCACTTTAAAAATCCATTGAATATTTTGAGATAAACTTAAATAGATTTGTTACTATTATATTGTAAAACTTTGTGAGTAAATCATTTTAGAATCGACGCGATCGTCTAAGATCTATAAATTTATACATTAAATATATCATGGATTTGGAATTAAAAAAAATTATATCAAAATTCATCGTGATGAAGACCCAACTAACAAATTTCATCCGGGCTTTAAAATAAGATGAATCGACTCTGCATTTTATGATAGAATTTTTCTTTTGAGTTAGTACTCAGTCAAAGAGCAAATGTTTTGAATCAAATTTGACAAAATAACCTAAGATTGAGTAGTTTTAGTCAACTAAATTATTTTTGAATTGATTAAAAGAGTGACTCGAGTCGATACATTGTTCGACTAAAATTGCATGAGTCAACTACTTAGTCGTTTGTTTGGATGATTTTAATTTCGATAATTTATCAAACAGCGCACGTGAAATTTAGAAATGTTCAAACAGCGTCTCATACTTTTATATTTATCAAATAACACACTTAATTTTTTTTTTATCCCTCTCTCCAAAAAGATTTGCGCACTGTGGTACTGAAATTATAAATCTCAGCACCACTGCGGTGATGGAATTTGAATTTCCAGCACCACCGTGGTGCTGGAATTGCAAATCTCAACACCACTATGGTGTTGGGATTTGAATTCCCAGGACCACCACTGTGGTGTTGGAAGTTACAATTTCAGCACTACTGTGGTGTTGAGATTTGAATTTCCAGCATCACTGTGGTGGTGCTGGGATTGCAATACAACTGTGGTGCTGAGATTTGAATTCTCAGCACCACGTTCGAGATTTTCACTGTGCTGCAAGTCTGTTTGGCGGGAGGGGTAAAAAGGGAATTAAGTGCGCTATTTGGTAAATATGAAAGTATGGGACGTTGTTTGGACAATTCTAAACTTCACGTGCGCTGTTTGATAAATTACCGTTTTAATTTGAATCTATTTGAACGAGCATGTTAACTTTGTATGTATGTAGTAAAAGATAAGTATGTTCGTCTCTAACACTTTTCACTGTCTGTCCCTTAGTGATTGTGAAGAAAGTAAATTACCGAGGGGGTTATACCCCATAATCCATTGACTAGAAATGACGGAGGATTTCTAAATCCGAATGAGAATTTTAGAACTCATATTGAGATTCGATTCTTATTCATTTGTAATGACATCTATACTACTTTAGTCAACGGATCATTCCAAGGAGACATGAAAAAATTATAGACTTATTTAGGTGAGTCAACGATGATCTAAGGAGTTAATTGAAAATATAAGATTAAGTCACAAAATCAACCAGGTGAATCAATTAAAAAATATAATCGTCAAAGACCAAGTCCAAGTTTTATCTAGTTGATATCGAAGTCGATCGATTATTAATTGATCAAGGTCAAGATTTTTATTTTTTTTATTAGCATAAAGTTTTTGAGCCTTAAGTCTGATTTAGTTCTAAAAGGGATCGATTTGACTTTACAGATCTCTTATAAAATCCGAAAAGCATCCATGATCCAATGACAAAATCTGAATTCGTAGTCACGCTGTTTATATAAGATTGTCTAATGTCGAAACTGTACTTTGTCTGTGAAGTCAAAGATGTATTATATCAAGATAAATATCCAAATCCATTCATTCAAAGTCACTCGATATAAATCTTTCTATATTCAATATCGAATATGTCTCAATAAAAGATCAAACTCTATAAGATATTCCAATTGCTTTGCCGCTGCACTGTACATTAAGGAGCAGGATCAAGACCTTTTGAATGTATAAATGAAATAACTAGTGTAGATGAGCTCTTGATATTGGTGTTTTATTTTTATATTTTGATCATTCAGTATCAGAATGATTCTCTATCCGAAGAGAGGATATCAATCTTAATGATAGCTCTGATTAATTCTGAAGTGAACCTCTGTCTCTACGGAAGAAGAAGGAAGACGTACATTAGATAAATTCAAAATGTATTCGTGACTCAATTAAGACTTTTTGGGATTTAATCTTGGAAAATTTATGAAAATTTATTTTTAATTTTATCATCCCAAAAATGTTCCGAGAGGTTGAGACTGATGTTTTAGTTAATTGTTCAAGGTGATTTGATTTCCTCTTTATGTGCAAATTAGCTGGACAAATAGAAAGTGAGAACATTTTATTTTTATTTGTTTACTTTTAATTTCTCTTTATATTCTTTTCCTACGCTGTAAAAGAAAATTATTATCTATAAAATTTCTCCGCATTTCAAAAGAATAACTTAATACGTCGTCATGATTTACAATGAATAACTCGTCTCCTGTCAAAAATTTCATTCAGTCTTTTTTCATCTATTTTATAACGAAGAGAAAAAATTAATAACGATCGATCTAAGAACAGACATCTCGATTAATATTTGATTAATATTTCGATTCAATAAGGAAGATTGAATCTCACTAACTTCTATAATTTTGTACCATATCAAATATCTACGAGTAGTACTTGAATTTCATTCTTAATTAGAAAAAATAATATAAAAATAAAAAAATAAAGCATTATTAAATAATTATATAATTTATAATTTAATAATACTCATTATCTTTATTATTTTCAATTCTTTTATTCTTTTAGGCGAGACGCGTTTGTCACGTAAACATTTATATATATAACATTAAATAATCTTAATTTTAAAACTACTTGCTTTAAATATATCGTAAAAAAATATTCATACAAACGATGTGCAAAAGTTAAATTAAATCAAACATGGATCGGAATTATTTTTTTAATTCGTTATTCAATTTCGATTTAATTAGTTATGTTTCCACGGTGAGTTCTATAATATTATATTAGAGGACAATATTTATATATTTTAATCGATGTTATGTCCAGATGTTTAATTAATAGTTATTTATTATAATTAATGAAAATATTTATTTATTAAGAAATGTTTTTCTTTAATTTTATTCTTTAATGCGCTTGGTTCCGGAAAACTTCGACTCGCGCCACTCCCGTTTCTCTTCGTAACGCGCCGCCGTCTGCTTCGTTGTTGCTCCTCCAACTGCTCCGCCACCTGCTCCACCATCTGCACCGTCGCCTGCTCCGTTGCCTGATCCGCCTGTTAGGTTACCTCTGCAGCTGCTTCATTGTCTGATCCGCCTGTTATGTTAACCTCCGCTTCCTAGTATTTTTGGGCCCCCTTCCTCCCGGCTGCATTCGACCCCTCTCAATCCTATGGCCCCTCTCTGTTCCAGTCTTCGATCTCTCGGTGTCACCCGAATAGCTATCAGTGGAAACGATTGAATCATTTCGATCCATCGACCTAGATTTATTTATGTGATCAGGCTTGTGCATTTCTTTAGTTATGGTTTCAGTAGGGTTTTTTAATTGATATTGAATAGATTTTAGTGAAGGAAGCAGTTTCTCAGCCCGAGACAAAACAGGACCTAATTAATTACTAGTGAGAAGAAGCAAAGTTTGTTTCTTTATATCTCTTCTCCCGCTGCTGGATTGACTGGATCTGTAGAGAAGTTTTAGGCTCAGAATTGGGAAATCAAGTTTGTGACTTCAATCAACTGTTGCCTTTTGAACTCTGACCACATTTTGCTTAGATACTTTACTCAAGAAACATATTAATTATAAAAATCAGTAAACACCTGTATCTATTCTCAAATTTTTTTGGCCTCATGATCATATCAACTTATTCTTGGTTACTTGGAATATCACAGAAATATAGGTCTTTGTGGAGCATTCATAATTATGCAGATAATTGTTTTGAAGAGTTGAGCAAAGAGTTTAATTTAGGTCAGTTGCTCTATGTGGTATGTCTGAAGTTGTGTAGGATTACCAAGTATACAATTAACTTGGTGTGACCAAGGCAGTCGATGACTTGATGGCTCAAGGTCTATAGAAATTGGAAAATGATGATGCGGCATTCGAAGGATTTTTGGACGAGGAATATTGGAGCACGGTCAAGTTGAGGAGGTGAATTATACAAGCAAAGACATGAAGGGCGACATGAGGAGCGAGTTGAAGGGCTTAGTGCATATAGGGGATGAGTAGGTTGACCATAGAAGACCTCAAGGCTTGGAAAGATTCCATGAGAAATGTTGAGTGAAGTGATTTGTATACAAGAGATGGGGATAGATGTCAACTTAAGCGAACTCGACCTTAAATGTGGAAGAAGCTAGGGTTTCAATTGACTAGTATAGGGAGTTAATTGACTAGCAACTGAGAAACTCAATACCCTAAGTGTTTTGTGGTTTGATGAGTTGATTGGTGTGAATCCAATAGACTGGTGGTGGTTGAGTTGACTAATGAACCAATAAATCGACTGAGAAATCAGAACTCCAAGTTGGTCTGTTGGGGTATTGTGGTTTAGATTAGTGGATTGATGTTAAGATTCAGTTGAGTCATAAACTATTTTACAAAAAAATAAAATATTTGTCAATTGACTACCCAGTCGACTGAGAACCTTTGGCATGAGAATATAATATTTTCTAGTCAACTAGTCACTTGACTCAGGATCGATTAGTTGATTGATGTTAGATCAAATTGACTGATACTACAGCGATCTATTTAAATAGAGCAAAGATGGAAGGAATAACGATAGAATTCAGATAAGATATGTAGAACAGTCGACTGATAGTCAATTAATGTTTGCTACCTTAGCATAATGATAGGAAGAGTTAAAATTTGAGGAGAAGGGTATAAAAGGACCTCAAGGGCTGCAAAAATTCAACAACAATCTAGTGTTATTGATGCCCAAACTTTGTTTTTTCTTTAATCTTTATTATAATGCTACTTCTCAAATTTGTAACTTTTTTTAGTGTTGAATTGTAAGAGATTTCTCCATCTCCCGTGCTATTTAGAAGGAGAAAGCATGAAAGTGTTCTTAGGAGTAATCCACCTAAAGGATCATAGGTTGTGGATGAAGGAGAAAGTATAGAGGTGTTCTCGCGGGTCCACGTAAAGGATCATAGATTGTGGACTAGGAGCCTAATAGTTGTTTCACATTTTGCTTTTATTTGTGTTCTTTAATTTCTACTACATATATCTTTAGAACACTAACATCACAGAAAGTGGTATTCAACTCCTCTCTACTATAACAGTCATCGATTGAACATGCTCCAGCTCGCCTTTGTTGCTAACCTTTTAGACTCTAATGGAATTGTGATGGAGGATCCTTTTGTGCATTGGACCATCCTCTTCTTTTTATTTATATATTTTGTCAATCTAAATCAGTTGATAATTTCTTTTGGTCAAGTAGCTACAAGGAATAAAACCTCTTGATCTTATTGTACTATGGCATCTTGTACATTTCTTAGCTAAAGATGGTCAAATTTGGTGTTGGAGACTCCAAATGTATCTTTTATTGAACAATGATGCATGATTCTATTATTTGTGTTCTTTAATTATAGTTTTAGTAGGATTTGATGTCGATTATGAATGTTCTATTTTGTAGGAATTGTGATAATTGTAAAGAGAACCCCAAACCTCTGCAGGCATGTGCTTTTTTCCATAGCTTTTATGTTTGTTGTAACTATAAATGATTTCTATTAGTTCGCAAGGTAATTGAACTATTTTAATGTAGATGGATGACAAAACTTGAGCAACTATTATTCACGCATGTGCATCACTATTATCTATTATTTGAACCCTTTGATAGACATATAAAAGCAATCTTTATTAGCTAGAGACTCTTGAATAGAAGCATGCAATGAGAGGGATTATAAAAAGACCGCCAGATACACGAAGCTCCTACAAATGCGGGATTCCGAGAAAGGATCTATTATACACAATCTTATCTTGCATTTCAAGAGAATGTTTCCATGACTCGAACTTGAGACCATCAAATCACACAACTACAACTTTATTGTCACACCAATACTCCTCTTGAAGTGAGAGGGATTATATTAGGAATATTTTAAATAGAAGCAAGTGATATTATGTTCAACAAATTTAAATGAAAACCAGGAGAGGATTAGACTTATTGGCAGAGTATTCTATAAATCAATTGAAACTGCTCATCATTACTTTAAGATTGTTCTAGCAACAACTCTGAAATTGTACAAGCAAGTTAAGAGAATCCAACATAGAAAGAGAGAGAAATTTTATGTCACATGACACACGGTGCAAAGCGACTTCAGGCACGATGCGATCTCACGATCTCGATCACGATCTCTGGCTAAATTCTTTATCGTTGATCGCCATCCACACTATAACCTAGCCCTTAACCCGTTTGGATCATCGCGCGCCTCCTCGGGTGAACTACGATCGGATTCCTATTGGATTGAGGTTGAACCACAGTCGGATTCCAAGCGGATTACAATCGAATCCGATCGAAGTGGGGCCACCATCGACCGTGGCGCTGACGATCGCAATCTGGCCGGACTCGGAGTCCAGCAGGAGAACGGTTGCTAGCAGCAGCAACCCTGGCGGCAATTCGATCGAATTTTGGCTTTGATCCGGTCGGGCTCCGACTCCGGCCAGATTGCGGTTAGAATCCGATCGCTCGATGGTGATGTTGAGCAACAGTGGCTTCAATGTCGGGTGTTACTATGCATTCCCAATTACTGTACATGCTTGGGAGCTCACAAGCACGCAGATATCCCCGTGCAATATATTATGAATAGGATTGTATTGTAGCACTAGATGAAGCTCAGGTTGTTGCAATTGTGCCTCCTAAGATACATGGTGTGTTGACTGCTAACACTTATGACTTAAAATTTTCTGATATTTATGCTAGTTGGAAAGAAATGGCGCATGACACTCATTTCATAAATGATGCCTTATTGAGAACAGGTGGACTTAAAAATCCTGAATATATTATATATTAGCACTCTTACTCAATAAGTTTGATATTATATGCTAATACTTTTTTGCACTTCATTTTCATTTAATTTCAATGGAAACCAAATAAAAATGGACCGAATTATAAACTCATTCCTTTTTTACATCTTTCTATCTATTCAGTGGAATAAATTGACAAAAAAAATTTGTCTTATTTTCAAGCTAAATATATTTGTTATACGTGATTATAGTTCATACATTTTATTTTTCCCTAGAAAATTTTGAGCAAAAGTCTCTAAAAGATCTTTTTTTTTAGAAAAATCAAAATCAAACAAGGTCTCTTCTTTCAAAAATTTATGAATAGAGTCCATTTTAGTGACTTTTATAAGGAAAAAACTCTTGATCTTTGTTAGATTTGACCATTGAGGTTCAAAATCTATTAAAGACTTAATAAATGATAATTTAACTCATGACCTCTTGAGAAGTAAAATCCAACATCTATCGACGTCGTAAGTGTAGCACTTCTAGTTATAATTGGAAACTAAAAGTATTCAATAGTTTTATTTTGTTTCAATTGTATTCTAAAGTAATAAGATGGTGAAATATTCTTTTCCTCACTTAAATTATCTAATAGTATTTGTGTCCTTTCCATTTCACTCAAATAAATAAGATTTAAAAAATGAATGAGTATAATTTTCTTTTTTTTTTCTTTTCATCACTTAAATTATTTATTATTTCTTCAATTTCTTGTAGTACTAGAACCATTCGCTGACCTACCCTTAATTGAGCTTTTCTACAATGATAATCAAGATGATACCATGTCAGTACCGCTGACCCGATATTGAAATAACCTTGCAACATAAATTAATTTCTCATCATGACTTGCAAATAAAGCCAAAGTGGAAATGACAATCTGTTTCCACCCATTGATTTGAGGGATTTGAGACCTTGATTTCTGATTCCCTTCCTCTGGGAGGGAAGCTACGGATGATCTGAGGTAGTTTATATAAGATTTCGAACCCCATTGAGTTGCTAGAGTTGTTGACCAATCATAGAAAGAGGTGTCTGTTTTTTTTCCTACTCCTTTTGTTGTATATTGGGGATTGTATTATAGGAGAAGTATGTCAGTCGTTTTACTACTTTCTTCCTTTTTTTGGTTGTTCTGCAGTAAAAAATTGAGGTTCTATAGGGTACTTCATTATTTTATTAGATTCTTGTTAATTCAGCGAGCTGAAACATGAATGAAGAGATCAATTCTTTAAGAATATTGGTAGGAAGATCATTTTAGGTTGTAATGTTTGTTTTCTTTCTTAGCTGCATTTAGTGAAGTATTTTTTTTTTTTGTTTATTCCTCTCCTTCCCTTATGAAATAGAAGTTATATACTAATTAATATTGTGAAAAACATCCAATCTCCTTGAAAGTTCAACACTCACACTGGTTAATGTATTTTACTAATAAATGGCTGCAAAATGAAATATCTTTTACTGAAAAGCTAACTTTGCTTGATCTGTGTTAGAGGACAGAGTGCTTCAGATATGAGGCTTTGAGTATCCACCTTTTGTTTCTTTTAAGAAAAAATTTATTTCATCAACTCATGCAAACTTCTGCATCAGTATCAACTTCAATTGTTATTGCAAAAAGCAGAAAACAGAAATTTTCATATGCCTCGAGTAAAATAAAGTAAAATTGGAATTATTCGAATGCTAAAGGCAGGTGCTTACTTGCTTCATGTGAATTGTAATGGTTCTAATGAAATACTAGGAAGAAAAATCATATTACATATGAATTCTTTGTTGTTTTATATGAACCCTGATGTGATAAGGAAACTAGAAATGTCTTGCAGATAAGAGTATTGTACTTTGAATATTGAGCTACAAAGTTTCTTTCTTAGATGATAAGTACTCTGAAAGATATTTTTAAAGCATCTTATATTATTTACTTGCACATGTTTTTAGCAGGAAGCGTCATAAGCTAGTCTTGCCATGGAAATTTTCGTAAGAAAGTATATGAAGTAAGTTCCTTTTGTGCATTTCAAGCAATACCATTGTTATGGTTAATTCTTTTGTTTTGCAGCTTTTAAGCACATCAAAATTCAATCACGATGGCTATGATTGATGAGCCATTGTATCCAATTGCCATCTTGATAGATGAGTTGAAAAATGAAGACATACAACTGCACTAAATTCCATCCGCAGGTTATCTAACATTGCACGTTCACTTGGGGAAGAAAGAACTAGAAAAGAACAGATACCTTTTCTTAGTGAAAACAATGATGATGATGATGAGGTGCTTCTTGCCGTGGCTGAAGAGTTGGGGGTGCTCATTCCATATGTGGGTGGCATAGAATATGTTCATGTTTTGCTTCCTCCTCTGGAAACGTTATGCACTGTGGAGGAAACTTGTTAGAGTGAACAACAAGGGTACACTTCTTCGAGTGAAAGGTACAATAAAATATTGAGTGATCTGATATATCTCTAATTATCTCAATTGCCTTAGGAAGTTACTTCAGCCCATAGATAGACTCCTTTAATTTATGCCATATCAGTTTCCTCTTGAGCGATAAATTCAGGATATTATTCCATATATTCTCTTCATCTAAACTTCAGTTATCCAAATCACTTTGAAGGAAAACATTCCTAATGTCTAATTGATGTTGTGGCCGCTAGGATTTAGTTGCCAATATAAGAAAAAGATGAACCAAAGGAGAAAACAAAGGTAAAAGGGTAGTCCGGTGCACGAAGCTCCCATCAATGCGAGGTCAAATTTATTGTACGTAGCTTTACTCTACTCTACAAGAGGTTGATTCCGTGACTCAAATCGACCTCCAGGTTAGAAAACATATTAGGGTAATCAACTCTAAATTTGTGTGCTTCCTTTGGCCGCCCATTGGATACCCTATGCCTTCAGTGGAGATCTTCACACTAAATACTCACTTATAGCAGACTTATCAGGAGATAGAGGAACTTCAAATCAGCAGCAGTATTTGAAATAGTCTTAGGAATGGAATGTGAAATCAAAGAAATGCTGGTAGAAAGATAGGTGATAAATAAATATAATAGATATATCAAGAAAGAGGATATGAAGTACTGCACTTGCGGGTACCTTTCAAAGAGTAATTAGATGGTCCATTTAGAGGTTTGATCTGGGACTGCAATAGTGTTGGGGCAGTAGTAGAGTTCCAAAGAAGATCAGTAATACACTCGACTATTGGCCTTAGCTATCACCATTGGCGCTGGGGCTATTGCTAGAACTTGGATTGAAAATGATGGTGGAGAACACACAATGGAGTTGGAAGTGACATATCAGAATAGAGGAATAGGAAGAACCGTTACACAATCTTAGAAGTAGATGGTGTGGTGGAAATGAATGGAGTTAACTCAAAAAAGGCCATTTCTGCATTGATAAACACATGTTACAACTCAAGTGAGTAGCATTGATGCTTCTTTAGCATGCAAATAAGAAGAGCAAATTTGTCTCAACTTGACTTCAAGAGATGAGCAAAACAATCCACATCCAATCACACAAGTTGGAAGTAGAGCATCACAAGGGAAAAAATGTTAAACGTAATTTGACTATGAAAAATTTAAAAAGGCATCCAATTTGTAAGTTAGCATATACAATGAATGACATCATACCAAAGCCAATAAAAAAAAAGTCTAGTGCATGAAGCTCACAATGGGATTAGGAAGGATCTATTGTACGCAGTCTTACTTTGTATTGTAAGTGACTATTTTAGATTCAAACTTGTGACCTCTAAGTCATATGACAACAACTTTATAGTTGCACTAAGGCTCGCCGACATCATACCAAAGCCTATATGAATTAATAATATAAGAGCTATCACAAGTCAGCCAAATGCCCATTTTTAATAGCAACATCATTTGTGAAGGGTTAGGTGTCTAAATTGCTGTAGGATACCCTAGCTAGAAAGAAAAGATTGAAAGATATGAGAGAAACACCCCTTTGTATTGTCACTTCTCAAAGCTTTGATAAACACACCAAACTGAGTTTTTATCTCAGTGCAAAGAATAAAAGATAAAAACGTAAATTATCTTTCAACTAGAGGAGATGCCATTCTAGAGTAGTCATAGTTGGAGGTAACAATGATTTTAAAATCAAACAAATCTGATTTAAATCCCCAGTTTTAAAATGCACTAATGAGAAGGGTGCAGAGGCACATTTATGGACACAAGCAGGTGATGAAGATCTGATATGTTTACCTAGTTTGCAAGGCTGACATTCTAGATTAAAGAATAGACAAATTGGGATCATTTTTTATGGATTTTGTAGGATAGAATGCCCAGATGACTGTCATTTTGAGTGGAAAAGAATCAACCTCTAAAGTAAATGAGTGTTTAGCCAATGCTAACGGATATAATCCTTGAGGCATGCCTTGTACCATTACTTTTCTTGTTTTTTAAAGCCTAATTATAGTCTGTATCAGCAATAAGGGTGCTAAACAATTTAGGTGACGTTTGGTTGGAAGGTGGGAATAGAAATGAGAATGGATTTGATAGTAGACTAAAATGGGAATGGATTTGACATTCCCATAATATTGTTTGGTTTATAAGTTGGGAATGGGAGCGATCGACAGTGGCCGACGGTCGGTGGCCGACGACCGACGACCGACCGGCGGCGGTGGTCGGCCACCGGTGGCGGCCGACGGCCGACCGGCGACGACGATCGGCCGTCGGCGGCCCGGCGGCGGCGGCCGACGACCGCGACCGACGCGTCAACGCACGAGCGGCGACGGGCGACGGTGAACGAGAATGAAACCCAAACCCACCATGTGAGATGGGTTTTATTGATTCCTAATTATTTAAAATTGATTTCCAAACTCTCCTTCCTAAAACTATTAACCAAACACTCTATATAATTCTCATTCTCATTCCCTCATTCCAAACCCACCAACCAAACGGCACCTTAGTGATTTAGTGAGCTTGTTCACATATAATAAATTGAATGGAATTTATGCAGGTAAAAGACAGAAGAAAGTAGTAAAAATGAGGTAGAAGTGATGTGACTAATTTCCTTCTTCAATGAGAATGGCTCATTTGCCCGTATCAGTAGGATGAGATGGTGATATAAAACCAAAATAAACTGAAATATTACCAAACATATGTCCAAATGTCCCTGAATGTGGGATCTAGGTGCTTGATACAGTGGTATGTGTTATGCAAGCAGCAGAATTGTCTTCAAGAACTAATGGCATAGATTGGCATAATGCAACTTGGGATGTTTACCACTTAATAAAATGTCGGTATTCTTCAATTCATAACTTGAATTGTTAATTTAGCCATTAGAGGCTTATCCCCAAGAATTCCATGATTGAGAGTTCCTTTAGATGAGCCCATAATGGTGAAATCTGGTGGTGCAGGAACTGATCACTGAAAACTATAGATTGAAGCAGTAATAAATTAAGATATTGAGGGACCTTTTGATTTAGAGCCTTTGTATTGATTTCAGAAGACACAATAATCACTGCAATCTGTGGTCAAACTGCTGAAGGACCCTGCTGCAGAAAAGAAATCCACTATAATTTGTTTTATCCTTCAGCAAATATGCAGAGAGAATCGAAATTTGAAACCATTGCTCATTACGAAGGCAATTGAGTCTGTAAATGGATAGCAACACGAGCCATGCAGCAAATTGATGAGGTTTCCAAGAGTGTGTTGCTGGGATAATGGTGGGAGAGTCTGCTGTTTTTGCATCTGCTCTAACCTGCTTCAAGGTTGTCAAGAAGAGGGGGACCAGCTATTAAGCGGCAGAGGCCCTGCAGGAGCCACTCAGGGGAAGAATGGTGAAGCTGGTGCTTGCTGCAGTCTTACTCGATAGTATCAAGCAAGATCACATGCACTTTTTTGTGTGGATCCATGAGTAGCTTAGAACAGAGGGAACTCACGAACCATAAATCCAAGGGTGTTGCTGGGATAATGGTGGGAGAGTCTGCTGGTTGTGCCATCTGCTCTAATCTGCTTCAAGGTTGTTAAGAATATGGGGACCAACTATCAAGTGGAAGAGGCTATCAACTGCAGGAACCACGCATGGGAAGATAGGTGGAGCTGCTGCTCGCTAGAGTCATAATGGTGTCAAGCAAGATCACATGCACTTTTTTGTGTGGTTCCATGAGTAGCTCAAAACAGAGGGAACTCACGAACCAGGAATACACTGATGATGAACATGGAAAGAAATTACTTGGCAAATGGGAAGGGATCAAATTTCATGATAACCTCTGCCACTACATTTAATGTGATGGGAGAAATATTAGGGTTCATCTTTTCCTAGGTGGTCCCATCTACCTTGATATTGATTACTATTATTGTTCCTTTTACATTTATACCCCACAGATTGGTACATTTACAATTAGCCTTATTCGATTTACAATTTGGTCCTCAAGGCTTATCATTTGTATTCCATAGCATTTATAAGCTGCTTATCTGACAAAGGTTTCTCTCTTGATATATTAGTCATGCCATTTTTTGTCTTCCAGAGACTAGCTGCTGGCAAGTGGTTCACTGCCAGGGTTTCATCTTGTGGATTATTTTACATTGCTTATCCAAGTGCGACTAAGTTACTCGAGGCATAATTGCAGTCTATATATGGGCAATTATGTCAAGTTGATATTCCTATGGTTAGAAGATCTGCCGCATCAAATCTTGGGAAATTTGCTGCTACAGTTGAACCAAACAATCTGAAGACAGATATCATGTCTATATTTGATGACCTAACTCAAGATGGTAAACATCTCTGTGCTGTTCAATTTATAGCTACTTCCTTGATACTTAATTTGAGTTTCCTTTTGAGCCAGCTGGTTGAACAAGAAATTAGTCTCTTATATTTGCGCAGCATGTTTGATACTTACATAATACCTTCTTGAGAAACACTATTCTTATAAACATTTTAATAACCTAGATGTCTCCCTGTTGTTTAATTCAGCAGGAAGTTATTTGCCTTCCATGCCTGTATATGGTGTAGAAAAGTTTGCTTTAACTTTGTAAAGCATGTTGAGAGTATTGGGAATATAATCAAAGTTCCACATTGGTAAGACATAGAAAAGATCATGTGCTTATAAGATGAAAAGATATCTCTATTGGTACGAAGTCTTTTGGGTATAGCGCAAAAACAAAACCATGAGGACTTAGACCCAAAGTGGATAATATTATGTCATCGTGGAGCCAACAAACCATACCGCTTCATCATCATTATAATCAACTCGAGTTATTCTCAATTGTTTTAGTTGGCGATTTGCATTGCATCCCTTGATATGATTAATAATTATACTAGTAGGTTCTTACACTTTTTTACATTGGCTGTCAAACCCTAATTCAATTCCACTATTTAGGAATGACTACATGGATACCACTAGTACGATTAAGAACCATATTATATGGCTTTTACTTATTTTTTATAAATTCACTTGGAAATATTGTTCTTGGAAACTTGACAATTCAATATTTGTTCAAGAATTGTGCGGTTTTTTTTTGCTCATTTAAATATAGATTTTTTCCCCAAATTTAAGAATTATCAAGGACGAAGACTATATATAGTTTGATGATGGTAGTGTCACAATTGTGTGATTATGAGTATGCAATGATATATGCTCCTTCTTCTCCATCACCATTTTATGATATCCACCCCATGTCATTCTTTGATATGGTAATATCATGGGCTTTTCTTTTAGTCTTGCCTATCACCATCCCAGCTTATTCTTATTAAAATGAATTCTGTTTCCAACAAAGACATACTGGCCTACCATGCTACAAAATGGCAGTCTTCAATCATGATCCATTTCTAAATTATGGATTGTGAGTATGATCACTTCTGCAAAGCTGGTTTCTTATTCCCTAATGCTGTGCAATGTAAACTTGGTGTGTCTTATTTGCTTATTGCAGAGTAACTTCTACTTTGATAGAATGAAGGCTTGTTTATGACAGTGTTCCTGTGGTTTTGGGTGTTGGTTTCTCTCTGTGCCTTGGATTGTTACACCCCTCTGTGTTGATTATTTATAAATTACATGATGCTGGTGGCTATCTTTAGTATTCACGAGTTTGCTTTAATGGAAAACATACTAAAGTTACATGGCACAGTTTGTTTCCTTTTTCTTCTTGTATGTCATGTATGTATAATGCTTGTTGAGTACATTTTGTGTCAGATCAAGATTCAGTACGCTTGTTGGCTGTTGAGGGCTGTGCTGCCCTTGGGAAGTTATTGGAACCGCAAGATTGTGTTGCACACATTCTTCCAGTCATTGTTAATTTCTCCTAGGTAGATATTCTTTTTAACCAACTCGAAATAGATATATATGCCTTATGGTTGCATGCCTATATATATTCTTCGTTTTATATCTTATGCGATTTGATGACTCATGACTGTTTTGGCTTATGGTTCTTGTTCTTGTTGCATGTTCGTTGCATAGTTCTTAGCTATTTTTAGCACATTTGCAGATAGTGTGATAAGTGCACTTTTTGAATAGGATAAATCATGGCGTGTGCACTATATGGCTGCTAATCAATCATAATCCAGCATATTCTCCCTTGTGTGAAGGTATTGACGGGTCTAGCACGGTGATTTTGAATTTGATCTATGTGAGGTTACATGCCTACAAACTATTGTTTGTTCAGTTGGCTACATTTTTGTAAGCTTTCTATGCATCCCTTCTGCAGGAATTATCATCTGATTCTTCCCGGCATGTACGCTTAGCTTGGGCTTCAGTTATTTTGGGAATGGCTCCAGTCTTGGGGAAGGTATTGATACTATTTGTTTAAATTGGAGAAGGACATGCGTAGCCTTTTGAATACATTTTTTTATTATTTCATGTTTGGTTGGTACTTTTCCTTAATTTGTTTCTTGTTACTTTCATGGTTCAGTACCACATTTATATTGTCAAACTTATTCGGATTTGCATCATATCAGTTTCAGCTAGGTAACAATAAGGATGGAATCTTCAATTGTTGGGCTTTTCTTTTACTCTTTAAGTTTGTGTAATCAAATGGTTGTCGATCTATCATCAAGTGTTTCGCTTTTCTGTTGTGCTTATATTTGTGAAATTGAAAGGATTGAATTTGTTAAGCTATAGTTAAGTGTTTGGCTTTTCTCTTATGCTTAAGTTTGTGTGTCGATTTGGTCAATATGGTGCACAATATTGCCTTCTAGATGTAGGTTTTAATGATGGGATTATTATTTCTTCTTCTTACTGCCTTTTGGCATATTTTAATATGAATATATTAATTAACAATTTGATCTCATTTATAGTAGATTGTCTTTTGTCTGACAAACTTTTTGTTTGATGATAACCAAATACATGAAGCTCCATTGTCATCATCTGTAGATTAAGTCTTCTGTCAAACTATTTCTTGACCAACCTTTTCTCTGTGTTGGTATTTTTGCTCTATTGTGCCTTCCGTACCTCTATATTAATATACACTTTCATTTGATGGTTATCATGGAAAATTGAACAGCATCAGTTGAATGATTTCATGGTTTCCTTTTTTACTTGATAGTTATGTGTCAGTGTCAGTCATGTGTTCTTCTCGCAATATGATTGTTTCATATATCTAACATTTGATGCATTTGTGCAGGATGTTACTATTGAACAACTTCTTCCAATTTTTCTGTCTCTGCTCAAAGATGAATTCCCAGATGTTCGACTCAATATCATTAGCAAACTTGATCAAGTGAATCAGGTGGGCGAACATTTTGGTTGACATTCTTTCCTCCTGCTTTTGTACGCATTTCCTTAGCAAGAGGGTCTCGTTACTGCATGGAATTTCCTAGCAGATCAATAAAGTATTCCATATTACCATTTTGTATTTTCATTTGCATATATGCTACACAAATTCATACAAAGAGGAGATTTTATTAGATCAGAGAAATCATTTTTAGCACGAAGACTTCATTAGGACAAAATATATAGCCTGTTTTATACCTCAAGGTAGTTTACCTGGGGAGGATGGGGTGACATAAACAAAATGGCCTCTTTTAAAATAAATTTGTTCATTGGTATGTAACACAATTTTATTTCGTTTCTATTTTGCTATTTTTAATACACTGTCTGTTATGCCTGAAAGCCTATTGCAAAAGCCAAAAAAGAGATTGCTTTACATTGCTCTTGGAGTCTAAGAAATGATACAAGTTTTCTCCTATACTTTCTAATCCCATAGCTAGATCAGTGACTGAAGTGCATGATTCATATCCATTAGGGTGCATTTGGTTCGAGGTATTTGTGAATAACCTTGGTTATCCATCTAAAGTTATACCTCATAATCCTATTTGGTTCAGGGTTTAAGTTATTTCCTAAGTAATAGATCATAACAGCTACATCAGCAAATGAGGGTATAAACCCGGAATCTCATTATCTAAGGAGAGGGAGTTTTTTCTTGATTCCAGAATTAACAATATTTTTTTTTTCAAAAATTATCCTCGGATTTTATCATTTCATAAAAACACATAGCGATCGCAGAGAGAGAGAGGAGGAGCTAGCGACGATGGCGCTCCCTCCTCTCCCGTCAATGCGTCGTCCCTCAAACCACTTTCCCTTCTTGATTCGGAGGTGCCATCCAAACACTTCCCCTCCTGTCTCTCTCAACTTCACCTGAGATGCTTCTCACCAAACCTTGTTATTGTCCTCAAAGGAGATGTGAACTCACCGGACTGCCCATGGTTGTCGCGTGGATGCCCAATCCGCCGCCTCCCACCTATGCGAGCGAGAAAGGTTGAAGTTTGACTGGTGGGGTTCTCTCTCTCCATGGGGGAAGTTGTCTTGGACGATGAGCTGTGGGCTGCCGTCTTCTACAAATTGAAATAAGTAGCTCAATTTGTTGGATCTTCTCGTGTATGAAATGCTATGAAAAGTGCATTTTGATCGATTTGTCCCTCATGCTTATGGGTGATGGTATTCAGTATCATATTGATGGTTTTTGTTTCTTTCAAGTTCTGTTAGGATTATAAGATGTATTTTATGGAAAGGGAGTTCAATGGCTAGATTAACTTGATATGGATCTTTGTTATTTTTTTTTCAATTAATTCTTAATCAACCTTCTGTTGAAAAGGAGATTATCATTTCAATTCGCTTGAAGCGTAGTAACATCTTCAAGCTCTAGATTGTTGAAAATCTTCGAGGTTCCAAATCTATGATTAAAATATACAGTATAATTATGAGATTAAAAAAATACAATGTTATGCATGTGACAAAATATTTTTAGTTCCATATGAAGTGAATTGAAATCTTTTTATTAAGCTTAGGAGATATCGTGATAAAAATACGGTAGGATCAACATGCAATTAACTTGGTAATGCATGTTAAATTTAGGTTGAACATGCAAGGGTAAATGCAGTAAATATTAAACTAGGTTATACATTAAAATTTCTAAACAAATAAATTTTTATTGTATTACTTAGAATTTAATCAAATAATATTAAGTTATATTTTATTTCTTATAACCTTAGTTATGTGATTAGCAAGTAATCACATGACCAAAATTATGTATGATAACTTAAACCAAATGCATTCTTAAAGTGATATCAGAACACAGCCTCATTCCATCTTCTCCACCATTGCTACCCTCTTCCTTTTACTAAGATTGACTTTATTATCTTTGTAGCCACATCAACTATAACTCTCACTGCTACAGGGTTCAACATATCAATTGATGTGAAGGCGAGTGGGGTATTATTGATGCAACATTAACCCTTATACCAATTGATGCAACATTAAATTTAAACCCTTAAATCACTGATAACACGAAGACAAATAAAACTTCACCCAGAGACCCGGAGGAAAAAACTCTCATCAAGAGAAACTCTATAGATTGACTAAGACTTACTTCATAAAATAGAAAATCAGAATAAAACTTCTTATTAACTTTTTCTAAAAATTAAACAACAACAACAATCAAGTTTTATCCCACTAGATGAGATTGACTATATGGATTGTTCTACGTCATTGGGCTCTATCCCCTACTATATTATCATCTATACTTAAATAAGTCTTTTTTGGTCTTCCTCTTCCTCATTTGATGTGTATATTTGTCATAGTTTCACATCGCCTGACTGAAGCATTTATTGGTCGTCTAAGTACATATTTGTATCATCTTAAACGTGTCTCTCGAAGTCTTCTCTCAATAGATGCAACTCCAACTTTTAAAAATTAAACAACTTTTAAAAATTTTCCCACTATTTTCTAAGAAATAAAATTGGCTATAAAAATTTGAATGGCTTAGACAACATTGAACTTTTCTTTTAAACAAGATTTGAAATCTTGACTGCATTAGTTATATTATCATTTCATTAAATTATACTTAATGAATTATTAAGCTTTAAATTTTGACTTGTAAATATAATGTACTAAAGTTATAAAGTTACAATTTATAGGAATTATAATTTAATTAAATTGATAAATTCATGAGTTAATAATTAATTGATTAATTTCTTAATTTCTATGTGATAATTAATTTGTATTTCTTTATTGTTTTTGCTGAGGATATGTAGGCTTCAATGGTAATCTTTTCCTTCAGATCTTTCGACCCAGAATAATCTTTCTGAAATTTTTTCTTCCATGTTTCAAGTTGCAGAATCGTTTGCATGCTTATGTGGATATCCTGTGTGAATTGCTTCTTGCTTCACGGAGTTTAAGAAAAAAGCTTGGAAAGAGGTGGTCCAACACTTGTGAACAAGTGGAATTTGTTGTTTTAGCATAGGCTGTTCTGTGATAACAAAAGCTTTGGATTATTCATCAACTCATACTATGTAAACTTGTTCTGATGCTGTTTGGGCTGGGTAAAATTTGAGTTCTACCTAATTAGTTATTAGATATTTTGTCCCTTCAAATCAAATTGCAGGATGATCTTTTAGATAAGATCCTCTTCTGTGATCTACATCTGTTGTTGCTGGACCTTAACAAGCACTTGTTGCTCCTCCAATGCACAGCACTCTACTTGATCTACTCCATCTGGTACACTTTTTCTTTATTGTAGTTGGTAGACAAGCTTCCCCCCCTAGTTTGGAGTTCATCTAGCAATGAGTTTTGGTTTGCAAAGGGGCTATTATTCCATGTATTTAACATGAACCATGGGCCCATGGGTCGATTATTACATGTGAACTGTTAAAATGATTGTTAAGATTTTTTTGCTACTTTCTCGTTATGCTTGAAAATGCTGCATCTATTACTTGGCTGCTTTATGCTGAAAAAATTGTTTCTGAAAACTTCATCTGACCACTAGGTAGGTATGTTATGCGGGTAATTGGAATTGATCTGCTTTCCCAGTCTTTGCTGCAAGCCATTGTTGAGCTTGCAGAAGATGGACACTGGCGGGTTCGGCTTTCCATAATTGAGTATATCCCTCTGTTAGCGAGTCAGTTGGGAGTTGTTCTTTTCAATGATAAACTTGGTGCTCTTTGCATGCAGTGGCTTGAAGATAAGGTATCCTATTTTATGTCACTGCTGAACTCAAATTCCATTGGGCCTTCGACTATGTGCTTTTGTTTCTGGCTATGGGTAGTATCATGTCTATTTGCAGGAATGATTTTTTTCTTGTTTTGACTAATACTCCTGTTTGAAAATTACCTTGTCTCAAATTATTTCATTTTAACTATTGCCCCTGTGCTCTTACATTCCATCCCACAGTTAAATGTGTGTGTGCATGTGATCTCTACTGATGGTTTAGCCTTACAGAGTCCAATGAGGGATAAAATGCATCCCAAATTATTTGCACAAACATGACTTGATGATAATATGCATGTGATCTTTCTGTAAGTTTGATGTCTATAAATGATTTTGGTTATGTTAAATTTTCAAATTGATCTGTCTGTCAAATTTTATTGGGTTTAAAGTCCTGTGTATGCGTCTGAAATTGATTTGCAATTCTGTAGGCTTTCAACATTCTGCAGAGTAAGGTGTCTTGGTACCTCTTATAATCTCTGGTTCCACTTTGCTTATGCTTGTGTACCAAGGCACTACAGGAAAAATAAGCGATTGTTTTTGCTCACAAGACAAACTTGATTACCTACTTAATCAAGGACATCGATTGCTGTGACAATTAACCTGTAAAATGTGGAATAAAATGAACAGAAAAAAGTGCTAAGGAAGGTCATCCATTGATGTCACTTTTTTGTATCAGATGAGCCATCATGTGCTCATAGGCTTTTGTTTAATCATTTTCTAATGTTATATTCTAACAGGTCTTCTCTATTCGAGAGGCAGCTGGTAATAACTTAAAGCGTCTTGCTGAGGAATTTGGCCCAGAATGGGCAATGCAACACACAGTGCTACAGGTATTTAATTACACAATACAATTCCTCCTTCCCTGCTTCTGTTGTGACCACCTATCCAAGTGTCATTGCCGCAGTTATCCGTTCTAAACTGATCTGTAAACTCAGCCTTTATAACTGTGCAAGATTAAAATTCTTCCTGATCATCAAGCCTGGCGACTCTTAGAGGAGTTGGTCAGTTCAAATTTGGCTATCATGGTAAAATGCCAACGCTGACCAATTTGCTGCACATAACCTAACAGATTGTGTTTAGTACACTGCTTTTGCATGTTTTTAGAGAGTCACATAGTTCATAAGTGTTTTTTTTTTACAATTTAAACATTATATTCTACTTGTTCAGTAGAGGCCTAGTTGCACTGGTATAAATGACAAGGGTTTATCAATTTGTTCTGGTGGCAATCCATGGGACAACACAACTAAGATGGGTGTATTAACGCCATAAGCTGCTAGATGTATGTCGTCCTCATGCCTTGTGCATGCAATTGTAAAATATCCTTGTCAAATCACATCTTTTGTCTTAGTACCATCTCCAGTCCTTCTGAACCTGTGGTAAGGAAAAAATGCATAGTTAATCATCATTCCTGCTGTGGGTAGCATGCAAAAGTGTAGAAGGTTTATAAGCTGCTGTAGGTGGTCCTTCCTTGTGTCCATCATTTACTCCAATTTCTTGTTCCATGTCAGTTTGATATCAAGAGGAAGTAGTATTTGAATGAGAGAAAAAGAAAAAAAGGGTATTATATTCCTTCTACCTATCTTGTTTCCTTGGATGGAATCAAAGGTGAAAGCAAATTAATGCGACTTATGTCATGTATGCTAGATGGTCACACTTTCTTTCCCTCAATTTCTACTCGGTTTGGGGGAATCATGGATTTTTAAAAGGAATTGAGTTGCTTTATCTTCTCTTCCGAAAAGACAATGGATCTCATATTCCTATTTCTCGTATATCTAATTCCTTTGACTTATTCTCATTTTCATTCAAGTAAACACCACATTAGATATCATTAGAAGCTTTCTACTGCCCTCTTATTAAGTTGCCTAAATCCTTTTCCTTTTCCACGAACCAACCACATAAAACTTTGTTCGAGGTTTGCATCCTATTTTTCTGACATCTCTTATTTCTCACAAAAGATTTCCAGTTCTCTCCTACAGACTTCTGTGAATCCACAAA
The DNA here is from genome assembly GCA_025175895.1 of Wurfbainia villosa. Lineage (NCBI taxonomy): Eukaryota > Viridiplantae > Streptophyta > Magnoliopsida > Zingiberales > Zingiberaceae > Wurfbainia > Wurfbainia villosa. Next base: position 110,149,950 of record CM045988.1, on the reverse strand, counting down.
AGAACCATAGAATTGGTATCTACATTATGCTCCTGGTGCCGTTTCCATTTCCCTATACAATTTTTTTTAGGGAGCGTTAAAAGTCAACATTATCCACAAACCTATTTTATCACTCTGCCTAAGAATCATTTCCCTATGTCAACTTGGTGTGTTAAAACTGACCATTTTGATCAATTTGTCCTCTTAAAGGGATGAGATTTCTCTTTGGCATCCTCTCTTCCCAAAAAGATGTCGATACCTGTCGTGCAAATTGGTTTCATAATTACTAATGTTTCACACGGTACTTTCATATTAAATTCAAGGTCGGTTGCTCTTATTTAATTAATTTATTTATTCAAGAATCTAATATGATCTCTGGCTTTTCTACTAGTTGCTGGATAAAATAAGCAATCAACATTATCTGCATCGCATGACCATTCTACAAGCAATCTCTTCTAGCTCCTCTCTTGGGTTCTAATAATAACTTGCCAAAAACTTTTGCCTGTGATCATTACTGCCTCAAAGGACGGGCAAACTGACAAATAAAGTAGCTCATTTCCTTTTTTTTTTCTTTTCAAAATTTACCTATCATCACTTGTGTCGTTCCTTGGCACATTCAGGGTTCCAAACATTAAATTCAATGTGGCGAAGGTCCTCCAGTTGCTCATCCCTATATTTGATCGTTCTGTAAGCATTAATAGAATGTCGGCCGAGTGTCTGTATCAGCTATCTCTCTAGTATGTTTTGATCAGTCAATTCTGGTTAACTAATCACACGTAGTGGAGCAGACTGTTCGCCCATGTCTTGTTGAACTCAGCGAGGACCCAGATGGCCAGATGTCGACGTGAGGTATTTCGCCAACCAAGCACTTCACGCTTGTGAGTCAGTGATAATGTCGAGCTAGAGGTGCTCTTGCACCCAATTCTCTGTTAGTTTCCCAATGCTCCATTTCAGAGTTGTGATGCGTTACTAATCATGATAAATTGCGAGGTCAAGTACTTGTCACCTATTGCGTGCCCCGAGTTTTTGAGCTGGTAATTTTAGAAACAAGATAATTTTGTCTTTCTATCATTTAGAGAATTGGAGCATTGGAACTACTTGTCATGTGCAGATGTAAGACTGTTGTTTCATACTTGGGTTAATTACCACTTACTGAACTGTACCAAAGGCCTTGTTGCAGGATCTTTGCTCCAGCATTTGGAAGAAAGCATCTGTTAGATATCATCTGAAATCAGTAGGCAAGGGTTTCAATGCGACGAACAATAAGGGTGAAGAGCTGGAAGTTGATCGATCGGTGGGCAGAACTGATTGAGAGATCACAAATATTTAGACAGTTGATCTCTGAGTATTTATGTTATAGAGTATTGAGGCTGCTCAATAAGATCTCATATTTGAAGGAGATGGGGATGAAGCAAAAGTTGATGCCACCTTCATTCAAGAACGAGATCCAGATAGAGGTAATTGAGTAGTTTATGTTTAATTCCTGGTCAAATCATAAATTCAAACACACTGTGATTTATAATAAATCACAATCTCAATGGTTATTCATAGTATTAATGTCGATTTCAACAAATTATACCTTTATGCCAAATTCAAACTCGTTCGAATTTGATAACTGCTTTCTTTGCTTTGTGCAATAGTCGACTGTTATCTTAGTATTAGTCAAATGAGGCACTATGACTTAACTTATCTATAGGTCTCCACCTAAGCTCTGAAATTACCCTCGTTCCAGAGTGAGATGATCTCAAAGCTCTCAGATTAAAAATATATCTAATGTCAAAAGCCTTCCATACAATTGGTCTCCAATTTTTCTTGCCAAAATTTATCTTGGATTTTCTTTGCCTAACATTCAACCATCTCTGGCTTGTTAGAACTTTCATCATGTCCATTTGCTTAGCATTTGATATCCAATGTCTATTAAAACTTTCATCATGTCCACCTACTTAGCATCTGGCATTCCATGCCTATTAGAACTTTCATCATATCCATTTGTCTAGCATTGCATATGTTTATTAGGACTTTTACCATGTCCATCTACCTAATATTTGCCATTTCATGTTTGCTAGACCTTTTATCATCTCAATTTGTCAAGTCATCTGCATATACACACTTGACACATGACAATTAAAGCACAATAAATACTTAAATAAGATCCAAACATCAAAATCATACAATACATATGTTTAGTCGAATCGTATCGATAACCTATCGATGATTCAGTCCCTGTAACAGGAAGTTGGAAGAAAGCAGGATTCTTTAAACAAAGTGAAAACAATGACTGACCTTTTCGTAATCAAGTTAAGAACCAGGTGAACCCCTACTGTCGCGTAAAGCAATGTCTTCGAGCTCTTGCTCCACCAGCCATTCCCAGAGGAAGCCTGCCGACTCGACTCCTCGAGCAGTTCCACAGTCCCTTCGAATCCAGAGGACAATTGAAATCCTTGCATATAACACAGGCCCTATGAACCTTTGTAAACAAAGAGATGCCAACTGAAAACAGCATGAGAACCATAAATTGTCAGGTACATTTTACAGAGACTAAAAAGACCCAAGTGTTAAGTTAATATTGTGGACAAAATGAAAAGTCCAGAAAAAAAAACACATGAAACACCAAAAAGTTACCAGGAAACTACATAACTTATCCTAAATATATATTCGAGCGAAACATCGACAGTGGTTCATGAGCTTGAATAAAGAAAATTTAGAAAAAAGAATGACTTTACAATCTAATCGCCATCACTGATCGAATATGGAACTGTTAGATTAGGAGGGCTTGAAGCTGTAGCCTAGCCTCAGCTGCTCTAGTTAGCAACTCCTCGGTTGGATTCTCTTTTGCAGCAGCAACAGCTGCAACATAGGCTGCCCTTGTCTCTTCCAGTTTATCCGACGCAATATCATCCGTGTCGCTCTGTTTGCAGATCGATGAAATTAATGCCCATACTCATTCAATGTAACTAGCAAAACAGCCAACAAATAGAGACAAAGGTTATAGTGAAGTAAAGGCATGTAGGCATTTATCAATGTCATTTTTTGCCTGCTACGACATTTCATTTGTTACTTATGCAAGCGTTTCCATATGGATTATTGCAAGCTACATTAATAGTCACAAAACTTGTTAAGCACATACTACTTTGTTTAGTTTAATAATCACAACTTTGATATACTGTTATTCTGAATTAATTGGTACAATAGTTTCTCAAGTGTATAGATAACTAGTTTGTGGATGCTGCCAAATTTTATTCCTTAGAAAAGAAAACCCTATGTGAAAGTCTTATGAACAGGTTTTGGAAACCATACAAAGAAAGAATTGTTCGAGCAAATTCCCATTAGTCTCACTGTGAAGCCAAAAAACTGAAAATAAGTGAATAGAATTGAAATCCCTCCTACTACAAAGCTAATTCAACCTTAAACAGCAAACGAAGATTTTTCTAATCATTTAGATCGTCAGATAAAAGTAACAAATGGGTCATTGCAGCATCTTTCTCAATTGGTTCTTTGATTCAACCTTCCCAAAAACCTAATCACAAAGATAATCAAAGACACTACTAAACAGGGGATAGAATGGACATCTACTACCGACAGAAAACCAAGCAAATTTAACAATACTATGGGTTTATGTGAGACTTTATACAATAATTCCTAAGATTCCTGAAAAAATATTTTAAAGAATGAGCTCATCCCTGATTTACAGTTTCTTATCATGGGTTTAGCAGATGAAATTCCAAACATCAGTCATTTTCTACTTTCTTCAGTCGGTAAGACCAAATTGTGCTCCATGGAACATACATAAATTATTAACAACATAAGAAGGAAACAGCCAAACAACCATCAATTAAAGGATAGGAAAACTCACAAAAACTGGAAGAGGTTCCAAACCATACGAATATAAACTTTCATCAGGGTGCATAGATGAATGATTTGCAAATAACTTCTCAAAATTTGCATCAATTTGGTAATCTCATAGTCCATAGAGACTCTCTCTCCTTGAAGTTCCTCAATTTTCTTATTAGACATTTGAGCTTCCCAAGTCAGTCTCTCCAGAGTTGCTTGCTTGTCTGCCAGACTGTTCTGTAGATTAAATGAAGAATGCCCTCATACTAGTTCAATAAGTGACTATTCCTTAAGATATTAATCAATAGAAAATAAATGACAGTATCTTAAGAAAAGCTCCTACTGACATTTGGCAATCACAGGAACTGATAGCTGAGATGCACCAGCCAAGTCAGCATAATAATAGTTAGAAGAGTGTAGTTATATGCCAAGTCAAGTCCTAGAGAACTACCAATAGCATCATAGAGACCCAAGAGATGTCCATAAACCAGAAAAAGAAGTGTGAAAATTGCAGGAGGAGAAATCATAGCAAGCAACCAAGAAGCAAAAATGAAAAGAATGCTTTTTATGAATAATGACAAAAAGTAATGAACTTTCCAACCATAATTCCAAGTATCATTTATTTCTATAGATGTTGTCATAGAGATAATTTTGCAATACTAGTGTGTAAGCAATTACTATTTGGGAACTAATACAACTTGTTGTAGTCCAGAAAAGTGGCATAAAGTAATTTTAAATAATAGTGTACAATTACAACTTGGGAACTGATACAGCATGTTATTGCAGTGCATTAACAATTACCTAAGAGCACAACTCCAACAACACAAAAAGATTGAAAGCAAGTGCTCTTAGACTTATCAATTGTGATCTTTGACTATGAATCGTTATTTACATTAAGCTTTGACTTTAAATATTTTCAGATGAGAAATGTATAGGAATGCTCATTATGTTCATGCACTTCAAGAAACATAACTTTCCCATGAAAACTTTAACAGTAGAATAAAATTGTATTGTGTGCACCTAATGACATAATACAAATGCATGAATTCTGACACGCATAACTATTAACTTAACACTCCCCTCAAAGTTGGGAGCATTTATTAACCTATGACAGCTTGATACAAAGAATAGAAAAGGCTCACAAATAAAGAAAAACCAATCATCCACTTATTGAAGATGACAAAGATACAATATCAACGTTTATGAACTTTGGCAATGCAATGTTCTGGACTAATGTTGGTCACAATCTTCAAAGATTTAACCAAGTTGATTTGGTATTCCAAAGAGTTGATAATCTTCTTTTTAACTCGCTTTAAACACAAAATACTATAGGATACTGAGGTTTGCCAAAAAAAAAAATATTACCAGTAAAAAAACAGAAAAAAAAAATCTAATTCTGTGACAAGGAAGCACTACAAGAAAAGATCGAATGAAATCTTATATTATTCAAGGAATGAGAAGTTGTAAGAGGAGATTGAATAAAGTTCTCCATGTATGAGATAGTGACCAACATATCTTTGAGATTACAGCTGCCATAGATAAAGTACTGCAGACAAAAATGACGATAACATTCCAACATCTACTCTGTGATGGGATAAATGTCTGGAGAGAATTGAGTTTTCAATCATTTTACTCGGAGGGAAAAGATGTAGGACAAACCAATAAAAGTCTTGGCATTAACTCAAATAGAATAGAAATGTTGAAAAAGGCAAACAGTTGTTGATCTTATATTTAATCACACAAACAATATATCAGAAGACAAAGGAAAAAAATAAGTTGATGGTGAAATAAAAAACTAACAGTGCATCAATTAGAAGAAAATAGCAGGAGGGAGGAAGAGGTAAGATGAAAAATATAAAAAAAATAAATGCTGCAGATTTTGTTATTCTGTTTATTTGATACCACTACTTTCTTTTTTGGACTAGAATATTTTTTTTGTCCTTTTCAAAATTAGCCATTGTTCTTTTATTAAAAAAAAACTACCTTTTTTCATCAAAAAATTTACCCCTTTTCCTTTTTAGTAGTATAATGAGTATTCTCACTCTTGCCCTTATTTTTTTTCTCAAGCCATAGTTGCCCCTTTTTCCATGGACTTAATTTTTGAATGGAAGATTGAAATAACAAGAGAAGAGGTTTCCCTTTTCTCCTTATACTCTGCTTTCAAACACAATAACCTTTCATCACACCATTAGCACTGCAAGTGAAAGAAGTTGAGAAGTCGGAGATTTGAGTACATCCCATGTGGGAGAGGACACTTAGTGGAGGATTTGAGATCATTACGACCAATAACTACAAAGTTCTACTATTTTGTGTCAATACTTTGAAATGCTGACCTCCAGTTCCGGTAATAAGATATCCACCTTTGCATGTCAAGCTACCCCCTTCATAGTTATAAATGCTGACATTTCAAGCAGGAGGAAAAAAATGCTACCATGGTGGTCAAGATTACAATCTAGACATTAGGATCTTATGATCTTATAATTCAAGCTGAAGTAGTAAAACCTACTTGCATATGGATTCAATCAAAATACTGAAGTAGCACCATGAAATGCATGAGGTTTTTTGAAGACTAAATAGGCCACAAGAACCAAAAATAAATACCGTAATCATTGAGCAGAAAGCTATATGGCATTATTGACCATTGTTTCTACCTTGGCATTGCATAGCTGCGTGTTAATTGATTTAACCATAGAATCTTTCTCTGCAATCTGAATCCTCAACTCATCGATAGAGATATAAGCTGCTTTCCTTTGGCTAATTTCACTTTCAGCTGATTTCAGAGCTTCATCTTTCTCTAGTATTTTCCTTTGTAGGTCATTAATCTGTTCCCTTAATATGTTTAACTCTTCCTGATCTTTCAGGAGTTTGTCAGTTTCTACAGTAAACCCATTAGATGAATCACTTTGCTTGTTTCTTTGTGTATTGTCTAAATCCCTTTGTTTCTTTGAAGAACAAGTTGGAGTAGCTCTCACACCTTTTGCCACAGCGGTCTGAAATTCATAACATGTAAAAATGGTCATCAGTTCCTTTTTAAGACAAAGGTATAGCTACAAGATTGTGTTCAGAAATGGAAAAAAAGAGAAGATCCTGAACTGCAAAAAAAAATATTGAGTGAAATGAACCCTCTAGTTCTAAATGTTCCAAATTGTGAATCCAAAGTAATTAAGAATTAAATGAAACAATTTTTAACTCATTTACAGAAAAGGTGAAGCTTTTGGCCAATCACACTCATCTTGAAAGTAAACAAAATAAAATTACAATTTAGATATTGAGTTTGAAATTTCAGAGTAAAATAAGAAATGGTGAGCAGATACTTGCATTTCCTAGCATTTCCTATTATGTTATTCAATGAATTAGCAAGGTCCCCACTTTGTATTGCAAATTTATCATTTAACTCTGTTCATTTGCTAAAAGTACTGATCATACACGCCTTTCACAAATGTGTCTCAAGGTTGAATTATGGTAGAGCAATAATTTGCATGGATAAAAAATTCACCAAAATTTTTGGTGCGATATACCTACAGAGAGATTAGTTCTGGGACCCAACATGCTTGAAAATTGAGATCTAGAGCACCAATAGATCTACTAAAAAAAACTATCCTATTGAAGTTTCTAACTCATCCTTAATAGAAAAGAACTAATCCTATATTAGGAAAAAAGTTTCAAGTTGTATGAGAAAATACAATTTGGAATTTCATTTCTTAATATTAGAATCTTTAATTTATAGTTATATTTGATGTTTTATTATATATTTATTCATGATAAAATTCTTGAAAATTTACAAACACAAATCCAACTGCTCAAAATCATAATTTTCAAATCCTAAATTTTTGAGATATAAAATTCTAATTCACACTTTTTTCTCTTCAATATAAGAAAATAAAATTCCAACTGCATAAAGATCTTTCCTCACAAGCTGGAGCCTGAAAGTGACAGTCACATACTAACAGAACTCGCATGGACACATTTTATGCCAACCAATTCCAAGGACAAATCTCAAGCGAGGCGACAACAAGAACTTACATGTGGATTGGGTTCATACATTGACTATGAATTTATATCAAGGAGGCCATAGGGAGTAGTGACTTTATTATTACATTGATATATATTAAAAAAATTCTATTGGGGCATTCGACCTCTGGTCAAGATTGACCAAGCTTAAATTGAATTTTGATGTTTGAGTAATATGTGTCGATTACTGAGCAATATTCTGAAGGAAAGTTTGTTGGTCAAGAGTGACTAAGCTCGGTTTGGTCAAATACATCTGAAAGGGGAGATTGTTGACGAAGAAGATTGTTGATGCAATTAACCTCAGTGATCGAGAAAAGTACAAGTGGATCGTGGTTGATCGGACATTTGACACAAGATAAGTAAAACCCAAGTAGGTTATGGAAAATCGGACATTTGGCATGAAAGAAATGAAACCCTAGTAGGACATGGAGAATCAAACATTTGGCATGAGAAAGGTGAAATCCAAATGGGTCGTGGAACATTAGACACTTGTCATGTGGATGGAAATTCTAATAAGTCACGAAGGACCAGATATTAAGCATGAAATGAAAAGTCTAAAAAAGTTAAGGAGGATTGGATGTGTTGGCAATAGTGAAGTCCTAGCAAGTTAAGGTTGACGGGATACTAAGCAAGTGAAGTCTTGACTAGTCAATGATGATCAGGTGCTAAGTGGGAGAAATCTTGGTAGGATGGGATAAATCGGATACTAGGCAAAGTGAAGTTTCAGTCTTGGGAAGGCTGAAACAGAGGTATTAATCAACTGCTACAGAATAGCAATTGATTAATGAATCATAAACCTCAAGTTCGAGGGTTTAAGGGAGTTTACAAGAGATTTAGGTGTGAGCAATCGACTGCTAGGTGTTAGCAATTGACTGCTTTATTAATTGAGTGGTGCTCTCAACTAATGACACGGTGGAACTAACAGAAAGCTTAAAAGTCGACTGCTCCAATTCAATTGATCGCCATCAATCGAATGATGGATAGGAGCAGTCAACTGTTATTACTATTCGAGCAAACAAAAAATTTGAAACTTAATTGTTCAACTTGACTGATCGTCATCAGCCGATTAATGAAGAAGAGCAGTCAACTAATGTCACTATTCGGACAAATATAAAGTTTAGAACTTGATTGTTTAGATAGCAAACAATTGATGTCAATGAACGGTCGACTGTTGTAGTAAAAAATGAGTTTAAAATGACAATTTTGCAAGTGAAATGGCCAAATTCAGAGGAACAATCAACTAATAGGCACTATCAATTGACTGTTAGGCGAAAAGTAACCCTGACCCAAAGCTATAAAGGAAGGTTTCATGAAAGATTTCAAATGCTAGTTCTTAAGGGTTTTGAAGGAAAGTGTTATTGTATTTTCAAACCTCAAGAGGCAATTCAAAGCACTCAAAGCAAAAATTCATTATTATAAAGCGTTTCATTTGCACGGTTTATATTCTCTATTGTACTTTTGTATTTGTGTATTATTTATACATGGATTTGTAAGAGGTTTCTCCGCCTCCGAAAGATTTTCGAGAAGGAGAAGATTAGTGGTGTTATTGTTAGGACTAGGGCCATGGAATACGAATCAAGAATTTCGAGCCACATAAAATTGGTTTGTGTTTATGTTTTTAATTTTATTTTTCACTGCATATTGACTTGTTGTAGACAAACACATGATCAACAATCTACAATGAAACAAATCACTATTCACCCCCTCTAACAACATTTCAGTCCTGACAAGTGGTATCGGAGCCAAGTTACTCTTCACTCCATTGAGGGAGCACAGTGTTAGAGAAAGAAGGGAAAGCTACGACAAGAAAGTAACTTGTTAGTGGATTTTGGACCCCACTTCTTGGGAGTTTTGGAGGAGAGTTGCATTTGCATTGTTTGTATTCTCTATTATATCTTTGTATTTGTATGTATTATTTGTGCAAGAACATATTTGTAAGAGGTTTTTCTACTTCCGAAAAAATTTTGAGAAGTAGAAAATTAGGGGGCATTTGGCATGTGTGTTTTCCGTTTTCATTTTCTGAGCAAAAACGTTGTTGGTATGCATTTTCCATTTCCGTTTTCTAGAAAATAAAGCTTTAATTTGATTGGAAAATAGAAAACGCCAAAAATCGTTTTTCTGCTTTCTAGAAAATGGGAAAATGCGCAAAAATGAAAACGAGAAAATGTAAACTAAACACCCCCTTAGTGATGCTATCGCTAGAGATAAATCGTAGAGTAGGAACTGAGAGATTTGAACCACATAAAATTGGTTTATATTTGTGTTGTTTTGTATTTGTTTATTTTATTTTCCACTGCATATTGATTTGTTGTAAACGAGCACACGATCAATGATGGACAACGAAACAAATTGCTATTCACCCCCTCTAAGTGAGGTCGCCGGTCTTAACAGTTTTTTCTACAACGACTGCAGCATAAAAAAAAATGCTAAAGGTCTCGTGAATGGTAGGCAAACTGTTCAGGGAAACGTATCAGAAAAGAAAGTCTCTCCAGAAACTCTAATCACAAAATGGAAATGAATATATCCAAGTCAATATCAGTAATCAGAACAAGTGGTATTACTGCCTAAAAAAAAATCTCTACCGTAAACATTGAAGGTATAGTTTTATTTTCCAACTGAATCCGCTGTAATTTTCCTAAATCCACAAGTAAGAAAACAGAAGGAAATTTAAAAAAAAAAACAAATTTGAACATCACAAAAACATGAAGCTGGTCTTCAAGGTCCAACCTTTAAATATGACAGACCTTCCTCATTCTTCGGGTGGGACGGTGCGGGCGTGTAGATCACAGAAGCCCTCCGCGTGAAAGACGAGGGCGCCCTCCTATCCTACGCCGGGAAACACAGGAGCTCAGAGTGATCGCACCTTCCTCCACCACGGATGAGAAAAAGAGGGAGAGAGGAGTATAAAAATCAAATCTTTTGCTCATTCAGCACCTACCATCAGCGATTCAACGAGGGGGACCATCTCAACGAGGTTCTTGAAGAGGACTCGGTCGACATTGCCGCCGTCGGCTGCCTCAGCAGGCGGAGGCGGCGGCGAGGGAATGCAGTGACGGTCCCATGGCTTGGTTTCCAGCGTTGGATCAGCAGAGGGGCGGAGTCTGCACTGCCTCTGTATCATCGTACGAGGAGCCGAGGAGGAAGGGAAAGCGGAGGAGGAACACCTTCACCTTGGCCACTTCCTTACAAATTGGAAACGTCGCCAAAGCTTAAAGGGGACAAATTACAGAATAGCCACTCCGCCGGCAGTTGGAATAAATTCCCAACCCCTAAATAAGGACGGTACAAAAGTTAGATTAAATCCATCGAAATCGAAAATAAATTTTTATTTTTATTTTTTAAAAATATCGATTATTTAAATTAATTCAATTTGATTTTTAAATTTTAAATTTAAAAATCGATTAATCAAATTGAATCAATCGATGCAATAGATTGAAAAAAAGGTAACAACGTAAAATATTTTCAAGTTTACTGATCAATTTAATTGATTAATATTAGTCTATTGATATTCCAAGTATCGAATATTTTTTAATCGATTATCTAACTCAATTAATATGTATTAATCCACTGATAAATATTATCAGTCGATTGTTATTTAAAAATTATTTTTTTAATTTTTAATTAAATTAATTAATTTTTTATCAATTCGATTTTATTAAAAGTTAGATCGATTTGATTAATTAAAAAAAAATATTCGATTTTCGATCAATCATCTAACCGTCAACTAATTAAGTATAGAATATTTTCTAATTGATTGTCTAATTCAATTAATATATATTAGTCGATAAATATTATCCATCAATTATTTTTTTATTTTTATTTTTTTTAGTAAATTAATCTATTTTTTATCACAATAAAATAAATAATGATTATTTTAAAATACTATTATTATTGAGTCAAGGTTATGTTTGATAAGGAATAATCATAATCAAAATTATATTACATGAATTATTTTATTTGATACAATTTTAAAATTATAATATGATGTAATTCAGATTACAAAACATAATAAAATATTATAATCTTGATTACAATGTAAAACTAGTATAATCCAATTACATTATAAATTTAAAATTTAAATGTCAAATATATTTCTAGTCTTAGCTCTCGTTCTTTCGATCAAATAGACAATCGGCGATTGATGATTGTTGGCAGTCGACTATTTACAATCGGTCACCAATCTTCGACGATCGATGATCATCGACGATTGACAATCGACGATCAACGATCAACGACCGACAATATAATCGGAGACGGACGATAGCGATTGTAGTCGCGAGCGATCGATTAAGATTTTGATTATATTCGGACGAAGTTATAAAGATATTTTTATTATTTTATGATAATATAAATTATATTCTTTATAAAAAAAAGATAATCATATTTATAATAAAAAATTATATACATGAATATATATACCAAACATAATAATATAATATATATAACATTATAAATTTTATTACCTTCCAAACTTGTTACATTACCTTTACCTCCGATAATAGTATCACATTAATACCATCGAAACAAACTTAGTTGTGTATTATTTTGTTCACATTTAATACGTGATTCATAAAGTGCATTTAATAGTGAGTGTCTATCATGATAACACTTTTTTTTTTTACTCCTATTAGAAATTAAGTGTTTATCAAATTATATAATTCTTTAAAATCATGTCAGAGATTCTAAATAATTAATAATTTTTAAAAATATTTTTACTTTTTTTTTTGTTTTTAGCACTCAACTAAAAATTTAATTAGGTGCTTAATTTTTAAAAATTATGTTAGTATCCAAGCATACTTGAAAGGTCTCTAAGTTATCTAATGAATCAACCATCAAAACGTCTAATATACTTAACATTAGTCATTGAGTCGATCATAATCTCTTACTTTGAACTTTTATAAGTTCATTGCATCTCTATTTAGATATAGAGTGTAACCCAATTAGCTTTGTAAATCATCGTGATTGTGATTCAATATTGAGTTTTCAACCTCCTTAACAAACTAAAAATATATCATTAGTCTTTCCCAAACATTTGAGTAAGGTTGTAATGGAAGGGAGTCGAGTTTAGTTACATTTAAGTTTGCTTATTTATTTATTGAACTTGTTCAATATTTTTTATTAATCTTTCAAAGTTTAATTAATAGTATTGTTGTCCTTAAATTACATTAAACATTTATCTAATACGTGAAATTATTTTTTTAAAAGTGGGGATGATATAGTAGCTAAGGTACGATGAAATTTACGAATAAGACGATGGTTGATTTTGGATGAGATATAATTTTTTTTTTAGATTCAGAATAAAGTGGTGGCGCTGAGATTTGCAATATCACTGTGGTCCTGAGAATTACAATTTCAGCACTACAGTAGTACTGAAATTGTAAATTTCAGTACTACAGTGGTGGTGCTAAAATTTACAATTTCACTGTGATGTTAGGAATTAATTTTCAGTATCATTTTTTTTGACACAAGTCAAAATTGGGAGGTAGGAGGATTAAAACTAAGTTTCCTCGACATATCAAAAATTCATATTGTAAGATCTTTCAGTCTATGTCAAGATTTCGGAATTTGGACTCCTTTAGGTCCATCAATGGGTTTCAGTCAAAACTCATTAATGGTCCTATTCACTTCTTCTCCAATCCAATCCAAGACTATTGAGTTTGGATAATGCCCCTCTGTGTATTCGTGGCCAAAATTTCTGATATTCAAAGTTTTATTAGGTATTCACAACAATATTTCAGAAATCATGCCGATATAAATTAGAAATCAAATAAAAAAAATTGGTGCTAGAAATTATATTTCCATGAATACAGTGATCCTAGAATTTGAATTTTCAACACCACGTTTGGATGGTTCGGGATTTTCAATTGTAGTTCAGATACATACAATATCTGAGTATTAAATATACATTTGGCGGGAGGGATAAAAAAGGAATGAGGTGTGCCCTTTGGTAAATATGAAAATATAGATCATTGTTTGGACAATTCTAAATTTCACGTGCATTGTTTGGTAAATCATCGTAATAGATTTGTATAGTCTTGGAATATTGCTCTCATAGATATGCTACAATGATTATCAGATGATAGATTTGTATCAAAAGAGTCCGGATCAATTTTCGATTGGGCATTTTTTTTATTTACATCAGGAATCAGGTACGATTTTTCTTTCTTATTAATCCTGATGGTCAGCCGTCCTAGTTCCACGGAAGTTTTCCAATGGTTAACCTAGATAAATCAGGATGACGGATGATCAGAGCACGTTTGAACTCATGCTACATCAGGAAGGACAACCACGCTAAGACGGAGGGGGCATCGTGCACCATCACCCCCGCAATGCATGCAGTCAGGGTGGAATCGATCTCTAGAAGCATAGAAGAGAGCCTCGTGAGTTACCACCAAGTCATTGCCCTGAGGCTAATTCCTCCCACTTAAATGGTCACATGGCGGTTGATTATAAACTGATATTATGATTTACTTCTTTTCATACTGTTATGAGTTAATATTGAGAAACGCTCGAGGTGAATATTATCATCTTTTGTATTAATGGAATATAAATATCTGATTCTTATGGACTAATAAAAAAAGTACAACCAATAAGTCCAATATGATTCGTGGAAAGCTTTGATGTTTCAGGAGGAGTTGGTTAGAGATGGATCGAATTCTATATTTTTTATTTCACTCTCATTTATTATATTCATCCTTATTTTTAAGTATTTAATTTTTATCTTTATCAAATAATTAGATATTCATATTCTATCCAAATATTTTATTATTATTTATAATTATATTTTTTTAATTTGAATTATTTAGATGAAATTATGAATATTTACTTATTTCTTAAGAGAAAAGTAAGAAAAAATTAATAAATTAAACATCATAAAATAAAACATTAAAAATATTTGAATTAAAATTAAAATTTATAGTTTATTCA